>SSNR01000359.1:439156-478393 GCA_006937965.1 Callopanchax toddi
GTCTGTTTGATAGACTTTCCTGAAGTTACACCAGCCAATATGATGTCTCAGAGCATTAAATTAAACCTTTTATCAACAAGAAATGTTTCTGACCTCAGGGCTGACCGCTGATTTTCTTCTTAGGACCAAAATGGTCGTCAGATTACAAGAAGTGAAAGCAGGAATTCAGTTACAAAATTAACCATTTAATATCCATCCATCCATCCATTTTCTGTAGCCGCTTAATCCTCCACAGGGGGTCGCGGGGCAGCTGGTGCCTATCTCCAGCGGTCAAGGGGCGAGAGGCGGGGGACACCCTGGACAGGTCGCCAGTCCATCGCAGGGCCACACAGAGACGAACGAGACAAACAACCACACACCCACTCACACCTAAGGACAATTTACCAGCCCAATTAGCCTGACGGTCATGTCTTTGGACTGTGGGAGGAAACCGGAGTACCCGGAGGAAACCCACGCACGCACGGGGAGAACATGCAAACTCCACGCAGAGAGGCCGCAGAGCCGGGACGCGAACCCATGACCTCCTTGCTGCGAGGCAACAGTGCTAACCAACTGCGCAACCATGCAGCCCCCATTTAATATCTGAAATATTAATATGTTTAGATTTTAAATCTGATTTTTTTTTTGGCTAAAGTTACTATAATAATGATGTATTATATAATATTATTTTTCAGACTATAAGTCACACTTATTTTCATAGTTTGGCTGATCCTGCGCCTGTCACTTCCTGTCACTCCCCGCCGTGAGACCACCTCTTTTCTTCCTTCCTGTTTTATTTTGGTGTCACCTTCCTGTTTCAGTTCTGTTTCCTGTTTCTCATTATTCTGATTCCTTACAGCTATTTGTGTTTGTATTTAACCAGTCTCTCCTCTCTTTCAGTTGCCAGTTTGTTAGTTAGCGAAATGTCCATGGTCAAAATACTGAATCTCAACTGACTTTCAAGTCTCCATTGCAAAGGAGTTTTTTTTTTTATCTTAATGCAGGGGTGCCCAAAGTGGGGCCCGCGCCAATTATTTAATTTGGCCCTCCTGGCCCTCTGTGGGGTTCCCTGGTTGCTGGGTGAACATTGACCAGTAATCCAGAAACCCACTGTTTCCCTCAGCCAATTCAGCATTACGTGAACAGGCCCAGTGACTCTATATTGGGCTGCATACAGCCCTCATTTATGGTGCCAACAAAGTTTTAGAAATGTCACAATTTAAAATCAAAATTGAAATACAAGTAACTACAAGGGACATTTAGAGTAGATTTATGCACACATGTACATTTGCACACTTTATAAAACCACAAATAGTTATATTTTGTCAATGATTGTAATCTCCCATGAGCCTTTGCTGCTGGATCAGACCGGATCAAAGCTTGTGGGTAACCCCTCTGGCTATTAGCCTAAGCAGCTATTATCAACATGGAGCGTCGTCGTCAGTGGCACACAGACAAAAGACATTTTTAAAAATGCTGGAAGGAAGACTATTTTTTTACAGATATCAATGGTAAAGCGGTCTGCCTTATTTGTAACCAGTCCGTTGCTGTACTCAAGGAGTATAATATTCGTTGCCACTACGAGACAAAGCACGCAGGATTTTCACAATGCAAAGGTGATGCCCGAAAGAAAAAGACCAGGGAGCTGCTAGCACTACATCTGATTACAAATAACAAAGACAGTTTGTTCTAAATGCCAATGTGACTTATGTGTTATATTTTGATTAATGTTCTTTAAACAGAAAGGATGGTTAAATAACTGCAAAATGAATAAAAGTAGTGTTCTATACTTCATCATTAGTATTCGTATTTTGCGTAAATACTACATTTGGCCCGTGGCTCTCTGATAGATTTTCATTTTGGCCCTCTGAGGGAAAAAGTTTGGGCACCCCTGTCTTAATGGGATATTACTTTACTAAATAGGGCTTTAAAAAAGCACGTTTGTGATATTGCATGATATTATTACATAAAATATCTCCACACAGATTAGTTTCTTTATTCCATAATGAGTGCCAATACCATAGCAACAGTGCACTGTTTGTAACTAAAGCAAGAAGTCTCTATCCTAACAGATGATTATATCCTATTAAAGTGATAATATGCAGTTTTGCTTGTTTTGAGCTCCCTCTGGTGTCCATTTTAAATCACTACATTACACAAGTTAGCATATTGATTCAGCTTCTAAATGCCTAAATCTAACTGTTGAAATGTCTCCTCAGCCTTCATAGCTTTCTACAGGAGCGGTTATTTACTCCTTCAAAGAAATCAGCTGTGTTCAAGCAGGGAGAGATTGAAAAAAATCAGGAATCATGAGCTAAAAACACTCCAGCGCTAGCATAACAGCTAGCCACATTGGGTTAGCCTAACCCTCGTGAGACACGTGACTTCCTGGGTACCATGACGGCGATGGAGATTTTGCAATCGTGGTATTCCGGATCTAATCATCAGATGGGGCTAAGTGACTTTTCATTAATTCTGTAAAGGGTCATATTAGCACAGAATGGCTCAATATTTAAAAATATGAAAAAGTTGCATATTATCACTTTAAAGCCAATGGCTGTCAGACAATAACAAGCTGTAAATCTGCTGCAGGAGGATAAAACTTCAGGATCTACAATCTGATCACACAAGAAGACATGTTTGTCTTTGTTGAAGCTTAGGAAGATCTGACTGACTGACTGAGTCCCAAAAAGACTCATGGGGTGAGAGGAAATGAGAAGAGGCAGAGAAGACATGGAGGACAGGTCTAAAATAGAAGAAGGGAGGAGAACCTATAAGAGCTGCAGTGACAAAGAGGCAAGATGAAAAGGAAATGCTAATCACAAGAGAGAAAAGATAGAGACACTGATAAAATATACACAAATGGTATAAAAAAGAGATATCAACAAGAATAAGAGAAAGGAAAGAGAGACACGGACCTGAGTGAATGCAAACAAATAAATACGATTATTACTTGTGCTCTGAGCCCCTTCAGGCAAATTAGAGCCAGGCCCCATGCAGAAAATCCTGAATGGCTCTCTTTGATCTTCCCTCTAATCAGATTGGAGCTCAGGGTTTAGGGGAGAAGGCATAACATTGTATTGCCTCTTATCTCTTTGAAAACTCCATGTGTGTCTGATTATGAATATCTGTTTGTGTATTCACGGACTGGGGTTCCAGTGTGCGATA
The DNA here is from genome assembly GCA_006937965.1 of Callopanchax toddi. Lineage (NCBI taxonomy): Eukaryota > Metazoa > Chordata > Actinopteri > Cyprinodontiformes > Nothobranchiidae > Callopanchax > Callopanchax toddi. The sequence continues at coordinate 442,304 of SSNR01000359.1, forward strand.
CTGACTCCTTTGTGTATACGTGTGGCTGTGTTGTCGTGTTTTTAGGAGATGAAGTGGAACGACTCCAACCAGACTCTCCAGGCATCCAGAAACATGAAAGAAATACCAGAGCACATTTAGCTTACCTGTTTGTTTAGGTCTTTACAGTTTCTTCCCATATTTATTACATATTTAATACCTGTACAGGTAAGAGAGTTAGGAGATGACTAGGTCGTACAAGATCTCACAAAATCGTCTCAATATTTCTAGTTCAGCTAACTGCTATCTTGTGAGTGCTCATGGCTGGATTATCCAATGGGCATAATGCCAGCCGCCCATATAAAAATGTGAAAATAGTGAAAAAAATTATTACAGAATGATTCTGCCTATTAAAACCCACTGAATTACAGGATCCTTAAGAGACAGACGATCACGAGGAGTGGGACAGGAGGGAAGAGGGGGACAAAAGCTCTGAGACATTTTTTAAATTATATTGTCAAATATTAATTTATGAATTGTAAAAAGTTAGTTTTTTCTTTACAAACTTATACATACTCCTAGTTGGCTGAGGCGTTAGGCTCCGCCCACTCTGATCCTGGTTCTGTGGAGGTTAGTTTTCCTTCCTACTGTCACCCTCAGTCTGAGCTGCTCAGAGGAGGAGCACTGCATTGAACTAACACATCAATGCAATTAGCAGGTTCCTTTGTTTTTGGGATAATTTGAATAATTTACATTTTATTATTAATCAAATTGTATTCCTATTAAATTTAACTGTAATCAGTCATCCTGAATCTGGACCTGACCTGATCTGGATTTGTTGCTTTGCTCAGCGTTTTGAGGTGAGTTGTGAATCAGAGCTTTACGATTGAATTAAATAATCAAATACAATGAAAACTCAACATTTACAGGATGATAACTGAATTTGTGTTGAATTGTGTGTTGATATTGAGATTGAAGTTAGTTTGATCTGGTTGACTCAGATCTATTTTCAGCATTTAAACCAGTTTATCTGTTGTCAGAATAATAAAGCACTTTGTAATCCATGATTTAGAAAAGTTCGTTATCTATGGGTTTTTTTTTTCATACCGAGGACAAAAAGCTCATGGAAGTGTTGGCACATAAACATGACCTCAGAGTTGTCTTGTCTAATAAAACATCAGACCTACGGCTCTTGTCAGAAGACAAAGACAACTCAGTTTTTTCACTGATGTCAGTGTTTCACCTCTACGGAGCCCGTCTCATGACATGGTGGAAGAATTAGTATTTCCTTCCCACAAATTAGTATTTCGTGCGCACGAATTAATTATTCGTGGGACCCGGGCTGGACTCCACGCACAGCAGGGCAGCACTGGTCAGCTGTGGCTGCACGTATTATTGCGGGGGATGCAGCTCTTTGTCTGCACCCTGATAGAAGAATTACTGGGGACATTTCAGTGATTTCTGGATATTGGTGGAGATATTGGACTCTGGTTTTATGTTTAAAATATCGTGTTCCCTTTATCAATCAGCTCTACTTTAAAAGTGCCATGATTTGTGTGCAGGTGTGACAGTGGATGTTAATAAGGGAGCACTAAGGCTCATGTTTACCCAAGGAGACAGGACCAAGGATGTTTAAAATAATGGGTTTATTTACAAATAAAACAAAACTAGTCATAAGCCCCAACAAAACAGTGGGGATCCACCAGCAGGGGGCGGAACCCTGCAGGGCAGCAGACCACAAACCTGAGGGAGCACCACACCACACCCACCCTAGGTCCTGCTCCAGCTGCTGCCTCTGCAGAGGGCCCGGCTCCACCTCCTCCTGGCGAGCTCCACTGAAAGAAATAAATGAAAATGGTTAATGACACCTTGTTAGTCCCTCTCTCCCGACTGTTCCCCAAACACACACACACACACCACACACCCTCACGAGCACCGTCCCACGGCTCCATAGAGTCCTGCAGTCCAGAAGCTGAACTGCCGTGGTCCAGCTGACCTGTCAGCTGCTACTGGACTGGACTGATCCGGCGGCAAGTGGAGTCCCAATCAACGTCTGAGAGGCTTGGAGGTTGCAGCGCTGCTCCACTGTTCTGGAGACGAAACCAGGAGAAGAGGAAGTCCCCACAGGCAAAACAGCAGCGTCCTGGCGCGACCAGGACGGTCACTCCCTGGGCTGCTCGCTCACACCTGTGGCACATAATGGTGTTATCACACTGAGGGACGAAAAACAGCACACACACACACTCACCAGCCAACACCATCTCTACCCACCCCCCTGCTAGAGGAGAAGGCAACCAAGTGCCTGACAACCTCCCGCTGCTGCACTAGCAGCCGATCCCAGGCACACAGGTGAGCTGACCTGTCAGTCCACCAGCACACCTTGGCAGGGCTTTGATCCAACCTGCTGTCCTTATAGAAATCAGTAAAACAGCTACAGGTGTGGCCAATAAAACCAGGAGCAATCATGCTCATCCTGCCACACAGGGCTGCGCGTCCTGCAGAAACACGAGTTTACCACTCCACGCAACAAAACGTGTGGTAGAAAGTTTGAAAATTGTGTAACAAGTCATACAGCTCATGACAAAGTGACAAAGATAGGTAAACATGACAAGAACTGAATTAGAAAAGGCACTCAAACATCAGTGGGTAGATCGTTATCACGGCTGGTGCAGATGGATGAGGGACTGCGGGATAATATCATCAATACTATTTCGTTCCCACAAAATAGTAATTTGTGGGAACGAAATATGTTTAACGTTCGCACGAATTATTATTTCGTGGGAACGAAATACTATTTCGTGTGCACGAAATACTAATTCGTGCGCACGAAAAACTAATTCTTCCACCATGTCATGAGACGGGCTCCGTACACCTCAGGTTAAAGTCAGTGTGTTTTGAATCTGTTCCTCAGTAGGAACAGAAATCAGTGCAGTAAATGTCTGATTGTTTGGGTGCAGCTTGATGAATGTTAGATTTGCTTTCAGCGTGTCAAAGAGAGAAGTGTTTGGCTCTGGAGTGAATGTGAAGTTGGACAGTTAGAGACAAACTAATGTGATGGGTTTGACTTAAACATTTTGTTCTGGTTTAATACTGCAATGCTTGAAATATTTTTGTTGCAGCTTTTCCACTTTTTGGCCACTTGATATGGATGCATAACAGTGACAGAGTTGTTTACAAGCAGGAGCCGATAGTAGACATCTCCAAAGTTCAAAGAAAACCCAAACTGTGACCCAATAGCAATGAGTTCAAGAAGAGGAGACATGGATTAGAGCAGCAGCAATGTAGAGAGCGAGGAAGAGAAAGTTTAAACCATCACTCTTCTATCAAATATAAAGAGGAATGTGAAATCTCTCCTGAATAAGATGGGCCAGCTTGAAGTTCTGATGAGGACCAGCCAGAATATCAGGAGCTGTGTTTCACTGAGACGTGGCTACAGGGTCAAATTCCCAACTCCAACATCTCTCTATCCAGCTTTCAGACGATACAAGCAGATTTAGGTAATCATTTGGTAAGAAAGGCGTTTCCTCTAAAGGTCCAAACATTCACATCCTTGATGGGACATCTCTGGTCCAGGTTTCTGATTATATATACATATATTTAGAAATCTTTATCAATCTGTTCTTATTAAACCAAATTACAGTTAAAAAATATAATCAAAAATCAGATTTCTTTATAGAATGCACTCCTTCTCTTTATCAGCAAAGTTCATTCTTTCATCTGCACTTCCTTCCACATACGCTTACAGTAATGTTGTTTACAGATCAGGATATAAAGATGTCGTCTAACACCCTGTTATTGAGTTTGTAACAAACACACCCTTCAGAACTCACCACTGTACTCTTTCCCTCCATTGACTGGACGTCTTTACATACCAGCTGCAAAATTTACTGGTTCATGTTAAAAAACAACCCAAATCTGCATTATTGGCATACTATGCAGTTTTGGTTTGTTTTAGAACCCCCTAGTGTGTTTCACTGTCGTGAAAACATTAGAATTGTCTTTGCCCAGAAACACCTAAAGCTACCTGTTGAAATGTCCCCTCAGCCTTCACTGCTTTCTACTGAAGCGGCTCATCACTCATTCAAAGAAATCAACTGTGTTCAAGCAGGTAGAGATCGAAAAAGAGCTAAAAACACTCAGACGCTAGCATAACAGCTAGCCACATTGGGTTAGCCTAACCCTTGTGAGATACATGACTTTGTGAGACTTCAGGGCACCGGACCAGAGACTAAGAAGTTGTAAACGCGGTATCCTGGATCCAACCAGCAGATGGGGCTGAGTGAGTTTTCATTAACCCTGTAAAGGGTCAGATTAGCATGTACTGGCTCAAGAAAAAGATTTTGAAATCTGAAAAAATGACATAGTGTGCCTTTAATGTCAACATCAACATGTATCAAGATGTTTCACATAATCTTCACTGAGCTTTTAAAAGGTCAACATATTGTGTCAAGGACCAAAGTCACTATTAGGTTTTCTGTTATGAAGTTTTGGATGACATTTTTTTTTACTGACTTTGAGGATGTTTTAGGTAATAACATCCATTTAACTAGAATTTGACTCAGATATGCTGGTGAAGGTTCTCAGTCATCCAGGTCATGGCAATTCAAAAAGAGTTTTAAATAAAGGCAACTGGACTTCTTTGGTTCTTTGAAGACGTTTCACTTCTCATCCCAGGAGCTTTGTCAATTCTGTCTGTAGCAACGGAGAGTGAAGCTTATAAACTGTGGTTATCTTGATCTGTCTGTGAATCACCTTCCTCCCTGTACCCTGAGAAGTCGTTGGCTCTTGTGTTTGACAGAGGAGGAAGCATCGGGTTTCCTCTCCAGCACCTACCAGTCTGCTTTAAATCTGATCCTTAAACAACTTCAATCTAATTCACACCTTCCATCTAATCAAAACAACTCACCAGGGGAGCAGTCAGTTGAACACAATAGAGATCTAACAACTGCATGTTTCTTTAGTCTCACCATCTTTTTGAGAAAGTTATATTTTCTCTGCAGTTTCTTTTTTTGTGTGACAAATGCAAATGCTATGATGTGGTGTCTTGCTGGGATGAGCAAAGGGCCTCTGATAACAACTTTCTACACCTCGCTGACCATCAAGACAGAGGGGTGGGGGTGGGGGGGGGGGGGGGGGGGTGAGGAAGCAACAAGGTGGAAAACTTATAGAGTGTTAAAAAAACAAAGAAAAACAGAAATACAGAAAAATAAAAGTGAAGACATTGGCTGCATCAAACATCACAGATGTGCACTAATTCCACGTGTTCTTTAGCCCTGCCTGACCCCGCGTCCAGGACGTTTAACCTGAGAGCAGGACGTGTCAGAATTCTCATTAGACTTTCTTTTGTGATGCTCAGAAGCTACCAGCGCTGGGTCAGAGTTTAATAACAGACCAGATTCAGCTCCTCTCATTTCAGCAGTCAAACATAAAGCTGGTGAATTTGAGGGAGAAAAATATGAAACAAAACTTATTTGTAGTTTAAAAGGTCAAGACATTTAGGGCCAGGTGTCATCCAACCAGCGCACAATAAATCTGACCTTTAAAGAATTCATGGTGTAAAAACTGTCCAGTATTGATTCAACATTATAGTCCTACAAAAAGCTAACCTTATAGGTTGTTCAAATCATACATTAGAAACCTTTTATTAAGGTAGTCACCGTCTTAGAGTTCAATGCTTTAAGATGATGATGACTAATCCTGGACCTAAAGCCGAGTTTATACTTCTCCGTCTGCGTCGGTACGGAGACACTCAACGCCATTATCCACCTACGCAAAGTCTCTACAACAGGCTCGCAAGGACGGACGTAGTCGAACGAGACGGAGCGAGCACGTCTCTGATTGGTCGGCCCAACAACCCAAGATCATTTCTGGCTTGACGCCGGTATCGACAGAGTAAGTAAAACCTCGCTGAAGCAGATATGGATCAGCTCGACGAATGTCTGGCAGAAGAAGTATGAAAGTACAAACATTTATATAATCCAGTAATGTCCCTCATCAGTAATGTCCCTCATAGGTTCAACAAAAGCTGCATATTCACTCATCCTCTGCCTTGTCCTGTTCAGTGGACAACCATTCGACAGACACCGCTGTCTCCTTCACTCTCGTTTAATTCTTTTTAACAACATTGTTTGTTCCTCAAGATCAATCCGTTCCAGCTCAATCGAAATGTGCTCTCTGTCAGCCATTACTAAGCTAAAGTAAACAAACTTCAGTTGATCAGAGACGTTACTGCAGAAACGTTATACGCCCTCTGCTGTCCTGGTGAAGAATTGTTTCACAACACCAACGGAGAAGTATAGATCAAAAACGTCTCAGTGTGCATGTGAGCACAAACTTGCTGTCGGAGAAGTATAAACTAGGCTAAAAGTGATAATATGCAACTTTTTCATATTTTTAAATCTTTTCCTTGAGCCAGTCTGTGCTAATATGACCCTTTACAGAGTTAATGAAAAGTCACTTAGCCCCATCTGGTGATTAGATCCAGAATACCACGATTGCAAGATCTCCGTCGCCGTCATGGTACCCAGGAAGTCACGTGCCTCACGAGGGTTAGGCTAACCCAAAGTGGCTAGCTGTTATGCTAGCGCTGGAGTGTTTTTATCTCATGATTCCTGATTTTTTTTCCATCTCTCCCTGCTTGAACACAGCTGATTTCTTTGAAAGAGTAAATAACCGCTCCTGTAGAAAGCTATGAAGGCTGAGGAGACATTTCAACAGGTAGATATTGGCGTTTAGACGCTGAAACGATCTGGTAACTTTTTAATGCAGTGATTTAAAACTGACACCAGAGGGCGCCCAAAACAAGCAAAACTGCATATTATCGCTTTAAGGCCCACTGTCCTTCAGGTTTTAGTTGCTTCAACCCACCTGATCCAGTGGTTCTGTTACCTATTCAGAGAAGTTTTTCAGAAGCCTTTTGTTCAGCTACAGATTCCAGCCAGGTATTTTACAATAAACTGGTGAACTGAAGACACCTGTCTGTAGGAATACCAAAACGCACCCTGTGGTCTGTGGAAAGCACGGTGTCAAACTCCAGTCCTTGAGGGATACCGTATGTGTTAGTATTTATCCTGATCCAACACACCTGAATATTCTAGTTCTGTATCATTTCCTCAAGTCCTAAAGAAGCCTGTTAATCAGCCATTGAATCAGATCAAGTGTGATTCCCCCCCCACCCCGGAATGAGTTACAAGGACAACCGTCGCACCATGAAACCACAACGCGAAGGAGCGCTCACATGCCTGCAGTGCCAGCTGGCATGCACAAACCCCACAGAGACGACCTCACGAAGTGGGTTCATCACGTGGATCTCCTCAATATAAAATTAGCTTGCAAGGTGAAAAAGTCTGGGCACCCCTGATCTAAAACATGCTGGAGAGCAGTAGCCTGGCAAGCCAGACTATATACAGTATGTGGATATATATAGACCATGATCCACTGAAACGACTCATTCATTCAACAGTTGTCAATCAAAATTAGGTGGAAACTAGGGTAGGCTAAAATAAGCATTGCTTCTGCCTATACCTTTTTTGGTTGTAATTCAAGTTGTTAATCTTGTTGTTTGTTTGAAAACAAAACTAATTTTATGTTAATGTTACAAACCAAAATAAAGACAGAAAAAAAGAAGAAGAAACTTTCTTCACGTGCTATTGGAAAGCGCTAGGACTGATCAGAGTCGTTTAGCAAAAACCGGAACCAGCTGGTATATTCAACTTTTACCGTATCCTGTCGGCAAAGCAGACAATAAATCCTCTTTCAAAATAAAAGACTTTAGTTCCTCTATCTGAAAAACCCAAATCTAAATCGTCCAAAGTTGACGACAAAGACGTTTCAAACTAACGCGGTTCCCGAGCTGCCGCCATGTTTAAATTCAGAGTCGAAGCTCTGCTGTCATCAGCTAATCCCGCCCACCAAACCATTAGAGCGCTGTGATTGGCCCAGTATGAGACTAATCGCAGAGGTTCCAATGGAGCATGTCTAGACCAAAGTCCGCAGAGCAGAACTGACGGTTTAGTTCACTAGGCTAGGAGAGCAGCCCTCCAGGACAGGAGTTTGACACGTAGTGTAGAGTGTTCTGATATTCTGTTGTCTGCAAGGCTCTGCTGTTTGAAGATACTTATTCTTAAATGTCTCAGATCAGTACTGGGGACAAAAAGTTTATTGTGACATCCCTACTATCTGGGATACAGTAAATGGGGTGAGCCCTAAGAGGCTACACTGACACCATGTCAGAATTCATGATTTGATTTTTTATTTAGGTATTCAAATGGTCTAAAAACCAAATAAAATCCAACCAGAAACAATATTTATCAGGAACATTTTACAGTTACTTTGACAGTGAGGTAAACACACACCATATAAAGTCAATGTAATGGATACCAGCTGATGTTTGTCTGTTTTTTAGTGCTGCTCTTAAATCTCTCATGGCAGTACTGAGTCTTTGTTTCCTCTCATCTTTAATTTATGAGAGCTGCAATTATTTATCCATTTCCTACTGTCTCATCCAGTCACACAAATATATTCTCTTTGTTTTATCTTCAGGAGGGTTTTGATTTAAAGAGCAGATCTGAAGGGACTGGTGACGATAGACCTGTTTGTCTGATGAAACCTCACAACTGTAGGTCTGTTAGGGTTCTTCATTGACTTGTTTTTGTTTCTTTTTTAAAAAGTGTTGTCTGTTTGAGGTTTTTGTAGACAAAACAGATGAGTGTTACCTGGAAGAAGCAGCATGAACAGAACTCACTACCTGAACGTCTCTGACTGATATTTCATTTCTCTTGATTCTTTAATTGAATGAAAACAATGAGGAGTCAGAATGCGTCACCTCCTCCCTTTATAGTGGGATAGAAACAGCTTATTATTAATCTCAAAGTGTCTTTATTGTTTTTATTTATATCACATTTATTTACAGAGATCCTCTTCTGAGGAGACAATAACAACACAGTTTTGGTCACAAGAGGCTCACCACTGTGGTCTGGTGACAGTTTCAAAGCTCCCACAATTAGAACGGATCAAAGCCAAAGGAAACCTCTATGATCTGTTCTCACGTCGTCACATGGAAGCAAACTTTAGCCTCAACTTCTACAGAACTTAATAAAAGTTTGTTGCTACCTACATTTTATCTTCTAAAAATGTCAAACTTTTCTACAATGTTCCCAGTTTCATTTGCATGATTCATTTTCACTATTTAAATTCAGTTTTCTGGGTCACACGTCCAGGTCTTTGAGAAGCTACAGAATAGTCAAGTTGTTATTCAGTGAGCCTATAGCCCTCTACCATGGCATTAACAACATGCTGTATACGGTTGGATTTTCAAACTTAAAAGGTCAAACTTAATTATTCACATCATTAATTATGAGATGATTTCATTTGATCATGTGATTTAGAGCCACTTTGTGGATCATTTCATCAAGAGAGCAGTTTTTGAATCCAACATCCAACTGTTCCTCCACAAAACTCCTCGACACGCGCGTTAACTGATCACATGCACCAACATCAAGAATATACAGCTGAGATCAATTGCACCAGAGGACAGCGTGCATGGTTTGGAGCGGTGTCTGGTTGACCTTTGCCTTGACTGACCTTTGCCCGTGGTTGACCTTTGCCTCTGAGATTGGCACTGGACTGACCAATCCCTGCCTTCCCTAAGTGACCTTGACCCTTGATGAGGAGACAGACTGAAGATTTGCAATGTTAAAGCTGCACCTCCGAGTGCAGCTTTAAGAGTGTCTGTTTGAAGGCTTGGGTTCTTGGAATCTCTGGCCTTCTACTCCAGGATCTCCTGCAGCAAAAGGACCTCTAAATGGACATCACAGGATGCCTCATCATTCACCTTGATGAACAACCTTTTTTTGGACTCATGATCTATGGATCAATACATGAACTGGTTTTGTTCACGTTTTGTTCACATCATAAAATGGTGTGAAAAGGGTGAATTTGTTGGTTTTCAGATATCTGTGCTACCTTTGTCTGGTTCTTTCTTTTTTTTAATTATTATTATTATTTAAGGATCCCCATTAGTCTTCACCTTAGTGAAGACTATTCTTCCTGGGGTCCGCTTCATTAAAAATAAAACATATACAATATTACACATACAATATAAAAGGAGCACATACAAATCATTCAGACAGATGTAAAAATTAATAAAACCAAAACTAAAACATATACTGTATAAAATCATTAAAAACATTTTAAAAAAGATACGGGATTTTATCTTCATGAGGGAAAATATCAACTATGACTATAAATGGGAAAAAGTTGTTAAAGCAAGGTCAAATGGTGAAATCAGGCTGGAATACGGTGTAAGTGATCTAGGTGAATGAGTAAAATTCTGAATTAAAACTATAGGCCATACTGACACAGTGAGGTAGGATAGCTCATGTGTCCAAGGCGGGGATAAGGATGTCTCCAGGTGTCGTTCTGTGTGTAGGATCTGCAGCAGGTACAGATTAGACGGGACAGGAGGAAAAGCTAGGGCTACGGGAGCTTTTAAGCGGAACAGAGATGTGAGGAGTTCAACATTTTGCCTTTGCATGAAGATAAGAGGTCTCAAACTTTATTTGAACAAAGAGCCTCTCTGTTATAACATAACTTTTGAGAGCATCATGTAATGAACATCGACTTTATTTCCAAATTATATGGTCCAGATCAAGAAATGGATTATGTTTGTGTGACAATTGACCTTTTTCCTACCAGCTCACACCCTCTTTCAAACAGATTCCCCCTCAGGAGGTCATAAATTCCTGCCTTGGTGTCGAAGAACCCCTTTCATCTTTCTGTGACAGTAAAGATAATGCGGATGCTAATTTACAGCTGGTGATAATTGTTCAAATAACAAACTTTCAGGATGGTGATCAAAGGGAGTTTCGATAACTCAGACGAGACGGAGCCAGAAGACCCTCACCCCACCTTTTCTCACCCAGTGAAGAAAAACAAAGGAATTCCTTTGTCTCCTGTCCTTAAAAATGTCTCTGATAACCTCCCTTCACCCTCACAGATTCTAGATGAAATAAAAACTTCAATGTGATACAAATTTATATAAAGAAAGGTTAATATCCACAGGTTTACTTTTAAAATGTGTTTACAAGATAAAGTTTGATTTTTCCCTGTTTGATTTACTTAGGTAAAAGTTCTTTGGTTAATTTTCCTTGAAGACTTTTCACATTGTTTATCAATATGATACCAAATTATCTCTTTTAAATCTAATCTAGTCAAGAAACTAGAAATGTTATTCGTCTGTACTCTTAAGCTAAGAGTAACTGATTTCTCTGATTAATCTGATGTGGGATTTAATGTGTTTCTATGCGTAGAATAAACATGATGCACGCAGTCTAAAAGGTGATTCTGAATAACTCTTCACGTTTCAGAGAGAAAAGTGGTAAGGTTTATTTTATTGATTAGAAACTTTATTCCTCTCATCAAAATTTAATCACCTCTAAGCCATTCCTAAGTACTTCCCCTTGATGCAGATGAAGGTGGAGTCAACCACACCATTGGCTGAACCCGACTCCACCCCTGCCCTTTAAAACCAGAAGGCGCTAACTGCTAATCCCTTCTCTCCTTCCCTTCTGCCTTCTCTTGCACACTCCTCTTCCCTTTGGTTCTCTTGGCTTCTGCTCTTCGCCTCCTCTTCGTCTCCGCCTCTCCGGCTCTCTGCTTAGATGACCTGATGACCTCACCGGCTCGCCTGCATGTTGGCCCTGCTCTCCCCCCAGGGAGCTAGGATGCAGAGCTGCGACATGAGGCCTCCCCGGAAGGACAGACTCCAGACTTTAAGTCTTAGAAACTTTCGGCGTTAAGCTTTTCTTTTATTTTCACGTTACATTATTCTCAACCAAGTTTAGACGTTTTAAAGTTTATTTTTCTTTTATCCGTCGTTAGAAACCAAAAGTTAGACGGCGTTATTATGAAACTAAAATACCTTAGACTTAATGGAAAACAATGACATCTCCATGCCGAGAGAACTTCACTGCTTGTTGCCCAAATCCTGGAGATCTGCTCATCAGCTTCTGATACCCTTCCACACTTGAGTCACCCATCGAGCGTTTTCATGCTTTGACTGCCTTCTCTCCAAGCTGGAACAGGAACCACTGTGACTGCTGGAGGAGACAAAGCCGTCGGTCCAAGCCTCAACGTATCTCGGGGATTCAAGTTCAGTGGTTCGGTGAGACAATCAACCTATGTGGTTATTGCAATATGATGCAATTTGGGTAAAGCAAGCTAAACCTAACTCTCTTCATCCACCCATCCTCCTTAAAATCCTTTAATCTTCAACTTCCCTTCATAGGCCAATAAATTAGCTTAATTTCATTAGTAAACCATTTCTCACTCTGAAACATTAGTCATTAATATTTATTTAACCTCAATAATTCATCTTGCTAATAACTTGAACTGGTTACAAAGTCAAATTCCTAACTTTGCTGTGTTGCTGTTATAACATGTTCATTTTGAGGTTTCTGTAAATAAATTTATCCGTATATAATCATAAATGGGCTTCCAGTAATTTTTGTGTTTTTCATATCGAAAATGGGTAACGAGCTTACTACTTTCAGATTCAGACTGATAAATGATAAATAACAATAAAATACAAATAGGATAATATTCAAGGTTGTCTCAGCTTACCTTCCAAAGAAAACGCTGGGTGGTGCCCTAATTACGAGGTTTTGACTATTATTATTAATTATTAAGAATAATTATAATAATAATATTCAATATATACAACTTTACCCTATATAACCCTACAATCATCACTTCTCCTCCTCACACTACAACCTGTCAATACTATTCAGTCTTATCTTCTTCGTTTGTATTGTTTGTTCATGTTTCAGCCTGGTTCCTATACTCCTCTCTTTAGGTTTATAAGGCCTCAGTAACAGCTCTAATTTGGGTCCATCATCCTGCCATCACTTATCTGGGTTTCTTCTTCTTCTGTCAACACTGTGACACCGACGCTGAGAGCTGAGAACGAGCATCTTCCCTAATCTGCTATAACTTATTTAGGAATTTATAATTAAAGAACACCTGGATGTAATCTCCAGTAAATGAGTCTAAACATTTTAGCGTCATCATCACTGATTTCATTTGAAATGATCTGAAGAAGATCCAATAGATCAGTTAACTTATGCGAGTGTCAATCAGCTGATTTATTTAAACAATATATGGAGGATCTGTAACGTGAAACCCTGAGGACCCGGAGACCGAACCTTTAACCTGAGTGTCTGAAAAAAATAACAAAAATGAAGAAAATGAGTTAAAAGGAAGAAGAGCATCAGCCGAGCAGCTCGCTGCAGAGGCACATTTGTATAAACAAGACAATTAAAAATGCATTTGAAAAAGCCTGCTTGTTAACTCTGTGGGGATTTAGAGAATGGAAAAGGGAGGAGGATGATTGCCTAACAAAGCAATCACAATGCAATCTGAACACTTACTGTATCGAACAGCGTTCCTCTGGTGTGTGCTGCTCTCATCTGCATCTGCATGGAGTCATTTCAGAAATGAGATCATTTACTGAGATAGGGCACAGTGTGCTCTTTGTGTTTATTGTGTATTCTGGAAAATTGTTGCAGCAGTTGTTTTCATTTCAGACAGAAGAGGTTTTGTTATTTCTTATCAGCAGAGATGGGATTGTGTGTGTGTGTGTGTGTGTGTGTGTGTGTGTGTGTGTGTGTGTGTGTGTGTGTGTGTGTGTGTGTGTGTGTGTGTCTACTTAGCTGCAGATGTTCAGTTTGTGTGTTTAAAGCACCGCGGTGTGTTGAATCACTTCTGACCTGGTCAACACATCCAGGTTTGGTAAATAGACTCTAATCAGTTCCATGGAGAGTTGATTGGATTAACTCTGCTTCAAGCTTTAATGATAGAGTGAAAGACAATAGTGCTCTAATGGGCAGAAACTTTGCAATCATTTACAGCTGAAATGTGTTAATAGTGTTTTTTATTGTTTTTATGTCTATTACTGTTTTAAAAAAATACCCATATACCTATCCCAGTTTGAAACACACATTTAAAGTTGTTTCTTTATTTGTGCGACCCAAGGAGGCTTCATAAATTCTATTATTTTTCTTAATTTATTTGAGTAGGAAAATGACATTTTTAACCCTTTAAATCTTGAAACAGGAAATAATCATCAGAAAGGTCTCATTTTAAAAATGAAAGTTAATTACCGTATGAATATAGAACGAGGTTTTTTTGTTGAAAATATTGTCAAAATGTGGGGTCTTCTTATAATCAGGGTCTAACCATTGTGACACATGCTGATAGTTTTTTGTTTTTTTTTACCCCATGTCCTGTCTGGCTGTAGAGCAAATAGATGTCTGAGTGCCAGGAACAAGCCCAACAGTGTTGCTGTTTCAGGTGAGAGGTTACAGTCACCTCTATAAAGCTCAACCTGACTTGTATTTAAGTATAACTTTAAAAATCTTTATTAGAATATTTTTATGGTTGATTTGAGTCCCAATGGACACGGAGCCTGAAAGGAATGGGAAGGGTACAGAAAGAAGAGTGGGGGGGAAGTAAACTGAAAAAGAAGAGAACAAGAGACATGAAGAATTCACTTATAGACCTGCAAATAAAGCACAAACAAACAAACAAAACAGGGAGAAAAATACAACAGCAACAAACAGCATATGAATATACAACAGTTGTGATATCCTTAAAACGTATACGGTAATAATTAATTCAGGATGAGTTCAGTGTCAACCACAGCCTCAGTCAATGTGTCTGAAAACACCTGAGTCCGTCTTTATGTGAACACCTTCTGATCACCTGTGTGTGTATATACACGCTTGTGTATGTAAGGTTTCTCTATTGAAACATTCAATAACAAGTTCGAGGAGCCACAGACCCGCCCCCAAGGCCCACGGAGGACGCGGAGGAGCTCCGGGCCCCAGACGTCCAGAGGCCACCCAGGGAGACCACGGCCAGGGCAGCCGCAAAACTCTCCCCAGAGAGCGCAGAGGCTCACCCCGGGTCACCTGGCAGTCGCCGCGCTAGAGCTCACGGGGGTCGTGGCGAGGGGCTCACAGGCACCGCCCGCAGCCAGCCATCCAGGGCAAATCCAGCCGGAACCAGAGACCCAAGACCCAGGGGCGAACAGGCCCCAGCAGAGGCCCTACTGCACCAGGGGGCCCAGATCCCGCCAGGCAGCCACAGGGGGAAGAGCAGGCAGACACCCCCAGCACCCAGCCCCGGACCCCCCAATACGCCGGCGCAGAAGGCACCACCCAATGCCAAGGCACAGCCAGGGAGGATAGCAGTTTGAGGTCATTACACAACTGCAACAGCAGAGGGTGCCAGTGTTTTGTAAAGCCGATGCTGTCTGGAGCAGACTGGGTTAAAAATGACGCGTTTACAGAAACTGAGGCAGAGTTGGTAGTCAATGCAGCAGAGGCGTCAAACAGCTGTCAGGCAGCCAGGACATATGGAGTTATGGAGTGAAATGTGTGAGGATGGAGCTATAGGAGTGACGGTGACAGTGAGCACAGGAGATCAGAGGACATCTGTGAGTAAAAGCCTCATGCAGACTGTTGATTAGGGGTTGAACGACTTGCTATTTTTACAAGTCGACTACCAAGTAATAAAAGTCGCGTCAACTTTGACTAATCGCTGATGATGTCATACATACGGCGTATACAGGACGGCTTTATAAAACTTGACAGGCTTTATTGCAAAATCGTATTTTAATGCTGACAACAAACAGCTCAGAGAGAGCAGTTGTTTTAGGAGCACTTTGGTTTTAACATCAAGTCTTTAGACTAAAATGCTGATTAGTTTTAGTCACATTTTAGTCATGTTTATATGCAAAACAGTTTTAATCTGACTAAAACTAGTTTTAGTCTGATTGTGGTCTATTGTTCGGCCATAATCATAACAAAAACATTCACTATTTAATGAATAAAATCACTCAAAGCTTGATAGCCGAGCCATTAGCTTGTTAGCTTAGCCGTTAGCACATTGGAGGTTTGAATAGCGCTGCATTTTTAGTAAAACAAGAGATAAACAAAGCACAGACTCACCATTACGTTGATTAAATATGGACACTCGATTGGCGAGGGCATCAAAAGCTGCCAAGAAGTATTCTTTGAGGAAATATCCATTTTAATAGCACAGCGCCAGACTATTTATTTATATACTTCTTATAGCACCTTTCACAGAAAAAAATCACAAAGTGCTTCACAGAAAACAGAATCAAACATGATAAAACAAATAAAATCAATTAAACAAACAAAGTATCTGTCAGATCGGATCGGCTGAAACCTCTGTGAGTTTGAGTGTAGCGTGTGTGCGGCTCAAACGCGGCAGTAATTAGCGCTGAGCGTTCGCGTACACGCAGTTAATCTCGGAGCAGCCGTGCGGTTCTCGATGGAAGCGAGACCGCGGGACTACTCCGATAAGTAAGTAGTAAAACTGACTTACTGGTAGGTTGAGGATGAAGCTCGGAAGCCTGGTAGGTTTGGATGAAGCTCGTAGCATGAATGAATGAATCGATGACTGAGCACAGGTGTGTGGGGTGAAGGGTCATTTATAGAGGAAGTGAAGCCAGAGGGATGATGGGAAATGGAGTCTTAGCGGGAGGAGCGGTCAGAAGGAGGGGAAACCGTGACAGTACCCCCCCCTCCAGGGGCGGCTCCAGAAGCCCTAGACTGACGGGCACGGAAGTCAGAGATGAGGGTCGGATCCAGAATGGAGCGAGCGGGTTCCCAGGAGCGTTCCTCAGGGCCGTAACCCTCCCAGTCCACGAGGTACTGCCACCCACGACCTCGACGACGGGCGTCCAGGATGCGCCGAACAGTGTAGACCCGGTCGCCGTCGACGAAGCGAGGAGGCGGAGGAGAGAGAGAGGGCACCAGGGGCGAGGAGACGTAGGGCTTGAGCTGAGAGACATGAAAGACAGGNTGGATCTTGAGAGTCGAAGGAAGACGAAGACGGTAGGCGACAGGGTTGATGGAGTGGTCGATGACATAAGGACCAATAAAGCGAGGGGTGAGCTTCCTGGACTCGGTCCGGAGGCGCAGGTTGGAGGTGGAGAGCCAGACCTTGTCGCCGGGCTGGAACGAGGGACCGGG
The DNA here is from genome assembly GCA_006937965.1 of Callopanchax toddi. Lineage (NCBI taxonomy): Eukaryota > Metazoa > Chordata > Actinopteri > Cyprinodontiformes > Nothobranchiidae > Callopanchax > Callopanchax toddi. The sequence goes on from SSNR01000359.1 coordinate 459,322, forward strand.
CCGGTGACGGCGGCGATGCTGGCGGACGTACTGGGACTGGGCCCGAGCGATAGCAGCACGAGCTTTGACCCAGGCCAGCCGACACCGACGGACCATGTTCTGGGCAGCGGGAACTTCCACCTCCGGTTCCTGGTGACCGAAGATGGGCGGCTGGTAGCCGTAGCACACCTCGAATGGAGACAGGCTGGTGGCAGAGGAGACGTGAATGTTGTGGGAGAGCTCCGCCCACAGGAGGTATTTGGGCCAGAGCGACGGCTGGGTGGAGACAAAGCAGCGGAGGTAACGTCCTAGCTGCTGATTGGCCCTCTCAGTCTGGCCGTTGGTCTGAGGGTGGTAGCCGGATGAGAGACTGGACGTAGCACCCACCAGACGACAGAACACCTTCCAGAACCGGGCGGTGAACTGGGGGCCTCGGTCGGACACCACATCCGTGGGGAAGCCGTGCAGGCGCACCACGTGCTCAAGGAGGAGTTCCGCAGTGCGCTTGGCCGTGGGGAGGCCAGTGAGGGCCACCAGGTGGACGGCTTTGGAGAAGCGGTCCGTGATGGTGAGTATGGTGTCCAGACCGTCCACGACTGGGAGGCCGGTGATGAAATCCAGTCCTATGTGGGACCACGGCCGTTTAGGGACTGGAAGGGGTTGAAGGGACCCAGAGGCTGGCTGGTTAAGGGACTTGGAGCGGGCGCAGACGTCGCAGGCAGAGGTGTACTCCTTAACATCCTTCGCCATTTGCGGCCACCAGAGGGCCCGCTGGAGGAGCTTGAGGGTCCTGGCGAAGCCCGCATGGCCGGACAAAGGTGAGGAGTGAGCCCACGTGAGGGCTTCCTGACGACAGCCTGTGGGAACGTAGAGGCGGTTGTTGGGAGTTTCTGGAGGAGCCGGGTCATTGGGGAGTGCTGCTCGGATAGAGTCCTCCAGGGGCCAGTGGAGAGGGGCCAGGAACCGTTGGGACGGCAAGACGGGACTGGGGTCTTGAGAGGGAGCGGAGTGCGTGAATTGACGGGACAGAGCGTCAGCCTTGTGGTTCTTGGAACCGGGTCGATAGGACAGCAGGAAGTTGTAGGGTTCGAAGAAGAGGGCCCATCGGGCCTGGCGAGGGTTGAGCTGTTTAGCGGACTGGATGTGGATGAGGTTTTGGTGGTCTGTCCAGATGGTGAACGGCTCCACCGTCCCCAACAACCACTGTCTCCACTCCTCGAGAGCCCACTTAATGGCTAGGAGCTCGTGGTCTCCCACACCGTACTTCTGTTGAGTGGGGGAGAACTTGCGGGAGAAGTAGCTGCAGGGATGGAGTATTTGGTCGGGACCCCGCTGAGACAAGATGGCGCCGGCGCCTACGTCGGAGGCGTCGACCTCCACCACAAAGGGTCTCAGGAGGTCTGGGTGGAGCAGTATGGGTGCTGAGGTAAACCGTCCAATGAGGTCTCGGAAGGCTTGGTTGGCGGTAGGGGGAAGACAGAACGGACGGGGCTGATTGGTTGGTTTGGTTAGAGAGGTGAGCGGAGCGACTATGGAGCTGTAGTCCTTAATGAAGCGGCGGTAGAAATTGGCGAACCCCAGGAAGCTTTGGAGCTGCTTGAGACTGGTGGGGTGAGGCCAATCTGCGACGGCGCGGACCTTTTGGGGGTCCATAGAGAGGCCCTCGGACGAAATGATGAAGCCTAGGAAGGCCACGGAGGTCTGGTGGAAGGAGCACTTCTCCAGTTTGCAGAAGAGGCGGTTCTCCAGGAGCCTGGAGAGCACGGCCCGGACGTGGTGGACGTGTTCGGCCTCTGATCGGGAGTAGATCAGGATGTCGTCGAGGTAGGCGAACACCCACCGGCCCAACATGTCTCTTAACACGTCGTTGATGAGACGTTGGAACACGGCGGGGCTGTTACACAGGCCGAAGGGCATGACGAGGTACTCCCAGTGCCCTGTAGGGGTGATGAAGGCGGTCTTCCACTCGTCCCCCTTCTTAATACGCACCAGGTTGTAGGCACTCCTCAGGTCGAGTTTAGTGTAGATACGGGCCTGAGAGAGAGAGTCGAGGGCAGTGGACATGAGCGGCAGGGGGTGACGGTCTCTGATGGTGATCTTGTTCAGGCCCCGGTAGTCTATGCAGGGCCGTAGGCCCCCATCTTTCTTTTTGACAAAGAAGAAACCGGCAGCCCCTGGGGAGGTGGACGGACGGATGAAACCCTGCTGGAGCGCCTCTGAGACATACTCGTCCATGGAGCGGGTCTCGGCGGGAGACAGGGAGAACAGGCGGCCACGCGGAGGCGTGGTACCCGGTTGGAGTTGGATCTCCATGTCGTAGGGGCGGTGAGGAGGCAGGGTAGAGGCCTGCTCTTTGTTAAAGACCCGGACCAGGTCCTGATAGGGAGCAGGGACGCCCTCCAGCGGAGTCTGAGGAAGGTTGGGTGTTATGGTGGTTCTGCTGGGGGAGCAGGAGAGGTGGTGATGGCACGTGGGGCCCCAATGAACTAGACGGTTGGTGGACCAGGAGATGTGCGGGTCATGGAGGCAGAACCACCGGTGACCCAGGATGAGAGGCGTGGAGGGAGCGGAAATGATGAGGAACTGAATGGTTTCATGGTGGTCCCCCACTCTCATCTGGATAGGTTGGGTCTGATGTTGGACCGGGAAAGGACGAAGGGGGTGACCGTCCACTGAGGTGACCGGAACCGAACGGTCCAGTTTACACCGGGGGATCTGGAGACGGTGGACCAGGTTCTGGTCTATGAAGTTGTCGGCTGCTCCTGTGTCCAACAGAGCTTCAAGTTCAGTTGACCCCTGGTCCCATAGGAGGGTTACATTGAGGAGGAAACGGTTTGAGGGGGAAGTGGCAGCACCCGGTAAAACACCCCCGACGTTTACCGGGTCTCGTCGTTTCCCGACGGTGGCCGCAGTGGGCACTGAGGACGGCGATGTTCTGAAGATCCGCAGTAGGCGCACCGTCCCTCTCTCCATCTGCGCTGCCGTTCCTCTGGGGTCAGGTGACCCAGTTGCATGGGTTCCTCTTTAGAGGCGAGGGGCGTGGCCGCGCCGGGAGAGACCGGTCGAGCCGCCGGAGCAGCGGGGTGAGGGGCTCTCGAGGAGCGGGGGCGAGTGAGGACGCGTCGGTCGATCTGTAGGGCCAGGTCCGCTACAGCATCCAGAGTGTTGGGGAGCTCGCGGCCCACCATCTCGTCCCTGATATAATCGGCAAGTCCCTCGACGAACACGGACTTCAGAGCCGCGTCCTCCCACTTTAGCTTAGCGGCGAGGGTCCGGAACTCCGCCACGTACTGGCACACAGGACGGGCCCGTTGACGGAGTCTGAGCAGCTGGGACTCGGCTCCGATCTCGCTGCTGGGAGGGACGAACGTTTTCTTCAGCTCCCTGACGAACGCCGGATAATCGTTGCAGGCAGGGGATTTGTTGTTGTACAGAGCCGCAGCCCACTCCTGAGCTCGGCCGGTCAGCAGCGATGTTAACAGAGCTACACGGGAGCAGGCTGAGGTGTACTTGGTCGGCTGACACTCGAACAACATGTCCAGCGAGGCTAATAATCCATCGGGGCGGCCGTCGATTCTGTTCCAGCGGTCCGGAAGGTGGATGTGGGGTTCCAGAGCTGAAACCGTTTGGTGCCGCTGGAGAGCGGTGACGGACGCCGTGAGCTGGAGCACTGTGTTGTTCAGCGACTCGATCCGGAGGTTCTGGCGGTCCACTACTGAACGCAGGTGGGTCAGCTCAGAACGCATCCGCTCAAACTCAGCAGGGTCGGTTGGGTGCTCAGTCATCCTGTCAGATCGGATCGGCTGAAACCTCTGTGAGTTTGAGTGTAGCGTGTGTGCGACTCAAACGCGGCAGTAATTAGCGCTGAGCGTTCGCGTACACGCAGTTAATCTCGGAGCAGCCGTGCGGTTCTCGATGGAAGCGAGACCGCGGGACTACTCCGATAAGTAAGTAGTAAAACTGACTTACTGGTAGGTTGAGGATGAAGCTCGGAAGCCTGGTAGGTTTGGATGAAGCTCGTAGCATGAATGAATGAATCGATGACTGAGCACAGGTGTGTGGGGTGAAGGGTCATTTATAGAGGAAGTGAAGCCAGAGGGATGATGGGAAATGGAGTCTTAGCGGGAGGAGCGGTCAGAAGGAGGGGAAACCGTGACAGTATCATTACAAATCAAAATCATTAAACAACAACAAGAGAACATAAAAGAGTTATTTAAAAGCAGTTTTGAATAATTGGGTGTTAATAATTAATGTTGAGCTTTATTTGGTGCTAAATTCAACATGGACATGAGATTGCTCCGAGCTGTGAGTCAAACATAGAAAACTTGTTCAGGAGGAGCGTCTGCTCTGGCTCTGGTTCAAGGTGTTTGCTGTTGGGAGATGCGGCGTCCCGGCTGGACGTCTTCAGAGGAGAAGGCAGGGAGCATGAGAGGGAGTGAAAAAATGAATTAGAGGCTGGGATGGACAACATGGAGGAATAAACAGTCAGCCAGCTGTACTAACAGCCATGGTGAAAATGTTCGCTTCTTGCTCAACAGGATGGAGGAATTGACGTTTCTCATAAAAGATGAGGATGTTTGTTCAGGAGAGTGGTCTCTTGTGTTTGTGGGGCAAAGCAAAAAATTCTGATTAATAAAAGTTTCTAAATTCTGCTAAACAGTTTTCACCTTAAGGTGATTTAGATTTACCTGTCTTTTTATGTTAGACATCACAGTAAAAATAAATGTCCCTAAATGTCCATTACATCAACAGCCAAAGTTCTGATCTTCATGATCTTCAGATGCACAAAATCTTTCTGAGAACTGCAAATGGCCCAACACATTGGACACTAGGGATGTAACCGGACCGATGACCGGACCGAACAGTACACCATTCACGGTCCGGTACATCTTAGGTCCGCGGTCCAAAGACATACTATTATTAGCTTCAGTTCAGTAGCTACTGGTTTCATTCTGTGTGTTCGCTCAGACCGCTCACACAGCAGACCCCCTTCCTTAACCGCGAGTAACCAATCACAGGTTGACCTGCCCCACTGAGCTGAAAGTTTTAGCAAAACAAGCGCTAAAGAGAGACAGACGGGCGGCGAGAGGCAAACACAAAACGCGCAGTTGAATGTAAAGACGAGGGAGAGAAAACGGTGAAAAAATATGAGACGCTCTGCAAGCATTGTTTGACCCATCTCCCACATGTAGCAGGAAACACTTCAAACAAGGCCAAGCACCTCCGACGCCACCGCCCCAGTGTAGCTTCTGGAAGCAGAACATTCGAGCAGGTAACGCCAGGGAAAAAAACAACAGTCTCTTGTTTTCAACAAACGTACAGCATCCGCTCAGAAAAACACAAGAAAATGAGCCACGCTGTTGGCGTGTTTATTTGTAATAAAGAGGCACTTTAGACTATTTATAAGCGATTTTTATATGAGCGCTTTTATTTTGAAGTCTGGCCGGAACAGCGCAAGAACGTCCGGCCAGACTTCAAAATAAAAGCGTTCATATAAAAAATCTTTTAGGCTATTTTACATTTAACAGTACATTGAAAAGGCACTTTAAAAGTGACATTTCTGTTTGTCTCTAAACATATTATGATACACTGAACTACAAGTAACACGTCTGAAAACTTATTTTATTGTGTGAATAAAAAAAGTTTTGGAAATTTTAGATTTTCTTAAGTTTTTCTATGATTCAGAGTGGACCGAGACCGAACCGAAACCGTGACCCAAATACTGAGGTACGGACCGGACCGTGGACAAAGTGGACCATTGCATCCCTATTGGACACCCCGGATGAAGAGGATTTGATTTAGTGGAGCGATGCATTTGGTTACTTTAGGCACAGTTTACTGTATTTGTAGTTAGACATCAGAATCTCTGTGTTCTGAGTGGGGAGAATTATAAAGTCAGACTTCTCATTCAGAAAGTTGAAGAAAGTTTACCGTCCTGTCTTCAACATCCAAGATGTCAGCACCTTAGCAGGAAGTGAGCTGTAATGAAAACATGTTTATTTGAAAAGATACTTTCTGGAGTATTCCAGTCTAAAATCGGTGTTATATTCATGTTATTATGAAATGTTCCATTATCTGTGAACAAAGGTTGGTTTCAGTCATCATGGGCAGTAAGAATACAACAATCCAAATCTGTCTGACCCACAGGTCAAATCTAGGAGTACACAACTGTTTGCATTGGCATGGATTTGTCCTTCAAATCAAATCAAATCAAACTTTATTTATATAGCACCTTTCATGCCCCAGCGAGCAACACAAAGTGCTTGACAGATTAAAATGACCCATACAACCCACATTCCCTCCCTTTCCCACACATAGAACAATTATGACACTCTCCCCTCCCAGTCCACAACCCATTCCCAGGCACACATACACCCACACATACACATAAAAACCACAGTAAACACTATGTTGAGCTCAGATGGCTCCAGTAATGAGAAACACGCAATCAAGTGGGCCCTCTACCTCGTCAGCTGTAGAACCAGGTCAGCAGCCACACACCAACCAAGGGCACCCGGGTATGGAGGGTGGCAACCCCCACCACTGCCCGGGCCCTACCGGGGAGCGCCCGAGCCGCCACCGCCGACCACCGGTCCGAAGGCAGAGGGCTCCACAGAGGAAACACTGGAGGATTAAAATGCGTAGCATATAAAATAACTAACTTATATGAATAGTAAAATGACCAATAAAATCTGAATAAAAACTAAATAAATAATAATCAGTTAAAAGCTAATCTAAAAAGGTGGGTCTTGAGTCTATTCTTAAAAACCTGAACGTTCTCTGTGGTCCTGAGGTCCTCTGGCAGTCCGTTCCAGAGGCAAGGGCCGTAATAACTAAAAGAAGCTTCCTTGACATTCGTGGGGACCAGGATGGGACACGCAGCTTGTAGGGGGTGGGGTGGGGGCTGTCGAGCGTACGGCAAAACAGTAGTGCAGATTTAAACGATCAGTCCTTGTCCCGGTATGGACAAGGACCATCATCAGGAAAATACACAATGGCCAGTCCTCCTCCAGCCCCAGGGCAGATGCCCTTGGTGTAAGTGGCTCAGCGTGAGCCGCAAAGGGCTCCCACTGGTTGATCTAGACCTGTATGCCTCCTTACCCTGGACACAGGTCTGTACACAGACTCTGCGCACAGCAGTACAGCACCTGGTCCACTGGGCTGCATGTATTATTGTTGGGGATGTAGAGCTATTTCTGCACGTGATCACATTATTGGTGGGGACAATTCAGTGATTGCTGGATATTAGTGGGGACATGTCACCTCCGTCCATGCCAAGTCTACGCCCATGGCTGTTTGTCATGGTCAAGATGACTAAAGAATTTAGAGATGAGTAAAGATCAACATAATCAGTCTTCAGCATGAAGACAGAGAACGTCTGAGCACGGTTAACCCAATAAAACAAGTCTTTTTATGGGAAAGTTTTTATAATAGGCACAAGATTTGAATGGGGTTATGAACATATAAAAGGATAGAACAGTTGTCTTTAACTTGTATTGCATGTGGCCAGTGGACACAGAATTCTGATCAACCTTTCCCAATCCCAGATGAACTGTCTCAGAGTCTTCTTAATATAAGAATCATCATTAAAACTTTAGAGCCTTGCAGCTTCTGACTATCGGAGCGAAAGGCATCTCACATCAAAACAGCTGCTTGGATTCTTTAAACTGTCACAAGTACATTGTTTATAATAAGAATAAAAGCTGTTATGTTTGTTTACTCAGAAGTCACGTTTGATCTCGTGAAGTTCTGTGAGATTTCACATCTGATCTGAGAATGTCCGTGTGTAAAATCGGTTCATGTCTGATTACACCACACACTGTAAGATCAGAACGGTCAATATTTTAAATTTTTAAAGAAAAATTTCTCGCCACATGTGTGATCTCTTATGATTTAAAATTGGAAGACAATTTGAAAATCCTGCCGTGTGAACCGGTCTTAAAGTTGTTCCTTCAAAGTAAGAGCTCCATTGTCATGGTGTGGAATTTTAACTATGGGAAAACTTGTCCAGTGTATACACTGTCCACAACAAAGCAGTACTTATCCTGACATGTTTCAAAGAAAGTGGGAGCTCTGAACATCCTGGTGTGGTGAACCCTTCCTCGTGGTCCAGCAGAAATCAGCGTCTTTCACTGACATACTGAAGGAAGATGGAGTAGAAAGACGTTTTGTTTGTGTTGTCTCCTCTAAAACTTTCTGGCTTTAGAACCCTTATAAAACATCCTTCTGTGGCACCAATGAGGGCCAAGTAGTCACACAGACATTGTTTATGCACAGGCATTTGGCCAAGAGATGACGTTTTTACCAGACGTGCAAAGTATTTTAAGCACCTCAAGGATGATTCAGTCTGCTGCAGGCTGTGACACATGAAATTTGTCAGACATCTCCCTAAAGCTCTTTTGGTTAGTCATGTATCAGAAGAACATCAGCACCTTCTTTTTCTCAGGTGCAGGTGGCAGACTTTGACTTGTTCCTTTGTCACCTATTTTTGTTGCAGCTCTGTAGTCATGTCTTCAGCCTCCGGGGGATGATGAAACTTCTCTCTGACTCTGCTGATGACAGAGGCTCATCTAGGAGGAGTTGAGTACCGTGGTCAGAGAGACTTCTGGGATTGTCCCTTGAAGAATAGCAACAATATCAGTGCAAGACTGGTCAGCTGTACTTTATTCTAAAAAATGCAAGCTGGACTCTGAGGATGTCTGGGTACTGGTAATTCCTGGTACTGTTTGATGACATCATACCCTTCCAGTTAGGAGGTTGTGTTCCAGATGCCTTAAAGCAGCACTCTGGATTATTTCATCAGGAGAGCAGTTTTTGAATCTAGCGTCCAAAGGCTCCTCCTCAAAACATCTCGACACGCGCGTCCGGTCGCGTGTGCGCGCGTGCACGTGGCGCATATACTTCGGACATGAACTGTACAGCTCAATGTGTAGGGTTTAATCACTCACAGTTCACAATCTTATTCCAACAACACTACGAGGGTCTGAAGAGCCCTCTCTGTCCCTGCTGCTTCTGATATTAGCTCTGTTAGCAGAGAGCTGCTGCTGGACTCTGAAGCTGAACTTGACTCGGCCCTGGATGAACTTCCTGACCAAAATAAACACGTAACCCTGTCAAGCCTTGCCATTCTGTGAGGTGAAAGGTTTAAAAATAAAAATAAATCCATCTTTATCTGGAGAATGGGTAGGTTTTTAGTGAAGTCCTCAGTGAACGGCTGAGACGGCAGAAAAACACACGGAGCGTCCTGTACGACAGCGCCCCCTACTGGTACAGGTTTGGTCGATGCGCGTGCATGTTGAGAGAATGCAGAAATTTGAATTTCATTGGCTGAAAAATGTCGGCGGCAAGAAATAATGGAAAGGGGTCTCTAGGAGGAAGGAGGGTCTTCATCAGAATGACAGATGTTGTGGAACTCAACCCATAGATCATAGTTTAAACCTGAAATATCATTTAGAACATTTAGAAATCTTTGATACATAGAAAACTAATCCAGAGAGCCGCTTTAACAGTTGTATGCGTTGCTGCTCAAATCTTTCTTTGCACTGTATGCCCACAACATCCAGAACTGTATAGACTGTATAATCCTGTAGCAGTCTGAAGAGGAAACAAGCAAAGATGTTTTGGGTTGTGAGGATCCAAAATAAGAAGAATGAGGGAGGTGATGAGGTTAGGACTAAAATCAAAATATTTTAATAAGAAAGCAAAGCCTGACAGGGCAGCAAAAACACAAAATCTCTAACTAAGGAACCAAGGAATCATGACTACTAACAACATGGCTGACAAGGAATAACAGGGACCTAACAGGGGCTGAATGAACCGGACCAGTGTATATAGTCAGGGTCAGGTGATTATTGGAACGCTGAGCAGGTTGATTTAAAAAATTTTTTTTTTTTAACCCCGTGTCCTGTCCGGCTGTGGAGCAAACAGAATAATGTCTGAGTGCCAAAAACAAGCCCAACAGTGTTGCTGTTTCAGGTGAGAAGTTACAGCCACTGCTATAAAACTCCTCCTGATTTTTGTTTAAATATAACCCCCAAAATCTTTATTAGAATATTTTTATGGTTGATTGGACACGGAGCCTGAAAGGGAAGGGAAGGGTACAGAAAGAGGGATGGGGGAGAAAGTAAACAGAAAAAGAAGAGAACAAGAGACGTGAAGAGTCCACTTCTAGACCTGTAAATAAAGCACAAACAAACAAAACAGGGAGAAAAGATACAACAGCAACAAACAGCATATGAATACACAACAGTTGTGATATTCTTCAAATGTATACGTTTACACCAGTTCAAGAGAGTTCAGTGTCAACCACAGCCCCAGTCAATGTGTCTGAAAACACCTGAGTCCGTCTTTATGTGAACACCTTGTGATCACCTGTGTGTATATATGCGCGCTTGTTTATGTAAGGTTTCTCTATTGAAACATTCAATAATAAGTTCGAGGAGCCACAGACCTGTCCCCAAGGCCCATGGAGGACGCGGAGGAGATCCAGGTCCCAGACGTCCAGAGGCCACCCAGGGCACGGACACCCCAGGGAGATCGCCATCAGGGCAGTCGCTAAACTCTCCCCCAGAGGGCGCAGAGGCTCACCCCACGTGGCCCCCCGGCAGTCGCCGCGCTAGCCCCTGGGGGGTCGCGGCTAGGAGCTCACAGGCACCGCCTGCAGCCAGCAGGTTGATTATTTGAATGAGAAGCAGGTGTGCAGACTGGTGTAAAAACTGGATGGTACTGACACTGTGGTTTGATGCGGGGGCTGCAGGCCCTGCAGCGTGTCTACATCTGTATGAGTGCTCCTTCGCAGCGCCCTGCAACAGGAAGTAATACAACAAGCCGCTCAGCTCCCGCTGCAACTTGTCAGTGTGTGATCATGGGTGGAATGGTTAATACCGCAATTTAATGTTATGGCAGAAGGAATTGGTATGCACACATTATGATTAACGCACATGCGCCCCACTTATGTGCATCCCTGTAGGCCTTTACAATTTTACATGAGATCATTTACTTTACTCGATAGCAGGTAATATAGAGTTCTGACTCATCAGTATGAATCTTTTGAGCAAAAGTTGTTTAAAATACCTGAAAATTAGCCGCTAGTTTGTCACAATTCAGCAGGAGTGTCTCTCCTAATGGGTTCAAATGTAAACAACTGGACTTTTTTGCCTTTATTTAAACCCATTAGGATTACCATGACCTGGATGACTGAGAACCTTCTGCAGCACATTTCCTGATCTGACTAGTATTGCTCTTGTCAGTGGACTACTTCCTGTATCTACAGACGTACTTTCATATGTTAGACAGTCATAGATAAATAGACATGCAGGAAGTCATAAAATCACACGTGACTTGGGTAGCCTTTGTGTTTACCTCTGTAAAAACAGCATGCTGCATGCTGACCTCTTTTCATAACATTCTGGAGTTTATGCAGATTTCTAAATCATAAAAGCTGAGGCAGAAAACTTTGAGACTTAAACTTGTATAATTTCAAATCCTTTGACCGTGATTAGTCATGCTATTCTATCAATTTTACATATTTTAATGCATTTAGGAAAAGCATGACAAAATCCCTACTATGTCTTTTAATGAAATTGTTAGTTTTACGTTCAAATGAAAAACCATAATTTCAGAAACGAATCAAACCCTCATATAATGTTGGTTTTAAAGAAGGAGGTTTTAAGGCCTCGTGGGAACAAGGTCATGTTTCAGTCAGGTTTAAGCTTCTCTCCTTTAAGCAGAGATTTTCCGCCTCGCCACACTCATTCCAGCAAACTTGCTGAGACGTCCAAACATCCGGATTAAACTTGTTCTAATGGACTTATTTGTTAAAGCATCCATTCACATGTCAAACCAAACTAAGAGTTTTCTCAGCTGGCATCTTCCAGATTTATAGTCCCTTCAAACAACCTCCATGTGTCAGTCACACAGTATTTGGAAAGTCTATTTATTTATTTATTTCTACATTTGTATTAATTCAGACACTCTGCACTCAGCAGCTTTAAAGGATTGCCTCAGTTAAGCCCTTCAGCTGTTGACACATAGACCATAATGAACTCAGACTGCCAGATAACTGTATGTGTGTTTGTGTGTGTGAACACTGAGATTTATCTCCATGACATTTACTCTTTAATTAGGTGTGTGGAGTGAAATCTTGCGATGAGTTCATGTTTACATAAAGTTAGGTATGCAGAGTTTCTTATCTTCAAAATAAATAAGCATGAAAGTGCTAATGTACCTGACACTTTTTCAATACAGAATCTGCTCATTTAGCAAAAACGGGCCAATTAAATGTGAGGATAAATCAACAACACTAAGGCAGTAGCATTTAAAAGTATAATTAACTTTAGTAACGCATCACTAGTTGTCAGCAAATGGTCAGAATGCAATGACTCACTGAGTTGATCACTAAATTATTGTTTACATAATTTGGCTGCTTTTCCCATTCATTTACAGTGTTTGCAGCAATAGTTCTGTTTACACAATCCTTTCAGTCTGGTTGGAAACATCCTTCCCACTGCGGTGTTGTGTGTGAGATGGTTGAGGCAGAATGGGTTCTGATAAGTCTCTGAGCCAACATGGAAGGTAGTCACAGAGCCAAGTTGGTGTGTAGGTGGGAAGTGTGAGAAATGCATTCAACATTTGGGCTGCATGGTGGTGTTAGCACTGTTGCCTCGCAGCAAGAAGGTCACAGGTTCGAATCCCAGCTATGGCCTTTCTGCGTGGATTTAGCATGTTCTCTCCATGCATGCGAGGGTTTTCTCCGGGTGCTCCGGTTTTCCCCACAGATCACAACATGCCTCGATGCCTGTTAGGGTACAGAGTACAGGACTCCCTTGTAAAAGAGATTCTGAATCTCAATGGGACTTTCCTGGTTAAATAAAGGTTAATAAATTTGGTCTGACCAATTCATTTCACTGGTCTCTTCATGCCTGTAAGCACACATCATCACAAGACTTGACTGGCCTTAACAACTGGGTTGTGGATGAGCTAGTACCTTCTGTATCCAGCAGCCTTTGGTTTAGAAGCAGTAGAGATGAACAACAACAAACACACACAGACACAGACACACACCTAGGACCAGTTTAGAATATCCCTTTAACCTAACACTCATGCATGTTGGTGTAGACTCTCATCCATCCAGGACATGGATATCCTAACAGTCTGATCTGAACTGAAGACTTTTTGATAAGAGGTGAAACAAGTTCAAGCACCAACAGAAGAAGTCCTGTTGTCTGTAACTGCTGAGTGACCAGAGGCCTGATCTGAGGAGCACTTTTACCAGGTAAACCAAATATAATACAAACAGCTGTTTTGATATGGGATTCTCCTCGCTCTGTGCAGCTTGTGTCTGTCACCTCGCTCTCTGATTGGCTACAAGTCACACTCCACAGGCTGCTCTTCAGAGGGGCACAGCACACTGTGATGTCAGGTCAAGATAATCAAACATGTTTAAAATCCCACATTTGCTATTGTGCTTCCAAGTGAACCAGAGCTCTCTTAACACACCACACATGACACCTCTTCAGGAACCTAAAAGCTCCAAATATATTATGAGATATTTCTTCAGGTTGGCCTGGGAATGCCTGGGTGTTCCAGCTGAGGAGCTGGTGGACTTGGCCAGGGAGAGGATGGCCTCGGATGCCTGACTTGGGATGCTGCCCCCGCGACCCGGACCCAGATAAGCGGAGGGAGGCGAGGCGAGGAGGCTTTTAGGCTCATTACATTAGGATTGTCAGAAGAGGAAAATTGGGGCAAAAAATGGCTTGAAAATCCTGCCGTGTGAACCTGCCTTTTTTCTCAATTCTTCACAATTTCACCCACATATTAAATGTTTCTGGACATAGCCACATTTATGGCCAAAGGAAAAACAGGGTAAAAGCATCTTAAATATGTGGACAGTTATACATTCTATCAAAACTCAATCTGTAGCTCAAACAGCCCAGATTTTAGCCCAAAGAAAATTCATTGTAACAGATTTTCATCTCCAAAGGGATCAAATTAAAGGCATACTCAGTAGCCAGGTAAACAATGTAGCTTTTAACGTTTTTTTTTTAAAGCCTCTTAACAACGTTCCAACATAGTATAGCCATAAATATATTGTGGAGATAAAAAAAAAAACGAAAAAAATCAATAAAGTGGTTGTCCCGCAGTTCTCTAAAAACTTCAGCCAATCCTATCGTTTGGACCGAATGATAGGATTGGACAATCCAGCTGTCTGCCGCATTTCCTCACTGCTTGGATTGGCATTAATCCGCCCGGACACATTTTGGGGCAGAACATCCCAGAAGTGAAAGTAGAAGTAGGACAGAGAGCCGGCGGGTGATTCCATTTTAAGATAAAAATACCAGAGTCCCCCCAAAAAACACCTTTTCAGCTAGCAGAAAACTAAAAACGTTTGGAGGTGAAAAGAGGAAAAGCTGGGGGAACGTTTCTGCGGCTGGAGTTTGACTCTGCTTTGTCACCTTTGCAAACCGGGGTCCTATGTCGGCGGGAGGCTGGCGTAAGGATTTTACCTGACGGGAGGGGTGAGTTCACAGAGACGTGTTTCTGTAAAATAGCTAGCGAGACCTCGTTTGTTTACTTGGCTACTGAGTATGGCTTTAAAGGTGCTACTGGATGTTCTTAAGGTTATAATGTTCCTCATCACTGTCATGTCCCCTACGCTAGTTTAGGAGGTTATAGTGACAACGTGAGACTGGATATATAACATCTTTTTCTTTTTGTCCCAGCTTTCTTTTCCTCTTTCTTCTTTTGTTAAAATTGAGGAAAAAATGCAAATCTTTTGACTTGTTTTTAATTCTAAATCCACACAACACTGATTAGAATGGTGAACCAAAAATCAAGACATCAGAAATGTATTTGAAGAATGCACATCAGCACAGGAGGGAGTTTGGACTCAGAGTAAACTGCCCACACAAATGCGTCAATTGATGGAACTTTGTGACTCACAGCACAAAGGGGAATGAAGCTTAATATACATCTTGATATTCCAAATGAGAAGTATAGTTGCTGTGAACAAAATAATTAAGGCAATAACATTTTCTCTCAGGAACTGGATATTTCATTTGGAACTGAGTCAGAGTCAGTGTTTTATCAGTAGCAGTGGCACTCAGTCCTCTTTTCTTATAAAACCCCCACTATAAACCTTAGAAAATAGGGATATACCCCCCCCCCCCCCCCCCCCCAAGCCAGAGGTTCAGGGCTTCCAGACTGCAGAGCTGGTTGTTGCCATTGTTTGAGGGCCTTTGACAGTGCTGTGCCTAGAGTCTGCAGCTTTCCCAGTGTGAGTGTTCCTTCACCATTCTCCACAGTTGGATGTGAAGCTTGTCGGCTCATGGGATACGAATGAGAGGGCACCGGTCCACAGAGGCGCGTTTGGTTGGAGGGGTCCGGTATCTGGTGCAGCCCTGTCCATAGTTATTCGGTGGCACAGTTAGACCTCTTGACTCCATACAGAAACAGCAATGCATGCAACATGACATCACTTTGTTGCAGAGATTGGTTAAACACAGGTGGTGGCAAAATAGAACACCGAAGCAGCTTGTAGTGGAAAGCGTGAATATGTCTGCTGTCTGGAGGTATTGAGATAGATGACAACAACATTTTAGAAGTATCAAATTTGGACTCTGTATCGGCAAATGCTCGAAATCAAATGACTCTGACTTGGGGGCAAAAAAACCTGATCAGGACAACCCTACTTAAAACTGTTGCCACCCATAATCCAAACAGCAGAAGTGATTTTTAACCAGTTCAGCTTCAAAATAAAAAATATGTCTGGTCCTTCATGTAGCGAATAAAACTGTGTAGTTTATTGCTCACCTTCTTCTGATTTATCCAGTTAATCGAGGCTTTACTGCGGGCGTCTCAGCTCCAGATACCTTCCTTATATAACTAGGACTAATAGCAGGAATTCTAGGTTCTTTAATGTACAGGGAGTTAGATATGTACCTTATATTGACAGATGTAAGCTGAGTCAGGAATAAAAGACTTTATAAGTATTTATTCTATAAAAAGCTGACGAACAGTACAAACAGATTAGCAAGAGGTAGCATTTGGTTTAGCAGATCAACACGGTGTAAGTGTTCTTAAGTTGATCTTATTTATGTGTAACGCTCCCTTGGGGCAAAGGTCTGACTGCCTAACAGAAGGAACTATGCTCTGAAAAGGAGCCTAAAGGAGTGAATAACCCACAACACTTTAAAGTGAGCTCATGAGGTTTTATGTAAATAAATTAGCAGAGTATAACATAACAGACATAACAACACAAGTGAAATCGAATGGTTAAATAACCAACAAACATAGGTGGCGCCGGCGATAAAAAGAAAACACAATGAGAACCTCCAGAATGAAGGTCTGTTTGCGCTTTTTTTCTCTTTTGTTTTTGGTGTCCTTAGAGTTCAAGTACATATGACCCTTGATGGGTCAGCAAGCATCCATCAACAGTTCATAAATGGTTCAGTCCTACCGCGCTGGAGCGGTGCGTGGGTGGCTCACCATCCTCTCTTGACCAGGCCTCTGGTCAAGGAAGGAACAAAGGGGGAGGAAAAAAAACCTGACCGCCGAGTTGATCAAGCTGTGGCGCATTGGTAAAGCACCCGGCAAAGTTGTCACGGCAGCGGGCGTCACTGATCGTTTGTTTAATCGGTTGAGTTTGCCGACCACAGGAACAGCAACAGCCACGTAGCAGAGGGGGTGTGGGCGGTCTAACCCGGACCTTATATAGGAGAGCTCTGCTCCGCCAAAATAAGGGCTGGCTGGAACCGGGAGTTGCGCTCATAGCGTTACATATGAGTTTAATGATCTGAGTCTAATACTAAGGCTTTGGTTTATCTTAAAGGGAGCTTAGTTACTAAGGGTAAGTAAGGAGGTTAGGTTGCTGGTGTAAGCTACGATGGTTGGTATGTAAGCTTATCAAACAGGCCTTCAGTTACCAGAGAGTGGCGTCTTACTGAGGCGGTGTTCCGTGGATCAGTCCAGTGTGGATAGATGACCGTTTGAAGGTGGAAACCCCCCTCGATCGCCGGGTCCCTTCGGGGGCAGTTTGAGCCGCCTTGGGGCTGCGGAGTTGTCCTGGATATGAAGCCTAGTAGACCCATTTCTGACAGGTAGCATCGGAGGCTAACGTCCCCATGTTGTGAAGGAAAGGCAGACTGGCGTTGTCTGGCTCTCAGGGGAGCGGAGGAGGTCGGCCAAGGGGCTAGGACCCTTAAAGGCAGGACCGACTCCTGTAAGGCTTCACTGCGTAGCAAGTTGGACAGCGAGCATCTTATCTCAGCAATGAATGACTGAGAACTACCGGACAGGAAGTGAAGTTGGTAGTTAAAGGGAACTGTGTCTAGAGGTGGACCAATCAGACTGAGTCTCTTAAAGTGGCCAATGGGAAAGGGGCTTTTATCAAGTTACATGACTAGGGGTGCAATGGATCATCATCGATCCATGATCCGTACGGTTTACCCTCCACAGTTCGGAACGCACGTGGTTCGTGGAAAATGCGACGTTTTTAAATCATTCCTGACTTTCTATGCGTGCGTGCTCTGAATCTGCAGATAATTCCCCTCTGAGAAAGGCGTTCGTTTTGCTATCACGTATAGAGGTTCAGTCTGTTTGATTCCGCCGTTTTAGTTGACCAGATAAGGATCCCTGATCGATTCTGATCAAGCCTCCTTTGCGCGCGAGTGCACGCGCAGCAGCTGATTCCTCCGTCTCTCTCTCTGTCAGCTGGAATCTTTCTGATAGACAAACCAGATTCACCTATTTCTGTCTGAGATAACGTGTTATGTTGGGCTTTTATACGAGCTAATGAGAGTTAATATTATAACCGGAGTTCAGTCTGGAGGCACAGATCAGCGCCTTGTGCGTCACCCCCCCCAGCTGTGACGGCTAGTTTGGCAGAAGCAGGTCTGTGACCCCTGAGAGGTAGATATAGTCTATCTCCCATATTAATTAGTTTGCGCTCTGTGCGCCCTGATCTGCACATTTTGCTCCAGTTTTTGGCTCGACCCTCCATGCATCAGGATTCAGTGTCTATAACATTTTCTGTAGAATATCCATACGGTGGAAATATCATGGGCGTCGCAACCATTATGTCAGGAGGGGACGTGTCCCCCCCACTTTGTAAAATCAGGCATTTGGACCCCCCCACATTTACCGAGTCCGTCTTGCGCTCGTTCGGTTGTTCTCAAAGAAATCCATTCCACTTGATTCATTAGAAATTACTCAGACCGCTGAAATCCACTCCATGTTTTCCTGGTTACACCCTGCACCCTGACACGCTGCTCTCCTTCTGGACCCGACCTCATCTCGCGCTGCAGCTGAAAGCAAACCGAACCGGGAAGGAGGTCGACCAGAAACCGGAGTGTTACTCTGGAGGGGCCAGGGTTAGGAGGCACAGGCATATAAGACCTGAATGACCAGAGGAGGTAAACCCCCACAGATAATCACCTATGGCCTCTAATAAAAAGGTAAATGCGCCTCAATCAAGTTTCATCCTGGATCTACAGGTAGCAGAAAAAAGTACAGGAAGCACAATACATCAGAGACAGAACAATAACGACAGGAAAACAATGGAAGAAAATAATATATAAATACAAGTAATGTTATAGTGAAAAATAAAATAACAATAATGAGTGTAATTCACTGCTCTTTATAAAAGAAAAAGACTACCAGTAAATTAATAAGTAAATAAAATAAGTACATACTTTATTTGGGGGTCAACATTTAACACCTAAACACAACCGTTGATTATTTTACAAAAAATAAGAGTACTGAAGATCATCAGTACTATAGAGATCCTCTAACCTGTTATTTATCCTGATTAAATCTGTTGTTCTTAGTAAAAATTTAATTTCCAAATAAACACAAAGTTACACTTGATTTCTTACTAAGAGAAACTCACTTTAAATACCTCTAATTCAACTGTTACCAGTAAAATGTTTTATTTTAAATGGATCAAATGAAAACACAATCCCAGCTGTCAGTACACTGAACAACAGATATTAAACTAGTACTGTTTTCATTTCAGATTGGTAGAACTTCAGTCTTCTTAAGAACAACCAGGTTCTTGATATTTGTTTTCAAATAATTGATGTCACTTATTTAATTC
>SSNR01000359.1:487770-515560 GCA_006937965.1 Callopanchax toddi
TCAAGCCACACTACGCCCACGCCAGAGCTTCTGTCTTTGTCATGGCGAAAGGAGCTGCCATCAACGTAGGCTGTGGTCATTCCCTCACAGAGGGTTTTGTCAAAGTAATGGTGATTGGGGTTCTCCAGAACCCTTGGACTCACTGGAGGCGGGCTGGCCGCACCAGAGTCGTCAGAACAATGTTGGCAGGCAGCCAACCCCGTGCCAAGAGCGTTGCTTTTGTTAAGATTATAGCGCACCTCGATGTCGAAGCTTTGCAGCGCTAAAAGCCAAGAAGCAATGCGTGCATTAGTCACCACACCATCTCTGATGCGTTGACTGTTCAAGAAGGTCACGGGCTGGTGTTGAGTCTCAATGATGATTTTCTGGCCCCCAATGAAGTTGGAAAAGTGTTTAACTGCCCACATGGTGGACAGCAGGGCTTTTTCACAGTCAGAGTACTTTAGCTCTGGACCAGTCAGGGGCCTACTAGCGTAGGCTACGACACGCTTGTCGCAGTCGTGCTGTTGGTACAGACCAGCGCTCAAGCATTGGGTAGAGAAACCCACTTCCAGATGGAACTCTTTGTTACAATCGGGAAGAGCGAGGCAGGGAGTGGAACACAACGCGGCCTTGAGTGACTCCATGGCCTGCTGTTGTTGTTCTGTCCACTCAAAAGGCACATCTTTCTTTAGCAGTTTGTTTAGCGGTCGCGCTAACTCTGCATAATTTTCCACAAACTGGCGGGAGTAGTTGCACACCCCAAGAAAGCTCCGAAGTTCAGTGACGTTCGTTGGAGTCTTAATGGTGGTGACACCTTGTATCCGACCCAGCTGTGGCTGCACCCTGTGTGGTCCCACACGGAGGCCAACGAACTGTACCTCAGATCTGCACCATTGACCCTTTGAGACAGATATTTTTGCACCTGCCGCTGTTAGCTGACCCATTACGTGGTCCAGCTCGGCTAGGTCTAGGTCTAGATCTAACGATGGTTGTCCAACCAGAATGTCGTCGACATAGATGATGGTTCCGCGCTGACGAGCGTCGGGACATGCCTTGTTTAAGAAGATGTTAAACTCAGAGGGAGAGTTAGAGTAGCCGAATGGACACCGTGTGAAGGTGTATTGGCGGTTGGCAAAGGTGAAAGCCAACTTGTGCTGGTCGGATTCATGGACCGGTATAAACCAGAATCCAGAAGCAATGTCCAGAGTAGAAAAGTACTTAGCCTCTCTTACCTTTGGGAGTTCCTGATCCAGGCGGATCGACGGCCACCGAGACAGCGAAACCTGTTTGTTTAGTTGTCGGTAGTCGATGGTCAGTCGCCATTTCCCGTTAGGTTTCTTAACAGGCCACAACGGCGCAGAGTAGGTGCTGTTACAGGGTCGAATGATACCCTTCTCCAACAGGTTGTCAATGATCTCCTGCACAGGTCCTTCGGACAGCAGGGGAAGTTTGTATTGTTTCACAAAAGTTGGAGGTGCACCCGCCGCTGTGGGGATTGTTACCTCATGGATTGTAGTCAGGCCACAATCCAAGGAGTCAACTGAGAGAGAGTCTTTTTACTTAAGTAGGAGTTGACGGAGCTTGTTACGCTCAACGTCGTCTACTAGAGCATCTGCTTCCTCCACAATCTTTTCGATGTGGGACAGAATTTCTGGAGGTCTCCCCTGAGGAAGGCTCTGTTGTTCTTCTACCAGACAGCGGTGTTGAAGTCCGGCAGGGAGGGTTATGGGTTTGGGTTCTTTGCCTCGGGTCCACATCCTGGCCCTAACGTAATCAACTACTAGTTGAAGGCGATCCGTGAGGTCGTTCCCTGCAATGAAGTCGGCGTTTATGGACTCAGACACGTACACTGGGTGGTCGAATTCCATCCACCCGACCTCGAAGTGAAGGAGAGTCATGTGATGTATACGCTCGGACCTATTCACAAACCCCTGAATATCCACTTTACACGGAACCAGGTCTGGTGTGTAACCCTCTATCTCAGTGGCCAGACAGATGGCGTCAAAGAAGAGGCGGGACATGAAAGTGAGGTCTGCGCCTGTGTCCATGAGAGCCTTAATGGTGAGCGCGTCCTCCACCCTTATAGGTAGGAGCGGCTTGTCTCTCTCCTCTATTACGAAGTCACAGAGATAGGTCACCCCCCTGATGCAACTAGGAGGATGCACGTGGTGCCCTTTGTCAGGTGGTTTAGCCCTCCTCTTTTCTTCAGGGTCCCTTTTAGTGACCCTGCGTTTACCCCTAGGAATTTTTCCAGCATGGACAGCTGCGATAAACGCCCTCAGTGAGTCTGTGGGGGATTCTTCTTCTCCCCCCTCTGAACTGGAGGCCTGTTCCTCGACAGCAGTGGCTGTGATTGGCAGCATGTGTCCTACTGGTTTCCGGAGGTCCTTAGAGGAGAACTTAGAAGGTAAGTCACGGTCACCGCGTCGCCTAAGGCTGGCTGGCGAACGTGAGATCTTCCGAGGATTCACCAGTGAGCGCCAACGTTCAGCACGTGGGCTCCACCTGGGTCTTTTTGACCTTTTGTGTAAGGGGGAGCATTTAAACTTCGCCCCTTTGTAGGGTGTCTTGGGCCGTGGCCCAGAAGATGAGTCAACCACTGTGTCTTGGAGCACTGTGGTGCATGATTGAGCGGGAGTCGTCGTTTGCGGGAAGCTCCGCATCAGACCCCTGTGGGTTAAGGTTGTCGAGGGAATTTTTTCTGAAAATATTCCCCGCGCGCTCTCTGTATTCCTTCACGGTCGTCTTATTGAAAAGATACTCGCTCAGAATACCTTTGTAGGCTGGATGTAGGTTCCCAAGGAAAAGATGTTTAAAGTCCTCACATTCTTCCATTCCCTGTTCGTTTGTTTTTCCGAAGAAAGCACGATGAAGCCGGGAGTAGAATAGTTGTGGGTCTTCAGATGGGTCGTGTTTTACTGATAAAGCATGACTGTAGCCGTACTTGAATGAGTTACCTGAGAATTCCTCCTCTAAAGCTTTGGTGAGCTGAGAGAAGTCATTTTTGATTTCAGGTAATTGGCGGTTAATGAAATCACACACTTCCTCAGAAGAAGTGATTTGGATGAGAAATATTTTATCAGAAACAGTGGCATCAGGAAACCTTATCAAATGTCGGTTGATTTGTTTTAGATAAGACGCAAGCTTTAAGTCATCACTATAAGAAGGCTCAAATTTAGTGATAAATTTAACCATTTTGTACAGGTCTGCTGTAGTGAGTGATGGAGCTGGTGCTTGTTCCATGGAGGTTCGCTCAAGAGCTTGTAACTTCACACCTAATTCCCTTACCGATCTACCAACAACTGAAAGTGCTTTCCATAAGTCGACATTGAGTTCAAACAATGTACTGTCTTGGATTCCAGCCATTTCAGGAGGAGAAGGTTCCATAGTTTGTCTTTAAAACTAGTAAAAATGAGGAAATTATGGTGAAAAAGATTTAAAACTTCTCTAAAGAACAGAATTCCTGCTCCGTTTATACCAAGTTGCGCCAGAGGGGGCGTTCCAGGGTAACCGGACTCCAGGAGGGTTCAGGACCAGAAGAAGAAATGACGTCACGTCCGCTTTTCTCTCTAGCTGCCTCGTTCTTTGTTAACGTGCAGATCTAGGCAAAGCGTTCCCTTCTACGGTCAAATTAGAGATGTTTTTTGGCAAACGCGCTTCTTAGAGCCGTTTTTAAAGCCCTTCGCAGTCTAACGACGCGGAATTTGAACAGAAAAAGCGTCCGGTCGAGTCGTGTCGATGCGGAGTTTTGAGCTGTTCGGCGGTGGCTAGCTCCGTTCTCGAACGGAGAAAATCCTACCTATTTACCCGTTTATTTACACTAACGGGCGGCGGAGGAAATCTCGGTATCCCGATGACCGTCTCAACACCTTATTTGCACGGTTCCGACCGTGACTTATTTTTCTTCCGTGAAAGCTGTTTGCTTCTGAGGCTAAAAGCTACTCACGGAAGCTAGCGCGTTTCCCTGCAGTGAATCGACGCTACTTTAGCGGATCTAATCTCGCTTTTCAGACTTTGTTAAAGAGTCTGTGTTTAACCATTAAGGTTTACCGAACGGACAGTAGACAAAACGCACCGAAGTGATCAATTTCGGCGGACGAGAGCGTTCTTTTAACTAGACAGCGAGGCGTCCCAAGCTACCGTTAAACAAACACTGACATGTAAACACAACCACAAAGTGACATAAAAAGTGCTTAAAACACAGAAGAAGAACCCCATGAAACATACAGTACATCCATCATAAGCAGTTATAAAGTTTTTAGACTTTGGTTGATAGCTGACGTGGCACTGAAGTCCTTATCTTAGCTGTTTATCTGTTAGCTTAGTTAGCATTAGCCTGTAGCTTGTTAAGGTTTATTACCGAAATATTATACATAGACTTTTATGAATTTAGTTTAAAGGGCTGATTGGGTTAGCCATTTAATGTTTAGAACCTGGCCTGGCTCGCCATTTATGTAGCGTAATATAACCTGATTTTATTGTTATAATACGAACACACTTCTGCAAAGTTATTAGCTTAGTTTTGTCGGTTTTAATGCTAATCACTGTTAGCTACCTTCACTAAACTAATGGTTATGCAGGACTTCAGGTTCTTTCTGATTCAAAGGGAAGACCTACATACGTTATATTTGGAAGTTATAACCCAGAAGCAGACTTAGACTACAGTTATTTTATTAAAGAAACAGATTGAACGAACAGACAGATATGAGGTAGATGGTTGCATCTTAAGAGATTCTTCTGATGTTATTAAGCTGAGAGTTCATGACGAGAGCCCGTGAGATATTTATATCTCTAGGAAGTCGGAGCTAGTTATGAGGGGAACTGATCTAAGTTGACAGGAGTGTTATTTATCAAGAGCCTCAGTTTACCCAGATCGGAGTTGATACCTGCTGAGACCGCTCCAGATCGCCTCGGCGTGAGGTGGAGGTTCGTCGGTGTGATCGTTGATCTGACGAACCTCAGAGTTATCCCCGGTGAACGTAACGTTACCGCAGGCACGGAGGAGTCTGCCGAGTCGGTCTAGCTGGTCCATGGTCGGCGGGCGCAGAGGCTAACCGGCTTTCCCATGGCAGGTGAAAAGAAGCAGACAGATGGTGTCTTTTAGAATGAGACATCAAAGAGTTCTTAAGTTTAATTATTAATTAAAGGAAATCTTCTTAGTCTTCCGACACGACCGGGTCCTGGAAGGAATGTTGATTCAGGTTACAACATAATAAAAGAGTCATTTTAATCCAAGTTATTGGGCAAAAGATGAGTTATTGTATTGATGAACCAGAGGTCAGAATTCAGAGAGATAGTAACGCCTTTGCCGGCATTACATCACTGTTTTCTTAGAAGGCAAAAATCAAAGCAACAGATAATTTTAGAAACTAAAGAGACTGTACCAATGTAGGTTCTGAAGGCATTCAGATCAGCTTGTGGGTCGTTGGGGTCAAACTCAAGCTGGAACATGTAGGTTGAGTTCTGAGCAGGTTTCAGAGTCAGATGTAGACTCTGATGAAAAACGTTGTCATCTGTCAGTTTTATTACATAAAAACCGACAGAAGTTATTTCTTCATTTAGACCAGACGTAGTGACGTGCACGAGTGGCTAAGACTAGAAACAATTTAGGTTTTTTACCAAACTGTTTAAAACATTGTTCTTTCTTAAAAATCCAGCCGTGGAAATATAACTGTATATTTTCAGTGGAGCTTTTAATACTTCTAACATGTCATTAACAGCAAATATACCTCTGGCCAGTACCTTTAATCAATTTCTCTTGCAGGAAACTAGAACTCGCTTTTGGCTAAAATAATCGTATTATGAGAAACACCATGACAAATCAGTTCTTGTTTAACTTTTAGACTTTCACCATTATGATGTCGACATGAATCAATAACTACTTTAACAGATTTGTCATCACTGTTGTGTTTTTTCAGTGATTTTACAGAGAGATGTTAATCACAGAGCTCATAGGGTCCACTTGTGTTCTTAGAAATGGAGCTGGTCACACTCAGAAATGTTTTCTTTATGTGATTCATAATAAATCTATAATAGATGGAATTTTTTTATATTGTAGAGATATTTAAATATAATGCTGTCTGTAGGAAATAGTCAGTCTGTTTATTAAGACAGGATGATTTCAGCGGATGGAACTGAAGATCAGAGGATGCGGTCCTTTAATGTTGTACAGCGTTCCAGACATCTTTAATAGACCATGACAAACATTTTCATCTCCAGAAAAATCTTTGAGGCAAACAGGATAAATATCATTCTGTGAATTTAAACAGTGGTTAAATAAAGAATCAGCCTCTCGTGTTTGATCTGCTGTTTCAAGTCTTTCTTAATAAACCAGTCTGTGCAGTCATGCTTTCTCGGAGATGACTGACTTGGTGATTTGGAGTTGATTTAAAATCTTTCAGGACTGCCCACTTGTAATTTGTGTGGCAGGAATAAAGGATAAAAAACAGAGCAAAACAACCATAAACCATAGAACCATGCATGTTAACATTATCTTAATTGAACCTGTTCGTTCTGAACGCTGCTTCATCAGTCTGGTAGCTAGAGCAGACTCCCTGTTTCAGTCCTTGAGAATATTGAATTTAAATTTAAGTTTCACACAATTAATGAACATTTCACAGATGTAAGTAGCTCTCATAGTTACTTTATTCATTCATTCATTCATACAATTATTATCTTTGCTATTTTAAGACTAACTTGATCAAATATGCAGTGTGCTGGCTGAATTGTCCTCACTGGTGTTTTTCGAGTGATTTTCGGCTTCTATTAGCATGAAAAGTGCTTGTGTTTGTGCTATGGGGGCGTGCATGTGTGCTCTGAGAAATATTGCATGAAAATGAAAATTGTTCCCATAAATAGGATTTACTTAAAGTTCTGTGAAACTTTAATTTCTCCCACTCCCCTCCTCAATGAATCTCATTTCCACATTTTCCCGGAGGAATCGGTGTGACGAGTTCTCTCTATTTTTATGTCCCTGCTTCTTTTCTCCTTCCTCCCTTCGTGTCTAAGAGTCGACCTTTTTGTTCCTCCTTTGCGATTCATGTATTTTTCATTTTTTCCAGACTTTTTTTCAACATGAATGAACGTAGAAGCCTAAATAAAGAAATGATCAGTCCATACACATCTGTCTGTGCTGTGTATGAGTGTGTGTGGTTCAGGTTGGCTTTTGCAATTCAGTCAGTGTATAAAGAGATCAATGGTCCAGCACAATCAGGATCTATAATCAAATCTACTTATCTTGCGTGATGCCAACACAAAAAAGTCAATTACAGATATGTTTGGGGAATGAACAGTAAACACAGAGAGTAGAGAAATCATTTGAGATTGAAAATTGGTGCTTCTAGCTGCAGATGATTTCATCAATACACAAATATTTGACTGAGATATTTTTAAAACAGCTCAGTTTTTGTGGATAAATGAAAAAACCCAGAAAGAACCCAGTAAAGAAGACTGAATGGGAGTAGGATTAAACCAATGCAATACGTAGAAACAAACATCTACAGAGCTCAGCTCAAAGAAACTGAAGCGATTAAAGGAGACAGGTGTGATGCCCCTTCATGCTGTGGCTCGGATAGTTTGTTTCTTCCCTCTGAGGCCTCCACTGGTCCACGTCTCTAAAAACAGACTGACGTTTGTCAGAGATGTACATGAAGGTACACAAAAACTAGCATTTGAAAGTCTGGAGACTTAAAGCGGCAATCTGGAGCATTTTTCTCTGTATCAAAGTTTTCTAAATGTTTTAAATGATATTTCAGGTCTAAACTATGATCTATGGGTTGAGTTCCACAACATCTGTCATTCTGATGAAGACCCTCCTTCCTCCTAGAGACCCCTTTCCATTATTTCTTGCCGCCGACATTTTTCAGCCAATGAAATTCAAATGTCTGCATTCTCTCAACATGCACGCGCATCGACCAAACCTGTACCAGTAGGGGGCGCTGTCGTACAGGACGCTCCGTGTGTTTCTCTGCCGTCTCAGCCGTTCACTGAGGACTCACAGCTCATTTCTACTAAAAACCTACCCATTCTCCAGCTAAAGATGGATTTATTTTTATTTTTAAACCTTTCACCTCACAGAATGGCAAGGCTTGACAGGATTATGCGTTTATTTTGGTCAGAAAGTTCATCCAGGGCCGAGTCAAGTTCAGCTTCAGAGTCCAGCAGCAGCTCTCTGCTAACAGAGCTAATATCAGAAGCAGCAGGGACAGAGAGGGCTCATCAGACCCTCGTAGTGTTGTTGGAATAAGATTGTGAACTGTGAGTGATTAAACCCTACACATTGAGCTGTACAGTTCATGCCCGCAACGTATATGCGCCGTGTGCACGCGCGCACACGCGACCGGACGCGCGTGTCGAGATGTTTTGAGGAGGAGCCTTTGGACGCTAGATTCAAAAACTGCTCTCCTGATGAAATCCTCCAGAATGTGGCTTTAAGGCTTTAGGGTTGTTTTTGAACCAAGTGCATCCATAGAGTCCACTAGTGCCCCCACAGCTCCAGCTGCCCCACAGTTCTTTTGCACCACTGACTGAATTCCTGTTTGAATGAGGGTCCCAGTGAACAGTTTGCCCCTGCAGCTTTGCTTTGCAGACTCTGTTGACATTTTAAAAACCAGATGAATCCTAAAGGCACAGCCTACTATGCAGTTTTGACTTGTTTTTAGCATCCCCTAGACTATGTTTTAAGTCACTGCTGTAAAAACGTTAGCATCGTCTTTGCTCAGAAACACCTAAATCTACCTGTTGAAATGTCTCCTCGGCCTTCACTGCTTTCTACTGGAGCGGTTCATCACTCAATCAAAGAAATCAGCTGTGTTCAATCAGGGAGAGATTTTTAAAAATCAGGAATCATGTGCTAAAAACACTCTGGTGCTAGCATAACAGCTATCCTCATTGGGTTAGCCTAACCCTCACGAGATACGTGACTTTGTGAGACTTCAGGACGCCGGACCAGAGACTCAGAAGTTACAAACGTGGTATTCTGGACACAAGCAGCAGATGGGGCTGAGTGAGTTTTCATTAACCCTGTAAAGGGTTATATTAGCGCAGACTGGCTCAAGAAATAGATTTAAAATGTGAAATTGTTACATAGTGTGCCTTTAAGTTTTTATTTCATGATTTAATCTTGTTTGTTTTTGTACATTTATAAGTTAAATGTGAATTATACAGCACTTTGTGAGTTTCTCTGTGAAAAGCTCTTTAAATAAAACTTTTCTTCTGGTTATGCTAGTGTAACATTATAATTTTTTTAATGTACATTTTTTGCTGTAAATATTGTAGTTCCTCTTTGGTACCTGTTGCGCAGGGGGCCATAATTAGTGAGACACCCTTTATCCATGTGCAGCCTGCTGCTCAGTCTTTCAGTTGAGATGAGCCTGCATGCTGGTTGGATGTGCTCCCTGTGTCTCCCTTTGTTTTAAGCTAGCATTTGGCTAAGTTCTGTTACTTTAAAATAAATGTTAAAAATGCAGATATAATATGGTGAACTATGAAAATC
Source organism: Callopanchax toddi (assembly GCA_006937965.1). NCBI lineage: Eukaryota > Metazoa > Chordata > Actinopteri > Cyprinodontiformes > Nothobranchiidae > Callopanchax > Callopanchax toddi. The sequence goes on from SSNR01000359.1 coordinate 497,246, forward strand.
TGTAACTTTATAAGGCTATGAGCCATTTTATTTTTCAAAAATGCATTTAATGGTGCTGTTCGTTTGGTTTTGTACATTTTTTACTTTTTGCTCTTCTAGGGAGCTGTATTGTAGCTGGGTTGCTAATTTGTGCCTCCTGTTGCTGTTTTAAAGGTTTGTTCAGGAATATTTTGAATTTTTTGTAAAAAAACAATCTGGTACTGATATTTTATGCTGAAATTACTTCATTTAATTTCTTTTTACAACATTGAGTTTTTCCAGCTTGTAGTAATAACAATAGAACACTTTAGGATTTAATGGAAGTATCTTCTTTTTTTACACTATAATGTACATTTTCAGTTTATTGACTATGTAAGCGTTCAGTTGAGATGAGCCTGCATGCTGGGAACTGTATTGTAGCTGGGTTGCTAATTTGTGCCTCCTGTTGCTGTTTTAAAGGCTTGCCCCCAGTCCTGACCAACATTAAAATCTGCAGTATCCAGAGTACTGTCTCCTGAGTCTTCCTCTCTACCCATGGTGACCACTTGAAACATGCTACACTAGCCCTGCCACATCATGGCGGATCTTCTCTGTTTCATCATGATAGTGTTACAGGCTTCGTGTTTGCCCTCCTCAGCTTCCACATCGAGCTACTTGGATGTGTGATCAAACTTTTGAGTGGTCTCAGGTGTGGCTTTCCTAACCACCCTTTAACTTTTAACTTAGCAATATTTTCTATTTCATTCCATATTAATCTGTACCTTTTCCAAACTTCTAAATGCAAATAAAAAATGGCTGCTCATTTAGTAAAGTAAGTAAGTAAAGTTTATTTATATAGCGCCTTTCACAGATATAAATCACAAAGCGCTTTACAACATAAACAAAAGAACAAAACAGAAAAAAATTGAAAAAAAAAACAGAGACTTGGGGGTACAGGGGATCTACATAGTAAATGATGAGATTGGACATTGACTTGGGCTAGAACTAACTATATTTGGGCCGGGGAAGACGGGGAGGGAGGGAGATAGAAGGGGAGATGCATCTGCACGCCTCGAGAGCCAGAAGGAGAGTTTACATAGAATGGTCACAGTAAATTGATCTTAATTCTAAAACTATTATGACCAACCTTACCTCTAGCAGAGCAGAAGGCTAGCTTCAACCTAAGGTCAAAATCCAGTCCTCAATCACCACAAGTCTTCCTGTTTTAGACATTTTCCTCCCTCAGCACACCTGATTTAAATGGATGGAAGATTAACAAACTTCTAAGTAATTTATCCATTAGAACCAGGTGTGTTAAAGCAGAAAAACAAATCAAACTTGCAGGGCATTGCTCCCTAAGGACTTGAGCTTGACACCTGAAATAAACCAATAGTGAACCTAATAGCTAATAACTAAGTAGACCACTGGGCAGTGCCTTATGCTGTAAACAGAAAGTCATGTTGACTGCAGTTTGCTTATCCCATGACCAACATGCCACTCTTAAATAAAAATTTGGTAAAAACAAAAAAAAAAAAAAAATAAATAAATTAAAAGTGTATTTAATGACAGAAGTCCTAAAATAATTCTGACATCTTTCATCAGATCTTACTGCTTTTCACTGAGCACTGGCAGTCAGAGGCTGAGGAGACTCCTTCTATTCTTTCTATGCAACAATAATACCATGTAGACAGATGATTTAGAAGTATTAGAAATTAACCCTGACTAACCCTACTATGTAGCCTATATGTTTCATAGTGACTAGATTTTCAGTTTTATAAAAGTTAAACAGGTTATATAATGAAACTTTAATAAATTGTCATTGATTCCTGCTATGGATAGTGGACACTGGAGATCAGTGACCAGACTGCAGATGGAATCGAAGCTGTAGCTGCTGTTATTCAAAAAGAGCCTCTCTGTTTCAACAAAAGCACTGGACAACATACACTCTGAACAGGTCAGTAAAGGCTGACAGCGTAGCACAGTCACACCTACAGCTTCAAATCACCAATTAACCTCACATCAACGCCTTTAGGCTTCAGAGTGAGGAATCTGGAGCAGCTGGATGAGACCCACAGAAAACCCACAGGGAGACAAAGCGTTACACAACAATGTCCGTTAAAATATGAAACGCTTGTGTGTGTAAAAATACATTATTCATGTGTGGTAGCTTTGTACATTATGTAGCCAATAACACATTTCTAGTGAGCAGTGACTAACAAGCTAGAGAAAGAAGCAAAAAATAAATATTTGATGAATAAGATGCAATTAAATAGTTTAACAATGGAAAGCTGACTGAACCACTACAGCTATGGACAAGTTTTTAGAACAACACAAAAAAATATCACAAAGTTTGCTGCCTCATCTTTTTGCAGCAGACAGGTGAGTGTGTCAGTAAGCCATCAGGGACAGACAGATAATCTGCTAAAAGTCCAGGGACTGGACTGCTGAGGACAGGGGGAAAGTCACTTCCACTGATGAATCTACTTTCTGATTATTTGAGGCACCTGGAAAAAGGTTTGTCTGGAGAAAAAGAAGGTGAGTGCTTTCATCTGTACCGCTTCCTGCTAACAGTAAAGCACTCGCTTGGCCCTCTGGTACCTGTCTGCTGCTTCTGGAGACCCACAGACCAACTATGCTGTGTAGGCCTCCTTCTCCTAGGTGGCTCCCCTAACCTCATGTGTGGGTACGGGGTTACTGCCATGACTGGCACGAGCCACCTTGTGGTCGCAACTAGCACTAGCAAAGAACAAGGCCCATTCAGACTCAATGTCCCCCACTGCCTTTACTGTACTGCAGGTCATGTTTCACAGCAGGACTATGGAGTCCCCAGTCGGAGGTCCTCCTAACCCTCATGCCAGGGACTCCAAGAAGGGCAGGTCCTCTGAGCTGGTTTTTGGTACATAAACACAAAACAGGGGCCCTAACTGGATCTTGCATTGGGCTCTAGAAGAAGCTAGAAACAGCCCACATTGTCAGCAGTTAACAGCTTAGGTACATTATGTTATTCAACTGAGAGCAAAATTAGTATAGCTTCACATCTAATGTCAACCACAAATAAACACATAATTCTTTATAAATAATCAGGTACTGGACGGGTTTTGGTTGTGTAACAGGTTGTAACAGAGCAGTACTCTCTTTAGTTCACTCTGGGCTACTTTGGTCTGAGCCTTGCTGCTCAGTAAGCATCCAACTATAAACGAAACAGAATGATTTATTCCTAACACAAGGTGGTGCTTCAAATCTTAAAATGATTAGAAATGTAAATTTATTTCATTAAAGCCTGATGACATTCATGCTATATTCTAACATTCAGATACATTTTCAAACACATGTAACAATTGTGTGATGTTACCGCCATGAATGGTGTGAGTCATTCCCTCTGTTATTTTTGTGTTAGTTATAGGCTTGATTAATGCAAACCCCAATGTTTAATATGTTATATTACAAAAACTAAAGCAAGAAAAGTATACTGCCTTTATTTTATCCTGACATGTTCAGGGAAACCTCAGTAAACGAAACCTAAATGTTCACCCTCAGCCTTTATCCAAGGCTGCAGTCTATTTCATCTGTGTGTGTGTGTGTGTGTGTGTGTGTGTGTGTGTGTGTGTGTGTGTGTGTGTGTGTGTGTGTGTGTGTGTGTGTGTGAGAGAGAGAGAAAGAGAGAGAGAGAGGAAAAAACATTGAAGAGCAAATGTGTCACTTCATGAGATGAGATTTTAAAAGAAAAAAAGCTTTATTTGCAGTTCAATATTGTTGAGCAATAACAGTTGTGTTCAAAGGGAGAGAGGTCTAACAGGCAGCAGGAAGACTGGGACTGGAGAGAAAAGAGATATCAAGGTGAAAAAGAGGCAATGAAATGAAAAAAAGAACAGAGACAGAGGGAAGAAGCAATGAAACCCCTGGAGTATCTCTGCAGAGACAGACAGCTGCAGCAAAAAGAAAAGAGGGACGAAGAAAAGCATTGTTAGTGATAAAAAAAAACACTTTCTCTCACACATTAAAAATAATATCAATCATATTTCTTTACTACTATTGATAGTTTGATCTGTAATCAAAACAATGTGATTGTGTGTATTCAGAGATGTGATGCTTTGTTCTGTAGTTATTTCTCCAATCAGCGAGTCACTTTAAACAGAACAAGCATTAAAGACAAGTTTCCTCAAAAGTCTTCAGCAGCCATAAGAGGCTAGCATGTGTTTTTTAAAAGTCTCACATGATTGTTGTTATTTACAATCACAGCATGTAAATGGTGAATGTCCTGTATTTATTGAGCACTTTAGAGTGCTGAACACTCCCCAAAGTGCTGTACAACACATCAGTCATTCACCCATTCACACACTGGTGTGATCAGCTACACTGTAGCTACAGCTGTCCTGGGGCACACTGACGGAGGCGGGGATGCCATGCACCTCCAAGTCCCTCCGACCACCACCAGTAGGTAAGGTGGGTGAAGTGTCTTTCTCAAGGACACAACGACAATCTAACCCAGTCAGAGCTGGGATCAAACCATCGACCTTCTGGTTACCAGACCGGCCACTCTACCTACTGAGCTACATGCTGCTTTATCTAATTTACAGTCAGGGAGAATGAACAACTGATTTTAGATATTTTGTTAGATGTTTTTGTGGTTCCCCCCTTTAGCCTCCACATTGCCATGGTGGAGGAGGTTTAGTGCCCCAGTGATCTTAGGAGCCATGTTGTTTGGGGCAGTTTGGTCCTGGTAGGGTCTGCCCTAGGTGAAGGGCAGTGGTTGTCCGTCAGGGCCTTCAAGGTCTTCTCTGCTGGCCTAAACTTATTCAGAAAAGTAGATTTATTTTCTCTTTTGGTTAAATTTTATTTTTTTAATTTTCCGTGTTTTCTTTATATCATGTTATATCCACCTGGTTGCACTCCCAGTGTTAAAAGACAAAGATAGGGTGTTGTCCAATCAAATTCCAGCTAACTAGTGTTGTCCACCAGAATGAAGTCTGTCACTAGGGGGCTCTAGGCCCAGGTGCTTCTCTCAGGGCATTCAGAATCAACAGAGCAGGCCGCTGTCTGCTTTCAGTCAACAGAGACGATCAGTTGCAATAGCCAATCAGCTGTCGAGTCTGCATGACCGAGGCCTTCTAGCTTACCTATTGTTGTGTTGACATGAACTCATCCTGTGATTGGATAAGGCCTTGTTTTGGCCCAAAGGCAGCAATATCTGAACTAAACTCTGTGATTTGTTAGCTACCGACAGCTATCACTGTATTTTTTTAACCCAGGTTGGCTGAAGGGGGAGAGAGGATCATGTCCCAGCAGGGAAAAACTGTTTATCCATCAATTTCAGAAAAGAAACTACTTCAGAGAGACGCTGGAATTATACAGCTGGAAATGCATGTTGCTTGATATTGATGGATTTGGTGTTTGGAGCTATGATGTGGAGGAGATTCGTGTTGATGAGTGCAAGCATTTTATTTGTGTTTTATGTTGTTAGTAATGAATCACCTGTAGTGTGTGAGCTGTACAGTAGCACCGCTAGTGGTCACAGGCTGTTCAGGATACCGCGGCATAACAGACCCGGACCGGTTCGGTTCTGACCTGCCCAATAATGTGCGTTGACCAGCCTTTATTAGGGTGACGTAATGTGTATGTGTGATTTAGTATGAATTTTGGAGCTGTGGTGTCAGATTGATGGTATTATGAGGCGTATTAATTTAGGTTGGACTGAGTAGAAAATCACCGAAGGCCCTGAGGTGAAAGTCACGGCCCGTCACTGGTGAGGGTGAAACAAAAAGTGTATCAGAAAACTGTTCATGACCAGAACAGCAGAGTTACTGGCCTGGAGAGTTATTGGGGTTCCATCTTGCCGTCCTGAGGTTGGGACCCATGAATGAGTGCCTGGTGTCTGAGCTTTTGCCCATGGGGCCTGGCCTGAGCTGGTTAGATAATCCCATCCACCTGTGGACCCACCACCTACAAGAGGAGGATGAAGGGTCTGGTGCATTGTGGATCAAGTAGCAGACCAAGGTGGGAGCTTTTGCAGCTATTGGAACATGAAAATCACCTCTTTGGTGGGGCTGTGACTGGCTCTGGAAACCAAGTCACTAAGAGGGATGGCAGGTCCAGCAGTGGATGAGTCAGGATAACCCAGGATAACTCTAACTAAACAGATGAGTCAGGATAACCCAGGATAACTCTAACTAAACAGATGCGTCAGGATAACCCAACATATGGTAAATAGCTTCTATTTATACAATGCTTTTTAGTGTTATACACTCCCCAAAGCGCTGTACAACACAAACAGTCATTCACCCATTCACTGACACATTCACACGCTGGTGGTGATCGGCTACATTGTAGCCACAGCTGTCCTGGAGCACACTGACAGAGGCGCCCTCCAAGTCCCTCTGATCACCATCAGTAGTCAAGGTGGGTAAAATGTCTTGTCCAAGGACACAACGACAACGTAATCCAGCCAGAGCTGGGATCAAACCAGCGCCCGTCCGCTTGCCAGACAGCCATTCTACTAACTGAGCTACATGTCACTGACTCTTAGCCACACTGACCTGTTGGGATAGTTCATTTGAGATGCAACACAGGGCACAGCACAGACCTTTAAGCCCTCATTGATTTCAAACAAACTGAATTAACTAGCATTTGAAGGGGGGCTTCTTTAGACTACATGTCTTATTGCTCCCTTTGGTTTATCAGCAGTAGCTACACCTTTTATAGGTGTCTGTTCCTTCAGGTTCCTGAAACAGGCACCATAACATTTTAACAAGCCCTTGTTTTGGTTACTGCAAGGTGCACATGGAGCACAGGCTCCTCACTGGAAAGGTCTAAGCACTTGTGTCTTAAACAACTGATATGGTTGAAGCTTTTATTGAGGAGGAATACTTTGTCAGTTCGTAGTGGGGATGTGTGAAAAGTACTGCTCTGTGATAGAAATATGGCTGTGCCTGTCTGCACTCCATTAGCAGTGCCCTTCAGCCTGTTTTAACAGTAAGAGCAGCTATGAATCAACAGCACACACACTCTGAGTGTGAAACACACACATCTCTGAGGCTGTGACTGGACTGACCCAGCTGATGTGTTTCTGAGATGATCTAACATTAAGCTGTTTTGAAGATACACAGGACCTATTCAAAAATCTAATTATATAAAACAAACTAATAACAGTCGGGTGTCAGCACCATCGCTCTTCTCTGACATCTTTGCTGGCTGATAACAGGAAACATTAACTAAAGGAGGAGGCTCTGTACTAACAAATAGCTAGATTTACTCTTACTATTCTTTAGGTCAGTACTGTAGGGGTTTGTGAGAAAAAAATTAAAAATAGAGCATGCTGCTAGTCTGGAAGACAAAATATTGATTAGCTGGAGTTGTTAAATTACTGATTACTGTTCAGATCAATCCAGTATTCTGTTTGACACGATCAGTCAGATAGATTCACCTAAAACGCCCCAAATCCCTGTGTTCTCAAGGTCTGATTGTAACAACTTCCTTTCATTCTTTGAGAACAAAATTAGAAACATCAGGTCAGGTTTCTCACCCCCATCTTCTCCCTACTCTCCCATCCACCCTCCTCCTCTCCAAACCTGGTCCTTCTTCACACCTGTTCATTTTCAGGACATCTGTCTCATTCTGAAAAACATGAAACCAACTTCAAGCCCAGTTGATATTCTCCCAACCTCTTTGCTTCTTAAAGCTTTTGACCTAGTTGGCCCATGCATTGTTGATTTTATCAATCTATCCCTCCAAACCGGCTCCCTCCCTTCCATCTTTAAACACGCTGTCCTCTCAACCAAATAACTACAGGCCCATTTCCAAACTGAGCTATATCTCTAAACTCTTAGAAAGAGTTGTGGCTGATCAGCTGGTCTCTTTTCTAGAACAACACAACATTTTTGATAAATTCCAATCTGGTTTCCGTAAAAAACATTCAACAGAAACAGCTTTACTCAAAGTATCCAGTGACATCATGATGGCAGCAGACTCCGGGGAGTTTACAGTCTTAGTTTTGTTGGACCTTTCTGTTGATCACAGCACCTTAATGAACAGACTCCGTGACTTGGTGGGGATCTCTGGAACAGTTTTAGACTGGTTCAGATCGTACCTCTCAAACAGAAGTTTCAGTGTCCATATAAACAACATCATGTCAGATACTACAGATCTGTTCTGTGGGGTACCCCAAGGCTCTGTTCTGGGTCCACTCCTGGGTGTTATTTTCAACCAATCAGTGTCTCTTGAAGGTCATTCAAAACTGTTGGTCAGAAACTGTTTTTATCATCTGAAAAATATTTCCAAACTGAGAAAGTTGGTGTCAAAACCTGAACTGGAAATGGTTCTTCATGCTTTTATCTCCTCCCGTCTAGATTACTGTAACACACTTTTCACATGTTTGAACCAAAAAGCCCTTTATGGCCTTCAGCTGGTCCAGAACTCTGCAGCGAGGCTCCTCACTGGAGCAAACAGGAAAGATCACATCACTCCTATTCTGAGGTCTCTGCATTGGTTACCTGTTAAATGTAGAGTAAAATCCTGACTCTAACTTTCAGGGCCCTACATGGTCAAGCTCCTCTTTATGTTACTGAACTGATAAAGCCGTACGCTCCAACCCGAGCTCTCAGGTCCACAGACCAGAATCTCCTAACAGTTCCAAGGACCAGATTTAAAAGTCGAGGTGATCGCTCCTTCCAGTCTGTTGCACCTCGACTTTGGAATGAACTTCCTTTAGTTTTACGCTGTATAGACAGTCTGGACTCCTTTAAAAAGCAGCTGAAGACCCAATTATTCACAACTGCTTTTAAATAACTCTTTTATGTTCTCTTGTTGTTGTTTAATGATTTTGATTTGTAATGATATTTTGTTTGTTTTATTGATTTTATTTGTTTTTTATCATGTTTGATTCTGTTTTCTGTGAAGCACTTTGTGATTTTGTCTGTGAAAGGTGCTATATAAATAAACTTTACTATTACTTAGTATTAAAGCTGACGTCAGGAGCATTGTTTTATGTATCAAGGTTTTACAAATGTTTTAAATGATATGGAGATCTTCTGAAAATCCTCCTTCCTCCTATAAGACCCCTTTGAATTCTCTCTGACCGACAAACTTTTTCAGCCAAAAGAATTGAAGTGTCCACATTGTCGGCTGTCAGTCAACGTGCACATGCTTCACGCAAACCTGTAGAGGTGGGGGCTGCGCGTGTACAGGATGCTCTGTGTCTTCCTATTTACAGTCTCATCAGGTGGAGAAGTCTGAGCTCATTTCTACTGAAAGATTATCCATTCCCCGGCTACTGAGGGATTTATTTTTACACTAACCCTCACGCGGAATGTCACGGCTTGCCAAGGATAAGCGTTTATTTTGATCTCCTCACTTTTGGGTTCTGCTTCTTCTTTGCAGCTTGCTGTTCAAGAACGACGTGTTTCATAAAGCACAGTGACAGTCATGTTCCAAAGCATCATACAAGGTGAGAACATGATTTCTGAGCTGTGAATGATTGAACACTGCAATGCAGTCGTACAGTTTGAGCAGGAGCTGAGAGCCACAATGCACAGTGTATACCCGGCTTAGAGACCGGAGTTATGTGTCGTGCACTGTGCACGCTCATGTAGAGGTGGGGCTATAGGAACGGGAGGAAGGGAGAATGGATGTTTTGGGAGGGGTCGTGGTACACTGGATTCAAAAAATGTTCTCATACTGAAATTGTCCAGACCATGCCTTTAAGTAGGATCCTAAAGTTTCTACAATGCAGAAAAAAACACAAAGTTCAGACATTAAAGGAGTGGTTTTCTGGGTTATTTTATAGTTTTGCATTGTTCTCTAGTGTAATTCAATGCTATCTGTGTAATTTTTATGAAAAAGAAGCCTTGATGCTTATAATATAAGCTTTAGAAGTTTGCTATTCTAAAGCTGAGTTTGAAACAGCAGGATTCTCATTAGTATTAATGATATGCACAGCCCTCGCTTCTGATTGGCTGTAGGTGTTTGATACTGAATGTGACGGTAAACATGGCAGCTAGGCTTTATGTGGATAAAGTTATGGTCGAAGGACAAATTAGAAGAACTGCTTCCTCAGCGTTTGAGAATGAATGATTCAGAAGGGTAATACTCACAACTAAATATACATTTACTCCTATAAGTTCAGCCAGCCTCGAGCAAACAGCCGTTCACTCCCGGCATGCGGGCTGCTGTCCAGACCGAACTCCGCTTTCAGCTTTTGGATACCGAGGCTCAACACGCGGGCTGACTCTTCCCACGTCCTGCATAACTCCTTCAGCCAAAAGTCAGCTGTGTTTTCCACCAACGAGAAACGAAACTGAAACTCCGTCGGTCGCCTTACTCACATGCCGGCCGCTGCCCTCACGTACACACACTGCTCTCAGTACTTTGTGTGTCTTAACCAAAATACCTCACAATAAGTTCTAATTTCACCAAGATTAGCCAAAATATATTACAAAGTTAGCCAATAGCTGCACCTACAGAATTTATTAACTTCCATGCAGAAAAAAATAAAATAAAATAAAGCCAGCTCCAGGGTTTGAACTCAATATCTGCAGATTTGTAGTCAGTGTTATAAAGCTGCTATGCCACACACCAGGTACAGGTCTGTGCTATAGCTATGCTATAGGTTTGCGTTCCACCATGTTGAATTATCAAAAAACAAAAACTAGTAGTTGGGCGGACCGAAAGGCGTTACCATCTCAACGAATACACGTTGTGACATCAAACTGTGCACAAATGCACATCCACATTTTTAAGTTTCATTTCTTAGAAATTCAGTTTTTTTTTAGATAACCAGGTAACAGAGAGTTTTCATGTTTGGCCTACATGACAGGCTCAGGGGGACCTATTAGAAACTATGAAAACCTGAAAAAAATGGATTCTGACAAAACCACCCCTTTAAAAATGAAATTTACTCATGTGGATGTGATCTAACAAATCTGGGATTTTTGTTTTTTTTTTTTCTTTTTCACATTTTATGATAATGCTCACACTAAATGAAAGATTTGTTTGAAGGTTTCTGCAGCCGCCTCCTGCCGTGACCAGGGGGGCTACGATGAGCTGAGGTCCACTGTGGGCAAATTATATTCTTAACACTAAACACAAAGTTCAGAGCAGAATGATTTGGGAGAACAACTGTAAGGTAAGTTTTGTTGACTTTAACTGGAGCAACAAGAAAAAAAACATTGACCAGAACAATAGGGCTGCACAATATCAGTGATACCTGCAATGTGCGATACCAGTGCTTAATGTTGCAATGATGAAATTGCATGTGATAAATGAACAAATACTTAAACATGCAATGACAATAGAGATTATTAGTGTTCTTCCTTCAAAAACTGCATTTTATCCGGACCCTGAATACTACTTATGACATTACTCACCTGCCAGATGTGCTCACTTTGTGTGTGGCACAAAAAGCTGTATTTTATCTGCACAATGAATGCCATTTTCAAACTGGCTGGTATGAAAATGGCATTTAGGGGAAGTTTTTGGCATCTTTTATGCATAGCCGCGGGAATAAATTCTCAGCAGGGTGTGCTGAAAAAAAAAAGATCAGCTTGCGGGGGTGGGGTGTGTGTGCACGGGCAGGCGTCTGAAACAGGCTGTGCTGATTAAAACTAGCTGCTCAGATTCCGGTCCAGAGTCACCATAGGTCCACTGGAAAAATGTATGTCCAGTGGCCACATCAGTCCACATCAACACCCAGGGCATGATGGTGCAGTCAGCGTGAGTGACTCGGTGCGGACCCCTGTCCAGGGTGAGGGTGTGCACCTGGGAGCACGGACCGCAGCGTGCATCATGGAGCGAGGGGCCCATCGGTTGAGGCACGCCTCTTTCCCCATGGGACACAGGTCTGCACACAGTAAGTAAATAAATAAGTAAAATTTTATTTATATAGTGCCTCTCAAGATAAAAATCACAAAGTGCTTAACAAGAGAAAACATAGTTAAAAAATAAACAGATTTGAATAAATGAGTAAGGGTTGAACAAACATGACACAAATGAAAACAAACTTAAACAAAGTCAGATTTAAACAGATGAGTTTTTAATTTTTTCTTAAATGAATCTACTGAGTCCTCAGACCTCAGTGAGAGTGGAAGAGAGTTCCACAGCAGAACCTCAGTCTGCTGTAGAGGTCTTAATTTCAGCCCCAGCCCAACCTGATAAATTATTAGGTTAATTACTTCAGGACAGGTCGGACAGAGAGAGAGGGGCAAAAAAGAGAAGCTGAGAGCACACCCTTTAAAGATGTGACAGCAATGTTGCTGTCCGTGGTTCTGATTCTGCAGTCTGTCAATCAATTCTAAACATCTTTCTACTTGTAAAAGCGTAGATTTGCATTGTATACTGTAAAATAGGGTGAATGTAAGAAGCCCCATGCAGCAGCAGCGAGAGGCTGGCCATACTATAGAGGAGAGGAGGACGCGTCTAATCCAGACACTGTGGACACATTGTTATTTCTTCACGGTGTCTTGTAAACAAGCACTCTTTGTGTAAGTTTTACATGTTCATTGTGTTTTTTTAAAGTATTTTGGCATTGTTAACTAGTGACTAAGATAATGCACCTTTAATTTCAGGCTGTGTGGGGTGCGTGGTATTCCACCGAGTTTGCTCCCGAATCCAGGAATTCCCAGCTGTCCTGGCCTGGTCCTATGCGGACTTTTGTAATAAATTATTATTAAATAATGTTTTATTCATGGTTCATGCTCAGAAAGTTTAGTGTTTAGTTTTTAATAAAATGTTTGAGTTGAACTATTGTCCGCTGTGTGTGTAACTTTTTTCCCCTACATTCAAAAATAATTCAAACTTGGGTTCGGTCTGGTCTGGCAGAATGTATCACGTGATAGTGTCGGGCTGGGACGGTTCGGATTCGGCTTGAAATTTTGAGCCCATTGAGAACTTTGGTCTGCTGAGCTGGACATGCAGTGCTATTTCTGCACCCTTGCTGCATCTCCTTGTGTTTTCTCAAGGCTTCCCAAAAAATTCTAAAATCCACTTTTGTGGTAAATACAACTTTGAAGTCACCAGCAGGGGGTGCTGGAGCACCCCCACTCCCACGGTAATATGGCATCCCTACTCATTAAACTGTGTTGATTTTTCTTGGCATTTCTTAACCAGAGTGATGGGAAAAGTGTATTTTGTGGTGGCTTTGGCTTGCCATACTAGGTAGCCACAATAGTTCGGCATACCTTCCAGAGTACTCGTGTTTGTAAAATGTTTTCTTCCTTGTAATCAAATATCTCCAAACGAGACACTTGCTATTTTTTAACCATGAGGATGTCATCACCAACATTTTCTTCACTTGTCTTACTCTCAGCCAGTGTGATGCTAAGCTAACTCTTTGCCACCAAACAACATCTGCTCGGGGACAGACATCTAACGTAAAACAGATCCATTTGATTGGCCCAAAATTAGAAGGGCTACATTTGATTAGTCAAAATCTTTAAGCTTCATTGTGATTGACACAATGCAATAGCTTACAAAGGACTAATGGACAGCTGTATGGAAACATTTGAGCCAACCATCTGTCCACTGTTTTTTGCAATATGCATATCTCACATGCTGATACACTGACAATACATTTTCAATATTTTGTGCAGTCCTACTGAACAACCAAAACTTCTCACCTGAACGGAGGAATTGAGCTAGCATTAGCCTTTTTTAGCCTCTTCCACATGTAGACATGAAACATGAGTTTATTAAAATAAAAGTAATAATAAAGAGATGTATGTTTAGACAAAAAAAGTATTCAGTCAGGTTCCTTGTTGGAGCTGAAAGCTTCCAGACAACCTCTGAGAAAAAATAAAAGTCATCATCAAAACAACAGAGGAGACTTCATCAGTCTGATCGTCATCATCATCAGTAAAGAACAGTAAACACAGACCTCCAACTCTAACTAAAAGTTCTCAAATATTAAGAAAATGAAGAACTGTTCCTTTATTCTCATATCTTCGTGAGAGACTTTATTTTACTAAAAGACAGACATGCATTTGCTTGAATAATTTACAGGCAGATTTGTGAGCATCTGTTGTGCTAAATTAAAACTTCACTGTATTTTTGCTGACATTTGTCAATATTTATACAATTTTTAAAATTCCACCAGATTCCCAATTTAATTGTTGATTGAAGGGACTCTGATGCAGGGACAGATGAATGGGGAGGAGAGTGTATGGGGAGGGGCAGGGCCAGGGGTGAACATGCTGGGTGGGGCCTGGAACCTGCTGATAACTGCTAAATGGTAGCCACCTTATTAATAAATCCACCATCTAATATACACCTGTTAGTTGAAAAAATGTTGTTAAATCCTAAATATGGAATTCTGAGGAGAGTGGGTGTGTGGCTGGTTGTTTGTCTTGTTCGTCTCTGTGTGGCCCTGTGATGGACTGGCGACCCGTCCAGGGTGTCCCACGCCTCTCGCCCCTTGGCTGCTGGAGATAGGCGCCAGCTCCCCCCGCGACCCTCTGTGGCGGATGAAGCGGTTACAGAAAATGGATGGATGGAGTTCTGAGGAATGAAAAAAAAAGATAATTTGATACAACGCCAACACCAAACCAGCCTATCTTCTAGTGAGGGAAAGAAAAAAATGGAACTGAAGTAAATTGGCAGAGCTCATAAAACAAGGTCTGGAACAACAAACTAACTACTCTCCAGTACATTACTGGGAGTTTTATTTGGCACCACCAGCACATTCCCATCAGCACAAAGACTTTTTGGGATGGTGTCAAGATAATTAAACTTTGTTTACTAGACCCTGCAGCTAAGATTTAACAGTCTGCAACTTTATTCTGTTATTATCAGCAAATGTTGGCAAACTATCTAATTCAAGCCAATTAACTAATTTCCTATTGCCAATGGTAGAATGTACACTATCAGCACTCTGAGGTTTATGCATGAATTCACAGACACTGGGTACTGTAGCAAGACTGAAACAACAAGGACAGACATTATGCTGCATCTTCGAGCTGTTCGTAAGTTGGTATCATTTTGTAGTAATCTACAGTAAATCTGAAAAGTATGTGAAAACGAAAACATCTAATTCAACTGAATGTGGGGTGAGTCTCATTTATCCAACTTCTATGGGGAAACAGGGTTGCAGTGTCTTCCTAGCTGCCTCTTGGTAGTGTTTTTTTTCCCAGAGGAAATAAAGTGACTATTCTGAGCGCCTGCCAAATGTTTGAGCCTCCACTCCAACAATATTCACTTCATCATGATGCGGAGGTTGAGAGTCCCCAAAACCCTAGAAGATATGTTGCTCCTGGTAGTCTCCTATGGCAATTTGGTTTTGTGTGATTGGTTGATTGACTAAGAAACTTAATTTGACAATCAAGTGGCCATGATACCTGACCCAGCCTAGGAACGAGGCTTGTTGGGAAGCACTTGGTGACTAAGTATTTATCCTTTGAGCCCAGCTTGGCCCAACAAGCTGCATGGGCCCATTCTCCTGTGGACTCACCTCCTAAAGAAGGCACCTTCCAGAGACCTTGGCTTTCTGATCCCTGGCTGTAGGCTGTAGACCTGTGGCTTTAGGGACATGAGATATGTGTTGAAAACAGATGTTTAGAAGTAGCTCTACTTACAAACTTTATTTGTTGCATCCAGTCCAGGTCAGATTCACTGAAGCAGACAGTCTTTTATAGAATATGTTCTAACTCTGAGAGAGAAAAACTTTTCTGGAGTTGACCTAAGTTTTAGTTAGACCCCTGACCTTTAGGACTCTTTATAGTAAAGATTGGATGAATAACCAGATGAATGTGACTTTTTATGTGAATCAACCAGCTGACAGAGCCTGTCTTGTTGTCACAGCAACATGCTGCTGATGATCAAAGCTATTGTCCATCCATCCATCCATTTTCTGTAGCCGCTTATTCCTCCACAGAGGGTCGCGGGGCAGCTGGTGCCTATCTCCAGCGGTCAAGGGGCGAGAGGCGGGGGACACCCTGGACAGGTCGCCAGTCCATCGCAGGGCCACACAGAGACGAACGAGACAAACAACCACACACCCACTCACACCTAAGGACAATTTACCAGCCCAATTAGCCTGACAGTCATGTTTTTGGTCTGTGGGAGGAAACCGGAGTACCCGGAGGAAACCCACGCACGCACGGGGAGAACATGCAAACTCCACGCAGAGAGGCCGCAGAGCCGGGATGCGAACCCACGACCTCCTTGCTGCGAGGCAACAGTGCTAACCAACTGCGCCACCATGCAGCCATCAAAGCTATTGTTTAAAATAATTTTTTAAAAAGGTAAAACTACTATGTTACTTGTTTTTTCTTTTGTGCCAAACCATGATTTAAATTGATTGCATTTATTAGTACTTATATCAGTACTCAGTATTGGCAAGTACCCAAAGCATACTTGGTGTCAAAACATATCTGGTGTCAGTTCTCCCTAGATGTTGCTATAGTACTTATGGTGGTCTATACCAACCACACCCCACTGACATTTCTTGACTCTGAAGAGTCCAAACCAGAGGCTGAATAACTGTCATGTGAAAGGTTCAGAGAATGTGGTGGCAGACGCTCTGTCTTCCTTTCAGTAACTGATTTCATCAGTCTGTTAAACTGCTTGTTGCTTCATTTTTATTTGCTACTTAATTTGTTTCCCACTGATGCTGAGGGGGAGTTAAGAGAAAACATACAGACAGAGGTGGGTGACTCATTTCAGGTTAGCTACACATTAACTTTCAATCTTCTAATTCAAAGCTTTCAGTACATAAAGATTTAAATGTGAAGCTATTGAAGCAAGTGTTATGAACTGATTTTATTAAAGTTCTTTGCCTTTAATTTGAGATATAAAATGTTGGTGCTGAGGATGAGACGCCATTTTTATTGGGGAAGGGGGTGGGGGTTAGTTTACCTGGGAGTATCTGATCAATCATCAGATGTATGAAACCTCACTAAGTTCTAAGTAAGTAAGTACAACTACCATATTTGCCCGCATATAAGACAAGGTTTTTCATTGAAATAATTTGAAAAGGCGGGGTCGTCTTATTATTGCGCCCTAGTTTTCCCAGCGGAGGGCGCAGGCTTTTTGGTCAAAGTGGCAGGAAGCAGCTCAGATCGTGAGTGGTTCCAGAGGTCCAGTCCATCTCAAAGTTCCAGGTCCACTGAGGATTTAGATGCCAGATGGCCAGTCCAGAGACAGCCAGGTCCATTTCCAGACCCAGCAGGTGTTTTCAGCGAGCATACTGTACAGGTGAAGGCTCGCGTCGCTCGCTCGATTTACACACGCATTCTCCCTCAGAACCTCATCCGTCTCACGTATCTTTATATGCAACCCCCCACACACACACACATACTCCCTCACACACACAAGCAGCGGGTTTGTGTGTCGGCGTAATGGAAGAGCAGCGGGTTTGTGTGTCTGTGATCATGGCACAGCAGCGGGTTTGTGTGTCTATGCCTTTTTGCGCAGCAGTGTGTGTGTCTGTGCATAAGCGGGTTTGTGTGTCTATGCCTTTTTGCGCAGCAGTGTGTGTGTAAACAAGCTTCCCCTATAAGAAAACTCCATCGCAGCACCAAAGTTCATCAGTGTCTGATGATCGCGGGGCTGCAGAGTGAAAGCACCTGTCAGCAAAGGAGCGTTCGGGCAGAGAGATCAGTACAGCGGACTGGCGGACTAGTTGTGTGTACCCCTGTTAATAAGCAAATATTAAAGCAGCAGTCTGGAATTATTATTATTTAAATTATTTTCTCAAAATTTCAATAAAAATAGTTTCTTTAAAAAGTGAATTTAGTCTTTTTTTCTTAAGATCAGTCTTGAAAAGGGGGGTCGTCTTATAATCAGGGTCGTCCTATATTTGGGCAAATACTGTGTTTTGGTAGCACCTTTCAGATACAGTGATTATCACAAAGTGCTGTAGACACAGGTCAATCAGGTCAAACCAGTATGAACCAGATAAAATGTGTCAGTACATAAACAATAGTAAAGTTTAAAGTATTAACAAAATCAAATGTATCAATGAAAATGATACATGATGATGATGTTTTCAGATTTTTTCTTTTAAAGACGGTCAGAAAAACAAAGATTCAGAGTCAAACTTTTCCACAGTCTACGAACCAGAGCCTGGAAGAACCTGCCCCCTTAGTTTTTAGTCTGAGGAACAGCTAGCAGGTTTTGAGATCAAATTGCTGTTTGGCCATGTTTGAACAGAAGGATGTCCATTGGTACACCTGGTACCAGGGCAGCCTAGGTTACAGGTCGATGATTGACTTTATAGTCGTATCATCTGACCTGTGGCTGTATGTTTTGGACACTGAAGTAAAGAGAGGAGTGGAGCTGTCAACTGATCACCACCTGGTGGTGAGTTGGACCAGATGGCAGGGGCAGATGCTATGTGTGGCAGGAGGGAGTAAAATTACTCCATCAGGTGTGTTG
>SSNR01000359.1:515603-536307 GCA_006937965.1 Callopanchax toddi
AGGTTTAAAATAATTTTTTAAAAAGGTAAAACTACTATGTTACTTGTTTTTTCTTTTGTGCCAAACCATGATTTAAATTGATTGCATTTATTAGTACTTATATCAGTACTCAGTATTGGCAAGTACCCAAAGCATACTTGGTGTCAAAACATATCTGGTGTCAGTTCTCCCTAGATGTTGCTATAGTACTTATGGTGGTCTATACCAACCACACCCCACTGACATTTCTTGACTCTGAAGAGTCCAAACCAGAGGCTGAATAACTGTCATGTGAAAGGTTCAGAGAATGTGGTGGCAGACGCTCTGTCTTCCTTTCAGTAACTGATTTCATCAGTCTGTTAAACTGCTTGTTGCTTCATTTTTATTTGCTACTTAATTTGTTTCCCACTGATGCTGAGGGGGAGTTAAGAGAAAACATACAGACAGAGGTGGGTGACTCATTTCAGGTTAGCTACACATTAACTTTCAATCTTCTAATTCAAAGCTTTCAGTACATAAAGATTTAAATGTGAAGCTATTGAAGCAAGTGTTATGAACTGATTTTGTTAAAGTTCTTTGCCTTTAATTTGATATATAAAATGTTTGTGCTGAGGATGAGACGCCATTTTTATTGGGGAAGGGGGTGGGGGTTAGTTTACCTGGGAGTATCTGATCAATCATCAGATGTATGAAACCTCACTAAGTTCTAAGTAAGTAAGTACAACTACCATATTTGCCCGCATATAAGACAAGGTTTTTCATTGAAATAATTTGAAAAGGCGGGGTCGTCTTATTATCGCGCTCTAGTTTTTCCAGCGGAGGGCACAGGCTTTTTGGTCAAAGTGGCAGGAAGCAGCTCAGATCGTGAGTGGTTCCATAGGTCCAGTCCATCTCAAAGTTCCAGGTCCACTGAGGATTTAGATGCCAGATGGCCAGTCCAGAGACAGCCAGGTCCATTTCCAGACCCAGCAGGTGTTTTCAGCGAGCATACTGTACAGGTGAAGGCTCGCGTCGCTCGCTCGATTTACACACGCATTCTCCCTCAGAACCTCATCCATGTCACGTATCTTTATATGCAACCCCCCCCCCCACACACACACACACATACTCCCTCACACACACAAGCAGCGGGTTTGTGTGTCTGTGATCATGGCACAGCAGCGGGTTTGTGTGTCTATGCCTTTTTGCGCAGCAGTGTGTGTGTAAACAAGCTTCCCCTATAAGAAAACTCCATCGCAGCACCAAAGTTCATCAGTGTCTGATGATCGCGGGGCTGCAGAGTGAAAGCACCTGTCAGCAAAGGAGCGTTCGGGCAGAGAGATCAGTACAGCAGACTGGCGGACTAGTTGTGTGTACCCCTGTTAATAAGCAAATATTAAAGCAGCAGTCTGGAATTATTATTATTTAAATTATTTTCTCAAAATTTCAATAAAAATAGTTTCTTTAAAAAGTGAATTTAGTCTTTTTTTCTTAAGATCAGTCTTGAAAAGGGGGGTCGTCTTATAATCAGGGTCGTCCTATATTTGGGCAAATACTGTGTTTTGGTAGCACCTTTCAGATACAGTGATTATCACAAAGTGCTGTAGACACAGGTCAATCAGGTCAAACCAGTATGAACCAGATAAAATGTGTCAGTACATAAACAATAGTAAAGTTTAAAGTATTAACAAAATCAAATGTATCAATGAAAATGATACATGATGATGATGTTTTCAGATTTTTTCTTTTAAAGACGGTCAGAAAAACAAAGATTCAGAGTCAAACTTTTCCACAGTCTACGAACCAGAGTCTGGAAGAACCTGCCCCCTTAGATTTTAGTCTGAGGAACAGCTAGCAGGTTTTGAGATCAAATTGCTGTTTGGCCATGTTTGAACAGAAGGATGTCCATTGGTACACCTGGTACCAGGGCAGCCTAGGTTACAGGTCGATGATTGACTTTATAGTCGTATCATCTGACCTGTGGCTATATGTTTTGGACACTGAAGTAAAGAGAGGAGTGGAGCTGTCAACTGATCACCACCTGGTGGTGAGTTGGACCAGATGGCAGGGGCAGATGCTATGTGTGGCAGGAGGGAGTAAAATTACTCCATCAGGTGTGTTGATTGGCTTAGGCCAATCAGCAGCAGGTGCACCATTTATAAAGCCAGTCAGCTGAGCAGACGACAGGACTGGCTGAGCTTGCCCGTTGTGGAACTAAAATTGTCGTCTGACAGGTATGCACCGGCTCCCATCTCCCCCTGCGGCGGCCGTTGCAGGAAAGGGGAAGGCAGTGTATGGTCGTCCCAGCGGGACCGCTTTAGCGACGGCGGGACCGCTAGAGTGGTGGAAGGATGATCAATCCCCCACCCAGGACTGGTGGAAGAAGGTCCACTCTTCGAAGCCGCTCCAAGAAGCTCTGCCTCTTGTGTGGCGTGTAGTTGCCGGGTGCTCGCTCTTCGGGCTGGGAGTGAGGAGCCTGGTGAAAAACGTTGATCTGCTGCGGTAGGAGGACACCCAAATCGAGCAAGGAGCTGGCAGGAGCACCCCATTCCAACAATGGATAAAGGAGCCAGGGCTCCTGAAGACTGCCTGGGGTGGAATGGGGTTTTAGTAATCATGGTGTCATTATTAATGATTTTTTGTGTTTTATGTTCTGCAGTGGGGCTTCCAGTGGGAGTGGTTCCGGGCCTTCTGCAGCAGTGGTACCTCCTTGGTGTGGTTTGTGTGTCCTTGTCTTTGTGGTTCGTTGCACTGTGTTTTGTGTGTTGCACGGGTGACCTGGTGGTGGTGGAGGTGCCGCTGCTTCAGCTGGCCCTGGCCCACTGGTAAGTCCCCGCTGCAGCAGTTTTAATTCATATTTTAGTTTAGTTTAATTCATTTTAATTAGTTTTAGTTTAGTCTTTTAATTGTTTTAATAATAAAGGTTTTTTTAATTAGGTTTTATGTTAATAAATATGTTCAAATGGATGGAGACCATGGCTTCTAACTTCTTCTTAAACCAAGAACCCACGTGCTTTTATTGTAATGAGAGCTTTTAAGTATTTCCTGGGGTGAAATTCCCCAGGTGGCATTGTGGAAAGGTAGTGACGGGTGCTCTCCGGCGCCCTCGCCTGGTTACATATGCAGACCTGATAGACCCAAACGTATAGTGAGGGTCTGCTGGGAACGCCTGGCAGAAGAACCCAGGAAGAATAGTTGCTGTAGGAAGCAGCAGCTAATGGGGATCCATAAATAAATCAAATCAAACCTGTCAAGATGGTCTTTGAATGTTGAGGCAGCTGTAGCTAGCTAGGTGGTCAGTGCCAGTCGTGGCGGTAACCCACGTGGACACCAGAGGTTAGGTGAGCCGTCAGGCTGAAGGAGGATGCCTGCAGGGTGTGGCTGGTCTGTGGGTCTCCAGAAGCAATGGACAGGTCCTGGATGGCCAAGCGGTGCAGAGGTGGCAGTTACCGAGAAAAATCTCAGGCGTGGGAGCAGTTTGGTAAGACCATAGAGAAAGACTGCTTGACAGTTCTTTGCAGACTCTGCTGTGTTTACGTATTAGGGTTGCCTCATAACTTCTCCTCATTGCAACTGCTGAACATCTCTGTTATTGTACTCCTCGCGGTTTGTGTGCAGCTGCAGACTGGAAGTCAGCTGCTGCAGGTCCCTTCAGCTCTCAGTCATTGAACTCGTTATTGAAGCATGAAAGTCTATACTTCAAATTTTAGAAGAGCATATTTTTTCTAGATGTGTTCAAAAGAAATTTACCTTTATTTTTGTTGTTCCTTTTGAGTAGGCTGAATTAAGAAGTAGAAGTTGTACATGCAAATTATACCAACATGTGTATTAACTGTTGAAACACTGTAGAAATTAGCAAAATAATCTATTTGGAGCAAACCTCACCTGTCAGATGAAGCTCACAATGATTTCAGTGTAAACTGAATGTAAATTCAATAGAAAATGAATTGGTTTTGTTCTCTCTCCCTAAATTCATCCAATTGTTGCAGACTTGACCAATCAAGAGAGAACAGAAGCATTTCAGTGATTCCAACCTTCAGCGCAGGTTTATGGATTTGTCATTAAATAAAGCCCATTGTAGTAGCTGGTATGATGTGAAACAAGTCCTTTCAAGTATAAAAAGTGCTATTTTCATTCATTATTTTCCTGCTATTGTAGGAGGGAGAGACAGCGTACAACCTGAACCCGTCTGCTGCTCACTGATTCACTTTTGTTCTTGATTCTCAGATATTCTCATGCTGTCTTTGTGCTAAAAGTGTGAGATGTTGGATCTGCTCTTGTTTTGATTCTTTATTCTACGAATTCAAATTAAAGATATTACAATAACCATTTAATATCAACAATGGTCTCATTCTCAGTAAACAGAAAAGCTGTTGGAAATCTTCTTTGTAACATTCTTGGAAAACAGTCATATAATCAGCACTCACTGGAAAAACATCACTTTAAATCTTGTCATCAGTTTTTTAAAGCAGTAAACTGAAGTTGGGGGATAAGAACTGCATTATGTTAAAACTGTGCTTCATTTACTGATGTTTTATGTTCTGCTTCTGCACTTCCATCTATTTATTATCACATAATATATAAATATAAATGCGTCTTCTGTTATTTTATATAAATCTTAAAGCCGCACTCTGGATTATTTCATCAAGAAAGCAGTTTTTGAATCTAGCGTCCAAAGGCTCCTCCTCAAAACATCTCGACACGCGCGTCCGGTCGCGTGTGTGCGCGTGCACACGGCGCATATACTTCGGGCATAAAGTGTACAGCTCAATGTGTAGGGTTTTATCACTCACAGTTCACAACTCTTATTCCAACAATACTACGAGGGTCTGATGAGCCCTCTCTGTCCCTGCTGCTTCTGATATTAGCTCTGTTAGCAGAGAGCTGCTGCTGGACTCTGAAGCTGAACTTGACTCGGCCCTGGATGAACTTTCTGACCAAAATAAACGCATAATCCTGTCAAGTCTTGTCATTCTGTGAGGTGAAAGGTTTAAAAATAAAAATAAATCTGTCTTTAGCTGGAGAATGGGTAGGTTTTTAGTAGAAATGAGCTGTGAGTCCTCAGTGAACGGCTGAGACGGCAAACAGAGAAACACACGGAGCGTCCTGTACGACAGCGCCCCCTACTGGTACTGGTTTGGTCAATGCGCGTGCATGTTGAGAGAATGCAGATATTTGAATTTCATTGGTTAAAAAATGTCGGCGGCAAGAAATAATGGAAAGGGGTCTCTAGGAGGAAGGAGGGTCTTCATCAGAATGACAGATGTTGTGGAACTCAACCCATAGATCAGAGTTTAGACCTGAAATATCATTTAAAACATTTAGAAAACTTTGATACAGAGAAAAATAATCCAGAGAGCCGCTTTAAATCATCTGGTTTACACATTTATAACACTGAGCGAATGTGAGAACAAATGACCTTGAAGAGGGAGCACTGTGAAAAGAATGTTCTGTAAACAAAGTGATTACAGTTGGAATACCAGTCTTTGGTTTTAAGGAAAGAGACATCTGTTAAGATTGTTTTATTACTCAGCTAGTGTCCAGTGCGGTTATCTGGGAAAGTGGACACCTGAAAGTGGACGGTTGGACACCTGTAGGAATGTTGAGTCAGGTTATCAAAGGTTAAACATGATGAAGAGTCATTATAAACCAAGTTTTTGGCAAAAAGACTATTGTTGTGTGTGATGGTCAAGGGGTCAAAATGTCAGAGGAATAGCGTAACTGATCATGCTACACTACAACAGGACAGTTTAGCCATTCTGATTAATGGAGACAGACTTCCTTCATCAGGCTACAGTTCATAGTTCAATCATAAATCCACGGATTCAGAATTATCATTGGGTTTGGTTCTAACTAGTAGTTCTGTAGCACTATCTACATTTCATATGTTCATTTTAAACATTTTAAAAATGACAGTAAAAAAAAAAAGTCATATTCAGTTTCCTTCCAACATGTTCAAAAAGGAGCAGATAGAAATATAGATCTATAAAATCCTACCCCACTATTTATATACATTTTGAGATCCAATCAGATCCTGAAATGTTGACAGCATGTAGCTCAGTAGGTAGAGTGGCTGGTCTGGCAACCAGAGGGTTGCTGGTTCGTCTCCAGTTCCAGCTGGGTTACTGTGTCTTTGGATCAGAGGGACCTGGTGGTGGTCAGAGGGACCTGGTGGTGGTCAGAGGGACCTGGTGGTGGTCAGAGGGACCTGGTGGTGGTCAGAGGGACCTGGTGGTGGTCAGAGGGACCTGGTGGTGTCGGTGCATGACATCTCCATCTCTGTCAGTGTGCACCAGGGCAGCTGAGGCTACAATGTAGCTGATCACCACCAGTGTGTGAATGTGTGATGTGTTGTAGCGCGCTTTGAGGAGTCACTAGAAAGCGCTCTATAACATTTACCATTTATAAAAAGTTGATTATCGTCCAGCATTATTCAATAGTCTGATGATATTTTCTGTATTATATTTATTAGTGGTTTAGTGTGTTAAGTGCGATTATTTAATGACATCCATAATTAACTCGTTATGTTTTTAATTAATCACATTTTTAATGACTCGACCATTCCTGCATGCGGTCTACTGCTACAGTGGTGTGTGTGTGTGTGTGTGTGTGCTGATCTGTGCTCCTCATAGTGTTTGTGTGTCACTGAGACTCTCTGAGAGTCTCAGACCTGCACTTTCAGGAAGTGATCTACGTGTAATGCAGCGACTTAATAACATACAGCTGATGGCCGCACCGGTGTTATTACACCGGCGTCAACTTTTAGAGCGCTCTTTATCTGAGCCCGCTGCAACAGAAAGTGCAAATTAATACGAGCACCTCACTTCACGAGCTGCTCCACCGGACCACCGCAGCCCAGCACAGCACTGATCACTACCAATAGTACACGTAACTGTCAGCCGGTCCGGTGTGCGACCAGACCGGCCGGCTCACAGTTACCGCCACTGTGAGCCGGCTGACCAGTGGCCAGCGCCACAGTGCCACAGCGCTGGCCACTGGTTACCAGTTGGATACCACTGGACTCGTGGTGTTGTGAGCCATTCCGGTGCGCGTCCAGCAGTGTCTGGTGGAAGAGATAGATGTATTTTGGGGGGGTGCAGGACGTGTCCCCTGCACTTATTTAAAGTC
The DNA here is from genome assembly GCA_006937965.1 of Callopanchax toddi. Lineage (NCBI taxonomy): Eukaryota > Metazoa > Chordata > Actinopteri > Cyprinodontiformes > Nothobranchiidae > Callopanchax > Callopanchax toddi. The sequence goes on from SSNR01000359.1 coordinate 522,690, forward strand.
AGTTTTGATCCCTGTAGTTTTTACCGTCTAAAACAAAGTTCCACTCTATTAAATAGTGGCTGTTGTTTTTAGGTGAGTGGTTTTGATGATATCACTGTTTGAACAGGTCAAGCTCTTCTTCCCCACCTCCTCCCACCCCTGTATTCAAGTTGTGTCCCCCTCACCTCTAAAATCTAAATTTCATTCTTGGTGGAAGATCAGATCAAACTTTATTTATAAATTGGTTCAGACTAACAACTGGGGATCCCAGGAACTGTACATGTGTGCAGCTCTTGATTTATTTATTTATTCTAATACACGCAACATTCATTTGTGTTTTTTTTCTACAAAAAGAACAATTGTTTCAGTTGAATGTTTGTCTTTTTTTCCAGTTTCCTGCAGAAGAGCGTGGCTCAGAACCTCAATAGGTCTCTAAAGTTGCATTTGAATTCTTCATTCTGTTTTCACCACCAGCTACTGCTGACATGTGCACACACACCTTTCAAAGTCCATGGAAACGATGTATATCCAAACGAGGCCAGGGGTCTTTCAGAATCAAGAGCTGTGGTGAGATCAAACACAGATGTCAGGCTGCAGGAATACTTCAAACCCACTGGGATCTTCTCAGAGGAGCAACGTTCTGAATATTCTGAAACAGTGGTGCACTAATACAACTACAAACTACAAGTAGAAGTAGCTGTGTAGCAGATTATTGAATGTGTTTCTGTTGTTCCTGCTTTAGGGAGGTTTGTATCTGAGTCTCTGTGATTAGTTCTCTGATTTACCCAACCTGTCACACAGTGACCATTGGTTTAGAATGGATGACCTAATATAACTCATTTAAATGAGAGAACCACATGTGTGCACTTCATAAACTGTTACTGAATTTTGATGATTTCACCAAATGAAGCTGAATTCCCTCACAGGAGACCTGCTTTGCTACTTCAACTCTCCGCTGATGGTGATATAAATTATTGAATACTTGATGTATTCGCTGAAATCCTTTCCTCAGATTGCGTTTCTTCAACCTAATATCTATTAGCCAGAGAGTCAATATCAGAGATTGAAAGGTTAATTTGAACATTTTAGCTTCAGTAATGACATAACCATCGCTCTTAAAAACTGCTAAAGGGAACTTAAAGCAGCTACTTAGATCTCTAGTAAAGGTTTGAACACATACAAAACCAAGATGCTAAATGAGTTGCTTTACTTTGAACAAAATTACAGTATATTTTAAGAGTGCTAAAATATGTAACAGATACCCTAAAAATTACCCTTACAGGTAGACTCAGCTGTGATATTTTACTGGGTTTAGACCTGACATGATCAGTAGTGATGAAAAACTAAAGCTAGTTAATAGAAACGCATCAAAGAATAAACTATTTTCTAAAGCAACGGGACAATCCATGTCTGAGTGTTTACCCCAATTAGAATGATTGAACAATTAGAACAGTGAACAATATTTACAAGATCATTCACTAGGAAGTGAAACTAAAATGTCTGTAAGCCACTTCAGGGTATGTACACACTCCAGGTTCGTAGGACTAGCAGCAATAACCCAGTGACAGGTATACGTTTAAACAGTAACTTTTAGTGAACAATATAATAATATTGAAAACAAAAATAAAATGTCCTTAGAAAATGTTGTATATTGTCCGTATATTGTTTGTGGTGGATTCACTCAAAGTTCAGGTCAAAAAGTCAGGGGGACAAGTCAAGGAAGCATCCAATGTTGTTAGAGTCAAGCATGGGGCTGACACCATCCTACCCCACTATCTGTTGAAGGGTGTAGTTGTAGAAGCTAAAAAAGCTCTTCTGCTGTGCTGGACAAATGATGAGGACTCTCTTTTCAGAGTTTTGAGACTTTATTTGACACACAGTTTTACAGAACCGGACGGCATTTCCCAAAAGGCCTCTACTGGAGACCTTTTTGACCTAAAAAGGCCACAACACAGGACTGGACTGGGACCAAGAAACTGGGCCTGGCCTTTTTGGCCATGGCAACCCACCTTGATTATTTACATCAATCACATGGGCTGTCGCCATGAGGCTGGTGGTTACGGTGCAGCAGGTGCTGCAGCGTGTGTGTCAGCAGCCACATGAGCTCCTTAGCAGCGCCCTGGACTTAGTAAGTAAGTGATAAAGGGTTTGGGCGCTGCAAAAAATGACCATCAGCTCACCGGGTATTGCCTGGTACGCCAGATGGCTAGTCCATGCCTGGTGTAGTTCTAGTTCAAAGCTTGACTGGGAGGCTCGCCAATAACAGAATTAACAGTCAGCCTCATTGGACACAAAGCTGAAGCCTCCCTTCTCCACACATCAAAAAGACCTGACATAAACAATAAAATCACAAAATGAACACAACTTATTAATTAACCCTTTTTCAGGTGGGTAATATGTCCTTTAAAGAATGTTTATTCTGTAAATTGCTTATTTAAAAAAGTGTGTGTGTGTGTGTGTGTGTGTGGGGGGGGGGGGTCAAGTCAAGAGAAGTATCCAAGGTTGGCTCTTTAACAACCACTAGTGAAGTGAATGAGTCCCTCCCACCTAAGATATGTCCAGCTATTCAAAATCCCTTAATGGGTATAAAGTGGTATTTACATGTCACAGCACACCAATTTGTGGTGTAGAAACTGTAAATTTGACTAAGTTGTAGGCGTTTCTGTGTTTGCTAAGGTTGATTAGCAGTGGTAGTCACTGATGTACACTGAATAATCTCTTTCTGAGAACCAGTGTTGTTTTCATTAACAAACACTATATCGGAAAATTATAACATCAATGTACCTTTTTTCAAGATGCTGACGAGCTGAAGGCAGCTCTTTGATGTCTAAAACAAGGTGGGACTTCTGTGACTTTTCATTGGGGCGACGAGATGTTATGAAAGCATTAGTGCACTGAGTTTTGGAACAGTATTTGGGTAAACACTTCTTGCTGTAAATCATATGAACTCAGTCTCCACTTCCAAGCACAGCTTTTTTTATTGTGGGGTTGAACTTTTTCATTAGCTCCAGGGCAGTCACTCTGTTATTGTCTCTGTGGTGTTGTGCTCTCTCATTAAAGTGGATACTTATTTATATACAGCTTGTGATAACCCTGCCAATTGATTCTATATTGTGTCCTTATTTAATAATAATAATAATAATAATAATAATCTTTATTTATAAAGCGCCTTTCATACAGAAAAAAAAACTGTAACTCAAGGTGCTTAACAAGTTAAAATGACCCCACATAAACCACATTCCCATCCCTCCCCCATAAAAAGCACACATACGCAAACACACACACATACACACAAAGGACATTGGGCTGAGTACAGATGAGCAGGTTTTAAGGAAACGCCATCAGAGGAGCCCTCTGCACCGGCAGCAGCAGGTCAACAGCAGCAGCCAACGCACCGACACGGGGCGACCAGAGGAGGCAGGGCTGAGACCCCACCTCCACCTGGAACCACCTGGAGATCCAGGCAGCCACAGCCGACCACCGCTCCCGAGGCAGAGGGGTCACTCAGAGGAAACACTGGAAGGAAGATTAAAATAACAAGTTAAAATATAAAATAACATAAGAAAAATATAAGAATAAACAATAAAACTGTGATAAAATCTAACTAAATACCTAAAATCTATTAGACTAAAATCAGCTAAAGGTTAGACTAAAAGCAGTCAAACAGGCTAAAAGTAATTAAACACAATAAGTTAAAATTACACTAAAAACAGTTAAACAGGTTAAATAAATAAGAAGTAAAAAGGTGAACTAAAAGCATTTAAACAGATTATAATAAATAATACTCAGTTAAAAGCTAGCTTAAAAAGGTGGGTCTTGAGCCTTTAAACACATGAACGTTCTCTGCAGCCCTGAGGTTCTCCAGCAGCCTGTTCCAGAGGTGAGGGCCATAATAATAAAAAGACGCCTCACCGTGAGTATGTGTTCTAACTTTCGGGATGACAAGCAGACGGCTGCCAGAGGAGCGCAGAGACCGCAGAGGTTCATACGGTAAAAACAATTCTGAGAGATAAAAAGGCCCAAGACCATTAAGACACTTAAAAACCATTAAAAGAACCTTAAAATCGATCCTAAAACACACAGGTAACCAATGCAAAGACTTCAGGATGGGCGTAATGTGCTCCCGCCTCCTGGTCTTCGTCAGGACACGTGCTGCTGAATTTTGCAAGAGTTGTAAACCTGAGATACTCTTTTTGGGAAGACCAGAAAGCAGGGCATTACAGTAGTGGATTCTACTGGTGATAAAAGCATGCATCAGTGTCTCTGATGCATGCATCTATTAATCAACTCGTTTGCTTTGTTTGTATCTTTTTTTACTAAAAATGTTGTGCTATGTTCACCCATTCACCACACTAATGAGCTAAAGGCTAGGCTAACGAACTTTAGTCCTGATTAGAGATTTTGTTCAATAAACAGCAACACATCTTTTGACCATAGTTTTCAGCTGGAAAAGGGTGGCTTGCCAACCTTGGGTCGGAGGAAAAGTCCTGCCTTAAGTGGAGCAGTTTAAGTATCTCGGGGTCTTGTTCATGAGTGAGGAAGGAGGGAGCAGGAGATCAACAGGCGGATCAGGGCAGCGTCTGCAGTGATCAGTCTGTTATGGTGAAGAAGGAGCTGAACTGGAATGCAAGGCTCTCTATTCAATTTATGTCCCAATCCTCACCTATGGTCATGAGCTTTGGGTAATGACCGAAAGAACAAGATTACGGATACAAGCAGCCAAAATGAGTTTTCTCTGCAGGGTGGCCGGGCTCAGCCTTAGAGATAAAGTAAGGAGCTTAGACATTCGGGAGAGACTCGGAGTAGAGTCGCTGCTCCTTCATATCGAGAGGAGCCAGTTGAGGTGGTTCGGGCATCTGGTTAGGATGCCTCCTGTACGTCTCCCCAGGGAGGTGTTTCAGGCATGTGCTGCCAACAGGACCCCCCTGAGTTGACCCAGGACACGTTGGAGAAGTTCCATCTACAATCTGCCCGGGAGCGCCTTGGGGTCCTGCTGGAGGAGCTGGTGGAGGAGGCCGGGGAGAGGACGGTCTGGGATTCCCTAGTTGGGATGTGACCCAGACCCAGATAAGCAGAGGAGAATGAGAGAAGACAATGTCTTTGTCATCATTATGTCTGAACATTAGACCAATACTATTAGTGTTGACTGAATACTTTAATTATTGTAGTTTTGTCCATTTTGGAAGTTTTTTCTTACCTTTCCTGTCTAGTGCCACAACAGCCTATGGTACTTTTGAATTGATTGATGTGAGGGACTTTAATTTATAACCTATTGACTGAATTAATTTGGTAAATGATTAGGTCTTTTTGTGTTTTTGTTGACTAAAACTGGACTAAAAGTATCACATATAGACATGAATAAAATGTGACTAAAACTAAATTGTAGTCCAAAAGCCTGAGACTAAAACCAAAGTGGCGCCCAAAACAACAGAGATAAAGGTTGAATCTCAGCCTGATTGAAAAGTGATTTTAGAAAACATTGTGACAAGACTGTTTAACTGATCAACTGGACAATTGGAATCTGACTGAATGTTTTCAGTTGTGAAGTTTGTCTCTAACATTTCAAGCTGTCATCAAATCCAAAAGTGAAGCAAAAAGAAGTATTTGTGTTAGTGTTTTCTCTAGTTTCTATTTGTTTGTTGGTGACATGGTGGTTACTGAAGATACAGGGAGGAGGCTCCTGGTCCAATTTTCAGTCTGAGTTTTCAGTGAAGATCCCATAAAAGTGAATATATTCAAACAAACAAACTAGAAAAATACAAATTTAGCAAAAAGTGGGCAGTTCATCCATCCACCTACAGTTCTTCTGTGTGCATATTTGTGAGCAGGTGTTCAGTCAGTGTGTTCACCTACACAAGATACAAATGTGACAATACAACTGCAGGCAGGTGTGTGTGGAAAACATTGGTGCAGATGGCATGTTGGCGTTTGGATGTCATTCCAATTATGCTTCTCTCCATAATTATCATCAGTCACTGATGACACATCCATCATTCATCCATCCGTCCATCATCTTTCACAGAACTTCACTGGTTAGGCTTTAGTTAAATGAAAAAACTAAGTGATGACATAGACATGCAAACATTTCTGTCAAATGTACTACTGCTCTGAGGAATCTGACTTGATCTCTGAAAAGCCTAAAGCTAAAGATAAAACATTCATTTTCTTTTTGGTTACAGATTTAGAGATAAAGTGGAAACCATGTGAAGATCCCCAGAGTTCTGAGCTCTAACATCCCAACACCAAACTCCTCGACAGTAATTGCTTTTTAGGACTGCGGCCTGCTCACAATCACGTGTAGAAAAAAACAGGTGATGCAAATTTTAAAGCTTCATTATTGCATCCACTGCTCAGACCTCGTCTCTACAATCAACAGGCGTGAGTTTCTCTAAGCAGCTGCCTAGCACTTAGGAGTTTCAATTATTTACATGTACAAAGCAGGAGATGTGATTTGCAATGGCAGCTGGGTTTGTTTTACTTTATGTTCTCCGTCTCCAGTTTTCCTGTGTGTGTGTGTGTGTGTGTGTGTGTGTGTGTGTGCGTGCGTGCGTGCGTGCGTGCGTGCACTTCTTCCCTGGGAATACCTGACACATCTTTTTCCCATCAGACTGATCCTGAGCTCTCTTCTCTCCACTGTTCACCAGATTCTTGTATTCACTCGTTGAGAAGCACTCAGGCCAAAATCTGGCTTCATGAAAATTCTTGTTGAGTGTGTTTCTGAAGCCTTGTTTCATTGGGTTTTCTCCTGTGTCTCCGATCCTGTCTGCCTGCCTCCGGTTATTCTGCATCCAGCAGAGGCGGCCTGGGTCGGTACGAGGTTCTGACAGCATGATAACATCCAGAAAAAACTACCTGAGGCTTTGTGGTAGAGAGAATAGGAGGGAGAATTAGACACACACACACACATATACAGTATGTGTAATGTACAGTATACCTATCATGTGACTGCATTAAACTGCTTCTGCTTTGCAGGGTTTTTAATGTGGGCTCGGGTCTTGTATTTGCCTTAATGGTATTTTTGATTATTACATGTGTTTTGGACTTAAGTTTAATTTATGAAGCTCTTTTAAAGTGTATATGTAAAAATGTGCTCACGTTTTATTCGTTTTATATTTTTCTCCTACTATTATATCAAAAATCTGCTTCACTGTTCTTGTTTGAAAGTCATTCAACTTGAAATATTACATCATTAAAATAGAGTGTTAATAAAAATAAAAGGAACTTAATTTTGAATGACGCTCTTGACTTTAGTCACTGATACACAGATGAACATGGTCAATATTTCACAGTTTGACATTCCTGAGGCATGTGTCCTGACTGAAGCCTCCAGATCTTCACGTCAGTCATTTCTATTATAACTCTAGTATTTCACGCTACGGCTGAACCTCTCTGTCCTAATGAAGCTGTTGATTACTGTCACTTCCACTGATAAACTCTGTTTATTTTTCTGATCTATTGAGATTCTTCCATGCAGTCCGAACCTTTGCAGGTCCAACCCTCCTCCCCATCTGTTCTGTTTGTTTAAAACATCTCATTCAAAATATGACTGGATACATCAATTTGATATAATAATTTAATAAAATCTTGCTACTTTGTTTAAATTAAATGTTATTGTGTCACAGACTTTTAGTTTGTGACACCTGGGGAAAGCAATCCCAGACCTCTGCCCTCATCTGCTGCCTTACATCTGACCTTGACCCTCTCTCCTGCAGGTAGTCAACCTAAGAGGAGACTTTTCCACACAGGGCCAGGTTGGGTTGGATAGATTTTTTCTTTAATAAATAAAATCATAATTTGAAAACTAATTTGTATATTTACTCAGGTTTTCTGTATCTGATACTGACATTTGTTTGCTGCTCTGAAACATTTAAGTGAGACAATTAGCAAAAACTAAAGAAACCATTAAGGGAAAAACACTTTTTCACAGCAGTGTCTGATGATTTCCCTGCTCTGAACAGTGAACACCAAAACCACCCGTCCTTTTGTCAACCTTGACATGAACATGTTTGCCGTACTGCTCCTGGTGCTTCATAGTTTTCACCAGCTGCAGCTTTAGCTGTTTCTTCACTTGGTTCATAGCCTAGCTGCTAACTTGACAACATGATATTGTTGCATCTTTTAATAACTCTGGTCTTTATTCCTACTTGTGAGATGCTGAACAACATTTAGTTATTAGTTTTTTTGTGAACATGGATGAGATTAATGGACCTGATTATGAGTAATCCCTTCAGTCTGTCAGGCTGTGGATTATATGGGTTAGCTTTTTTTGTTTTCCTGTGTTAGATACTTGTTTGTTTGGAGCACATTTAAATTTAACTTTCTACGGTTTGGGGATCCTTTTAAATATGGGAATAATTCAACATAAATTACACATAAAACAAATTTGAAATTTTTTTTAAAACTAGCATTCACAGTTTGAGGTAGATCATCTAAAGAACCAAACACGCAGCTGTGTTCACCAAAATAATGATAATACTAAGGGTATTCAATTTGAGTATTGAGAATTGATCAAATATGCAGATAAGTAGCTGTATTTTTTTTCTATTTGTACCTGAGCTGTGCAGCTAAAACCACCAGTAGGTGGCAGTAATGTGACAAATAGTCACATATGTTTTTCAGCACAAAATACACCTTTACTAACAGAACCTCTCTACCACTGATGACATCAACACTCCACCAGACAGGTTAAAGTAAAGGAACACAAATTAAAACAAGAACACTGACACAATAATGTTCCGTCTGAGGGTTTTCCATGACAGAACCTTTAAGTCACCTTCTTTACCAATCCGATTGTATTTAATTTACTTGAGCGTTCAATTCCCATTATTATTAACCCTCCATCTACTTCCCTTAATCAGAGGTTGAGTCAGGGGTCAGAATCAGCCTGACTCCTTTAAATAACCCCTCAAAAACTGTGACCAAGAGAAATAAATAGGTAAACTGAGCTAGGATGAATTAAATGAGAAAGTCTAAAACTGTTATAGCAGCAATGTTTTGGTCTTAAGCGATTAAAGTATTTTCTATTTGAGAAAATGGTTCAGTCTACTGAGACAGGACAGAAAGACAAAGGACATCAGACAGCCGTTACACATCAGCAGAAATCAGCTGTGTATGGCGCCAGAAGACACCACATAAATTTAAACCTGTCAAACAAAGAGATGAAAAATCATTAAAATAAACAAAACAATAAAATCTACAAGTCACTACATGGATCCATGTGGATTATCAAACAACTAGAGATGCTTTTCTAACCGCTTTTGTTCAGGTGGTAGAAACGTCAACGCCTGGTCATCCTGTCCTGCTTCCTGTCTCTGACAGTGGTGATGATGTTTCTTCTCCTGGTGTCTCTGTAGCCTGGTTAGAGCAGCACCCTGCGCTGCTACCCTGAATGTTGATAACCCTCTTTAATGCAAGCAGGAACTTTTTGAAATTCCCATGGCTTTCCTTACTCAGGCAGCATGTTGAGATTCATGCAGTTCTATTTATTCCACCTGTCATCTCAAAGCTTAAGGCCAGCAGCTGAGCCCTTGATTTTTTATCAGAGGTGTTTAACATTGTAAAGAGCAGGAGACCACTGACAACAATGGGCCACATTTTAGAGGCTGATTCATAAAATAAATGATTTTAATGGTTCACATCCTGGAAAGTTTGATTAAATTCACCAGAGATTAAATACAGACTGAATTTAGTGAAATCTAATAAATTATACACAACGTCAGGATGTACTCTCCCCACGCTGGAACAGATCTACACCTCCTGATGCTGCAGGAAGGCAAAATACATGTTACAGGATCCATGGTACAGGACCCATCATGGTACAGGATCCATCATGGTACAGGACCCATCATGGTACAGGATCCATCATGGTACAGGACCCATCATGGTACAGGACCCATCATGGTACAGGATCCATCATGGTACAGGATCCATCATGGTACAGGACCCATCATGGTACAGGATCCATCATGGTACAGGACCCATCATGGTACAGGACCCATCATGGTACAGGATCCATCACATGGTATAGGATCCATCATGGTACAGGATCCATCACAGCCCGGCCACTGCCTCTTACAGCTTTTGCCATCAGGCAGAAGATACAGAGCAATGAAAACCAGGACAAAGCACCTCAGAAACAGTTTCTACCCAAAAGCAATCATGGCTCTGAACTCAGTGACCGTTTATCACACTCAACCAATGTGCAATGTAGACCGTCCAATGTGGAATAGAAAACCAGTATGTATGTCTACATGACTGTTTTTATGTATGAGCAAGTTTATTTTTATTTACTTTCTTCTTACAATTTTTTTGTGTTATTCTAATGTCTAACAAATAATGAGTCGACTGCACACTCAATTCCGTTGTTCTTTGCTTGTCAGTGACAATAAAGATGATCTTATCTTAGTTTAACATGAAAGCATTCTCAATACAGCAGTGATTGTTACATCCATAGCAAAAGGATTCCTAAGCAAGACACCACGTATGGACACAGGAATGAGAGTTGTAATGATGTTTACTTTTAAACAAGGCGGTGGAAGGTCGGGGCTTGGGTCCGGGTCCTTTCTAGGAGGGAAGGTGAGCGTTAATACTTGAGGCTTGTGAGTGAGAAGGAGGATAGGTAACTTTCACCTGGAGGTGACAGAAAGACCTTACGGTTTCCTTGAAAGAAGGAGGACTAGGGGAAGGACATAGGTCCCTGGAGGAGTGGTGGGTGGCTGGTGTGGTGAGAGACGGAGCGCTGGAGGGTGGACTGACAGGGGTTTGGTCCCAGGGGTTTCCGGGTTCCGGAGACTTACTAATGACTGGGACACTAAGGAGGCCTGATTACTACACTGAGAGCGTGAATCCTCTGGCGTTTGACACAGGAACCAGCTCCTCCTTATACAGCTGGGAAACACCTGTCGGTCACACCCTGAGGAAGACGAGGTGAGGGAAGCCACACACACACACACGCACACACACACACACACACACACACACACACACACAGCAGAGGAGGTAACAGTAATTTACTATCTACAATAAATACAAGTAGAAAACTGGGAGAAAAACATCACCCTGAAGCTCCAGTCAATCAATAAATAGACCCAAAATTCTGTTATGAGAACAATTTTTAAATGTCCATCTCATAGGTCTGGGAAGTCAATAAGATTCAGATATTAATAAACAATCTATCAAAGATACTGGTGCAACCATCACCTGGTGGATAAACATTTCCTGGCTGTGATTCATCAGCACTTTGACTACAGGCGCAATGAGAACACCAAACAGGAGGGAAAGCCAAATAAATCAGAGACTAATTAAAGGTCCTGAGGAATTACAGTGTGCTGAACACAAATCCAAAAGTGTTTTCATTTTGAATAAAAAATGATTGTGAATAAGGACAAGCAACCATCAAACATCATATCTACATCCATCATTCCTGTAGCTGTTTGAAGATTTTGAATACGTTTAGATTAAAAACACTGAATTAATTACTCCAATAAACTTGTACATATTATGTTCACAAGCATTTCATTAGTTTCAGAGGATGCTTCAGATTATCAAACATATTCAAGTATTAGACAAAGAAAACATGTCAACACAAAATGAAGCTTCTAAATGAATGTGATTATTATTAAACTAAAAAATGGAATGTGATGAAGTGATTGATGTGGGAGACCTGCTGTGGTCAATGGAACCATGAACTCTGTCTATCAGAACATTCTGAAGAAGAACGTCTGACCAGCTGTTTCTGACCTCCAGCTGAAGCTCACTTTGGTTTTGAGGCAGGACGATGATCAAAACACACCAGCAGGTCACCTCTGAACAGCTTCAGAGACACTAAACAGACATTTTGAAGTGTCCTAGTCAAAGTCCTGACCTGGATCTGATGCTGAGGCAGGACCTAAAAAAGATGTCATGCTGGAAAACCCTCCAATGTGGCTGAATTACAACAATGCTGTAAAGATGGGTGGAGCTAGAGTTTCTCCACCACCTGGAAATGACTCCTTGACAGCTGCTGCTGAGTGTGACTCAAGTTAGCAGTTCTGACTTTAGCCTCATGGTCCAGTGCACTACCATGCTGGAAGTGTCCATCAATAAACTGTTCTTAGATGGTTGGAGGAGTTCCTCTGGGAGGATGTTTAGGTTCCATTCTTTATTCATGGCTGTTGGGAGGCTAAACTGTGACTGAATCCACTCCTTTAGCTGAGAAGCAACCAACACATGAATGATCTCAGGATGATTTAGTGTTGGAAGGACACAGGACTGATAGGAGAGCTCAGCTTTTCTCCTCCAGGCAATCCGTTTTACAGATGCTCCTTACAATCAGAAATGAGAATAATCAGAGGAAATGACTTTCTTCCAGTCCATTCATTTTCTGAACCGCTTCATCTATTGAGGGCCAGAGGGAGCTGGTCTCTGTCTCCAGCAGTCAGGGGACAAATCACCAGTCTGTCACAGGGCCAAGCAGTCCAGTCCCTGGTCCTTAAGCAGAATACCAGACTGTCCCTGATGGTTTTCTTGGAGAGACATCATTTTTTTGCTGCCCTTTTTAACACCAGGCCATCCTCCAAACTTCCTCTCCTCACGATGGACTGAGAGTTTTGTCACCCTCAAAACAGCTCCTACTAATGCTGCTCCAACCCAGCTTTAGAGGTTCAAAAGGGTCTGTGACCCAGCTTAGTCAGGGAAAAGGGGATGAAACAAAAGAAAAAGTGGATTTATGACTGTTCTTTTTTCTATTCACAAAAAAATATCAAAGTCAGCACTGTTAAGAAAAAAGGTTCGTTTGTATTTACCAAATACAATGTTTGACACAGGTCACAGCAGACAAAAAACTAAAGAATGTGCATGTAAATAGTCCAAAGTTCTAATTACAGTTTCAGGGCATCCAATCAGAACCATTTTCATTCTACACTCAACATTTATTTCTCTCTGATTCTGTCCAATAAATGACTTCAATGAGAAAATTAAGGATATATTCATGAAAAGTCCTCTGATGTTCAGCGGCTCTTAAAGACTAAAGTTTTAAATCTGCTATTAACAGTTTAACAGACTTATCTGAAGATCAGGACTAAAAACCTCTACAGTTTAAGTCATGGTTCTGAAGGTTTGAACAGTTTTTCTCTTTTCATTCTTTTTCTGCTGTAATCTTGGGACTGAGTGGATTCATGTTTCCAACCACATGTTTCATGTTTCTGTTGCTGAGAATCATGGGAGTTAATAAAGAGGATGATTTTTACTTTAAATCAGAATCAACAGGGTAGAGATTATTTTCTAAAAGATTTATTGATTAAATTAAATAAACTTGTATGGTTAAATTAAAGATCAGGGTGCTCATTTATAAAACTTATAATAAATATGAATATAAGAAATATGAAACAGAAAAAGGGGAGAGAAGGTCTTTCTCTGTGATGTTATGAAAATGTGATTTTTAAAGAATAATAAGTTTAAACATTAGTGAGCCGGCCAGACTGTGTGAGGGTGTGGTTGAGTGCTGGGGTTTAGGGGCAGTTTGGGGAAGTTGGATGCGCACGTAGGCCAGGGGTCTGTGGCAATACTGGACTGTTAGCCCTGCAACACCAAGGGGCGTGGATTTGGGCTGAGCTGGGCACAAAAGACTCTGTTTGACTAGAATCGAGGTTCGTCTGCCGTC
>SSNR01000359.1:549957-563308 GCA_006937965.1 Callopanchax toddi
TACAGGACCCATCATGGTACAGGACCCATCATGGTACAGGACCCATCATGGTACAGGATCCATCATGGTACAGGACCCATCATAGTACAGGACCCATCATAGTACAGGATCCATCATAGTACAGGATCCATCATGGTACAGGACCCATCATGGTGCAGGATCCATCATGGTACAGGACCCATCATGGTACAGGATCCATCATGGTACAGGATCCATCATGGTACAGGACCCATCATGGTACAGGACCCATCATGGTACAGGATCCATCATGGTACAGGATCCATCACATGGTACAGGATCCGTCATGGTACAGGACCCATCATGGTACAGGACCCATCATGGTACAGGATCCATCATGGTACAGGACCCATCATGGTACAGGACCCATCATGGTACAGGATCCATCATGGTACAGGATCCATCATGGTCCAGGATCCATCATGGTACAGGATCCATCATGGTACAGGATCCATCATGGTACAGGATCCATCATGGTACAGGATCCATCATGGTCCAGGATCCATCATGGTCCAGGATCCATCATGGTACAGGATCCATCACAGCCCGGCCACTGCCTCTTACAGCTTTTGCCATCAGGCAGAAGATACAGAGCAATGAAAACCAGGACAAAGCACCTCAGAAACAGTTTCTACCCAAAAGCAATCATGGCTCTGAACTCAGTGACCGTTTATCACACTCAACCAATGTGCAATGTAGACCGTCCAATGTGGAATAGAAAACCAGTATGTATGTCTACATGACTGTTTTTATGTATGAGCAAGTTTATTTGTATTTACTTTCTTCTTACAATTTTTTTGTGTTATTCTAATGTCTAACAAATAATGAGTCGACTGCACACTCAATTCCGTTGTTCTTTGCTTGTCAGTGACAATAAAGATGATCTTATCTTAGTTTAACATGAAAGCATTCTCAATACAGCAGTGATTGTTACATCCATAGCAAAAGGATTCCTAAGCAAGACACCACGTATGGACACAGGAATGAGAGTTGTAATGATGTTTACTTTTAAACAAGGCGGTGGAAGGTCGGGGCTTGGGTCCGGGTCCTTTCTAGGAGGGAAGGTGAGCGTTAATACTTGAGGCTTGTGAGTGAGAAGGAGGATAGGTAACTTTCACCTGGAGGTGACAGAAAGACCTTACGGTTTCCTTGAAAGAAGGAGGACTAGGGGAAGGACATAGGTCCCTGGAGGAGTGGTGGGTGGCTGGTGTGGTGAGAGACGGAGCGCTGGAGGGTGGACTGACAGGGGTTTGGTCCCAGGGGTTTCCGGGTTCCGGAGACTTACTAATGACTGGGACACTAAGGAGGCCTGATTACTACACTGAGAGCGTGAATCCTCTGGCGTTTGACACAGGAACCAGCTCCTCCTTATACAGCTGGGAAACACCTGTCGGTCACACCCTGAGGAAGACGAGGTGAGGGAAGCCACACACACACACACGCACACACACACACACACACACACACACACACACACAGCAGAGGAGGTAACAGTAATTTACTATCTACAATAAATACAAGTAGAAAACTGGGAGAAAAACATCACCCTGAAGCTCCAGTCAATCAATAAATAGACCCAAAANTCCAATGTGGCTGAATTACAACAATGCTGTAAAGATGGGTGGAGCTAGAGTTTCTCCACCACCTGGAAATGACTCCTTGACAGCTGCTGCTGAGTGTGACTCAAGTTAGCAGTTCTGACTTTAGCCTCATGGTCCAGTGCACTACCATGCTGGAAGTGTCCATCAATAAACTGTTCTTAGATGGTTGGAGGAGTTCCTCTGGAGGATGTTTAGGTTCCATTCTTTATTCATGGCTGTTGGGAGGCTAGACTGTGACTGAATCCACTCCTTTAGCTGAGAAGCAACCAACACATGAATGATCTCAGGATGATTTAGTGTTGGAAGGACACAGGACTGATGGGAGAGCTCAGCTTTTCTCCTCCAGGCAATCCGTTTTACAGATGCTCCTTACAATCAGAAATGAGAATAATCAGAGGAAATGACTTTCTTCCAGTCCATTAATTTTCTGAACCGCTTCATCTATTGAGGGCCAGAGGGAGCTGGTCTCTGTCTCCAGCAGTCAGGGGACAAATCACCAGTCTGTCACAGGGCCAAGCAGTCCAGTCCCTGGTCCTTAAGCAGAATACCAGACTGTCCCTGATGGTTTTCTTGGAGAGACATCATTTTTTTGCTGCCCTTTTTAACACCAGGCCATCCTCCAAACTTCCTCTCCTCACGATGGACTGAGAGTTTTGTCACCCTCAAAACAGCTCCTACTAATGCTGCTTCAACCCAGCTTTAGAGGTTCAAAAGGGTCTGTGACCCAGCTTAGTCAGGGAAAAGGGGATGAAACAAAAGAAAAAGTGGATTTATGACTGTTCTTTTTTCTATTCACAAAAAAATATCAAAGTCAGCACTGTTAAGAAAAAAGGTTCGTTTGTATTTACCAAATACAATGTTTGACACAGGTCACAGCAGACAAAAAACTAAAGAATGTGCATGTAAATAGTCCAAAGTTCTAATTACAGTTTCAGGGCATCCAATCAGAACCATTTTCATTCTACACTCAACATTTATTTCTCTCTGATTCTGTCCCATAAATGACTTCAATGAGAAAATTAAGGATATATTCATGAAAAGTCCTCTGATGTTCAGCGGCTCTTAAAGACTAAAGTTTTAAATCTGCTATTAACAGTTTAACAGACTTATCTGAAGATCAGGACTAAAAACCTCTACAGTTTAAGTCATTGTTCTGAAGGTTTGAACAGTTTTTCTCTTTTCATTCTTTTTCTGCTGTAATCTTGGGACTGAGTGGATTCATGTTTCCAACCACATGTTTCATGTTTCTGTTGCTGAGAATCATGGGAGTTAATAAAGAGGATGATTTTTACTTTAAATCAGAATCAACAGGGTAGAGATTATTTTCTAAAAGATTTATTGATTAAATTAAATAAACTTGTATGGTTAAATTAAAGATCAGGGTGCTCATTTATAAAACTTTGCGTAGAATCCTTACTAAAACTTGTTTAAGCTTAGCTAAATTGTTTCAGGTACGCAAATTCCATTTCCAGTTTATAAAACTCTGCGGACGCACAGATCCACGCAGTTCTGCTTTATAAATCGCTCTCAGACCTAGAACTGTGCTCAGCTGTTTTTGGGTCAGAACCCTCCTCCTACACACCACATTCTGCCATATACGGTCAATGCAAAGCACCTCATGAATAATTGCATATGCATAAACCGGTGGGTTTCTGGCTTTTAACAGTAAATCGTGACAATGGAGAGGTTTAGGAAGCGTAATTTTACAGAGGCTGAAACTCGAGGTGCTTGTGGTGGATGGACAGAAAAATATTTTATTAGGTGGTGAAATGTGACGGATTACGAACACGGAAGTGCTCCGAGAGACGTCTCGCTGCAGCGCGTCTGCTGTCAGTCTGACAGAGAGATCGTGAAGATCTAAGAGAAACGTTTAATGACAACATTTAATTTAATCCAAAGGGGAAGACACGTCATGTTGTTCATCCTGTTAAACAGTCAACTTGTTGGATAAATCGCTGGTTGAAACCTGAGAATGGCCGGTGACACTGGGTTTTACTGGTTCTGATGGTTCTGTTGCTCTAATACTGGACCCAGTTGATCCATAGGATGCTCTAATGAATCTATCAGCTGATCGATCGTCCAGTCATTATCTAGAAATCTCTAAAAACTCTCTCCCATTCATCCGGAGTCTGACTACTGGCTGAGCTGCAGCACATCCAGCGCATTACGCACAAGTGTCCCTGCAGGATTCCTAAGTCTCAGAAATCACAATTAATGCACCATTACAACTGCACAATTAGTGCAGTTTGTTATATAATCTGAAGACGACTGGATGAACATAATGGGATATTTTTCTAAAATGTGACATATTTTCATTCAGATTTTAATTTTTATTCTTTTTAGAGACGGATTGTTGGTTCTGCGTGCGCGAGGGTCTACAAGTCTTTAATTGTGTCATAAATTCAACATTTTTCCATCTCACCAGCTGCTCTGACAGGTTTCACATCTCCAACATGTGCTTACACAAGGTCTAAAGTTTGCTTAGAGTTGCGCACATTTTTCCGTTACGTTTTCTTCGATAAATCCCAAATTTTGCGTAAAAAGTGACCTACGCAACTTTTTGACCCATTTTGTGCGTAAGCAAGTTTTATAAATAAGCACCCAGGGGCCTCATTTATAAAGCTTGCTAAAGCACAAAACTGTCTGAAAGTTATGCAAGTCATTTATGCAAACTTTGTGTAAATGTTACAGAAAAATGTGGTAACTTTAAACAAACTCTGGACCTTGCGTAGACAAATTTTGGAGACGATAAACCTGTCAGCACAGCTGGTGAGATGGTAATGGTGATAGGATGAACAACATGACATTTCCTACCTGATGCCTTGTTGGATTAAATGAAATGTTTTTATGAAAGGTTCCCCTTAGACCTGGACTATCTCAGTCATCACTGAGCTCCATCTCTGTCACACAGACAGCGTTCACCTGCAGACACTCTCTGACACTCAGAGCACTTCAGTGGATTTGTGATGTGTCAACATGTGATCGCCTAATAAAACATGTTTCTGTTCTTCCAACTCGCTCAATTGCTCCAACTCGATTTCGGTCTCTATGAAATTATGTTTTCTAGACCTCTCCATTGTCATGGTTTATTTTGAAATGCCAGACATCAGCAGCTTATGCAGAATATTCATGAGGTCCTTTGCATTGACCACATATGGCAGAATGTGGGTGTGTAGGAGGCGGGATCTGATCCAAAAACATCTGAGCAGAATTCTAGGAAAAGGAGTGATTTATAAAGCAGGGTTGCGTGGATCTGTGTGTACACAGGGTTTGATAAATGAGCCCCCTGATCAACGTCCCAGTGCTGCATCCTGATTGGTTGTGATGTGGAGTGTATTGTATATGGTATATTGAACAATCCGATGTTTATTTTAAATGTTTTATTATCTAACACAGGGTTGGGGAAACTGTGGGTCATATGCGGCCCGTGGAACCCTTTGATCAGGCCCGCCATGCAATTTCTAATAAATAAATAAAATCAGAGGGGAAAAATCAACAATCAATCAACGGTATTTCTGTGATCAAATCGATAACTCTTATATCCGAGCCAGGGTCTGCGTCATTGAACACAACATGAGGTCAGGTGTAGCGGGAGAGACAGCAGACTGACGGGTGTTGTCGTGAAAATCCGAAGCCCATCTACCCCCTTTCTGTCAGAACTGCTGCTTTCTGCCTCCTCCCAAAAGAGAGACATTTTACTGGAATAACTGCTAGTCTGGAATGGATAAATCATATACCTGTAATGTAATGGTTGTAATAATCATGGGATAATAAGGGGGAAGTGATTGACAAAAAAAGTATTTTGGAAATGTCTAATCCATAGAACTGATTGTTATTGTGATTAAAGGGTTGAAATATTGATGGATTATATTAAGTTGAAGAAAAAGATCTTCTCTCCTCTCTGTAAATACAGCAGTGCAGTGTGCTGTGTGGAAAGAGGAAGTAAGGCCCTGGGCCAGAGAAAGCGCTCAACCGCAAGCAAGCTACAGGAAAGGTGTTCACCCTCTGCAGAGAGGGAAAGGGGAAGTGACAGAGAGCAGAATCTGTCTTATTATATTCATAATAAAAGTCAGAATAAAATGCAGTGAGGGTTGAGATGATTAGTTATTAAGATAAAATCAATGAACATTAGCTGAATCAATCAATCAAAAAAAAAGGAAAATGTATTTCGTTCAGTAAAAAGAAAACAAAAACTAAAATACACAAAACTTCAAATAATCATAACCTAGAATGGAAAAAGGAACAGAAAAAAAGAGGAGAAAAACCCTTATTAGTATCTGCCCCTTTAAAAAAAGAATTGTAATATTGAAAATAAATAAGAATTAAATAGAATTAAAAAGAAATATGAAACAGAAAAAGGGGAGAGAAGGTCTTTCTTTGTGATGTTATGAAAATGTGATTTTTAAAGAATAATAAGTTTAAACATTAGTGAGCCGGCCAGACTGTGTGAGGGTGTGGTTGAGTACTGGGGTTTAGGGGCAGTTTGGGGAAGTTGGATGCGCACGTAGGCCAGGGGTCTGTGGCAATACTGGACTGTTAGCCCTGCATCACCAAGGGGCGTGGATTTGGGCTGAGCTGGGCACAAAAGACTCTGTTTGACTAGAATCGAGGTTCGTCTGCCGTCTGCCTTCATCCTGTCCACGTCGGAGAGATCGTCCTGCACCAGAAAGGGGAACCAACCAGGGTGGGGTCCTGAGACAACGTTGGAGGAACAACAGACCGAGAGGCGACGAACCAGCCCAGCCAGAGAGGAACCCATCCAGATTCGACCAAGTTCCCCCACCTCACCCCCACAAGAAGACTCCTTGGGCTGAGGGACTGCAGCTAAGAGACAGCACTCGACTGATCCTGCTTCGAGGCATCGACAACCCTCTGACCATCACCAATCAAGAAAAGATACCAGTGCATCCTCTCTACACACCAAGTGACACCAAATCAGGCCCGAAATCATTTTTCTTCAAAGAGAGAGACCCAGCTGGCACCCCCCACTGCCCCACAGAGGAACCCTCAGGTTGTGAACAGGCGAAGGGTAAGCATAGATCCACAGATCTGGTCTGGCTGAATAGTGAGTGATTTAGTAAGATTGATTATGCTGTGATAATGTGCTTTGCTGAGCTGTGCCCTTGCTAAAAACTGTTCTTTAATAAAGCATTCGAGAAAGACAAAACAGGAAGTTGTGGACATCAGTTAATAGAGTGGATCTCAATTCAGTAAAATTCAAGGGGACTAGGATTAATAATTGCGTAGTAATCTATTAAAAGCTCTGCTGTAGGTTTAAACAATTTAGGGGAACTGTTGGTGCCGGGCCCGGGTGGGGTTTTCGCTCCCAAACATTTCAAGATTCCGAGTCGACAGAGAAACCAGATCCGGGCGTGGCTCACAGGTCTGCAGGTCTTCGAGGCCCTCTGAGATCCAGCTGTCGGCGGGGTTCTGCAACCAGCTGCTTCGTGATTCCAGGTCGACTGAGGTGGGGAACCGAGGCGTCGGGGTCAGTGATTCGGCTGTTGGGTGTGGTCCCAAGACTCCATTCGGGGCCCTGGTCACAAGGGTCCCGGTTTCCAGGTCTGGGCGTGGCTCACAGGTCTGCAGGTCTTCGAGGCCCTTCGAGATCCGAGCTGTCGTGAGGCTGTCGGGCGTGGTCCCAAGACTCCATCAGGGCTCTGGTTTGAAGTCCCAAGACTCTACAGGGTTTTTTTGGGTTTTTGGACTCAAAGTCTCAGCTGAGGTTTTCGGATTTTTGACGGAGCAGAAAATCTGGGTGTTGGTTGCGTTGATCCCACTAGGGCGTGGCACTGACAGTAGGGGGGAAGCTTCCATTAAAACCTATAACGTAGCATCAGAACAAGGCTGTGGTCGAGCGAGATTACTCTGAGGTTTCACTTCCACCCCGAGGGCCTAGCTGAACCATGGATGGTTACTCGGATGTGAAGGGGAAGCCGACGTCCACCTCGAGAGATCTCCAAAGGTTTGTGAGGGAACCTCATGAGATGGTAGAAGTTAGACTGTAGCCCTGAGGCATGGTTGATGTTTTTGCCCTAGGTTCTAGGCACCCCTAAAACCCCTAACTACACAGGGAAGGAGTAGACACAGAGTTTACTAACCTCCACAGGTACCAGCGAGCGATCAAAGGTTACTACAGCACTCAGTGGAAGCTTTTAAAGGTTACCTTAATAAGTAGAGGAAGTGAGAGCACCGTCCTGGGGTCTTACTGTCCAAGACCCCAAAACACCCAGACGAGTAACAAGAAGCACGGATCGATTGGAAAGAGCTGTCGTGAATCGGGTCGGCTGAAATTCTCCCAGAGGATCCTCCAGGCTACAAGGATTCAGGCAGGAGCAGCGGCAGGAAGGGCGGGGACCCGAGATGAAGACAGTATTAAATCTGGGGTAAGTCTTTCCACAAAACAGCCTAAGCTAACTCCTCCTGAGAAACTCATCGTGGAGCTGTTCCCCTGAGCCCGGAAAGTTACTAACCCTAAAAACGGAGAGGCTGCTGAGAAGGTCACTCCAAACTCCATTTTGGATGACCTCCAGAGATCTTGACAGTGTCAATCATGATGACTGCAGCAAAAAATGATCCAGAAAGCTGACTTTTTTCAGGAGAAATAAACAGAGAAGTGAGCATTTTTATCATCTAAGTAAAAAACAAACTCGTGAGTTTAGTTTGTTGAGGTGCTGGTTGTGATGGATTCTGACCTGGTGAAACTTTACCGGAGAAACGTTACCGGAGCCAGAGGAGTTTACCGTTCTGACTAATAAAGTCACAGCGGTTCGTCTGAGTCTGGATGAGGAATCAGATCACCAGACCGGAGGTCACACAATAAATACAGGTCAATTCAGATATTTTAGAAATGAAAATGTTTGGGACTTCCGGCTAATGGCGGTGAGGAGTGAGTAGCGTTTTGTGGAGTTCCTGCAGAGCTAATTTTTTTTCTACTCATTGTCGGGCACTTTCTCTCCATTTCGACTCCACAATATAATTAAGTGATTTTTAAATAATACAACCCTTGTTCAGCCTCTACAATGCCACCGAAATCGACCAAACAAGGGAATACAATCCAGCCTCACCTGCGGCCTGCGTCTCGCGGAGAGCCCTCGACCTGTGCTGGGCCCTCCTCTCCTGTATCGGGGACCGCGACCCAGGTCACCACAATCAGCGATGTCGGCACTCTAAAAACCGAGCTGCTTTCGGCTCTCCGTGAGGAATTTGTCACAACTCTTAAAGCGGAGCTACAGACGATCATCGGTGAAAGTCTTGACTCCATTAAGTCCGAGCTGCTCTCCTTCAAAAAAGAGTTATCTTCCAGCCTGTCCACGATGCAGGAGAATTTCACCGGGCTAAAGGCAACTGTTGCTGAGATGGAGCAGTCCCTTTCTACCTGCACTGATGATGTCGTTGACCTCCAGGGAAAAGTGGACCATCTGACTAAAGCTGTGGCAAAGTTGGAGGAGAAATGCGACGATTTGGAGTCTCGTTCTCGGCGTCAAAATATCCGCATCGTTGGTGTCCCAGAGGATGACCCGTCATCGGCGTCCGCGGCTACTGTCTCACAGTTGTTGAAGAAGGCCTTCGACCTCACGGAGGAGCCGCTACTGGATCGCGCTCATCGGGCCCTGGCTCCCAAACCTAAGGCAGGTGAGCGGCCCCGTGCCATCATAGCAAAGCTGCATTACAACACTGACTGTGTTAAAATACTTTCACGGGCAAGGGAGCTTCAGCGGATTAAGGTGAACAATATGACCATCTCTGTATTCCCTGATTACACCGCCAAGACAGCGCGAGCGCGCGCGGCTTTCGCTGACTGCCGCCGTCAGCTGCGAGGCATAGAAGGGGTCCGGTTCGGCCTGCTCCATCCGGCCCGGCTGAGGATCACCTACGATGGAGTTACTCGGGACTTCACCTCTCCGGAGGAGGCCACGGTGTTCATTTCATCAATAACTAAATAAAAGAATAGAAGTGGAGGATGAAAGGGAGGGAAAAAAAAGTGTATTTCTGAAAAATGTCTCCCATTTGTAGCTCACGGTTTGAGTTCATTATTCAGTTTTTATNCATAAAGAGAGTTACACACATATGCACACATATACACACAACCTGAGACCCAAGCTTTCATTTGGCTTCTGAATCCTGTCGTGAAAATCCGAAGCCCATCTACCCCCTTTCTGTCAGAACTGCTGCTTTCTGCCTCCTCCGAAAAGAGAGACATTTTACTGGAATAACTGCTAGTCTGGAATGGATAAATCATATACCTGTAATGTAATGGTTGTAATAATCATGGGATAATAAGGGGGAAGTGATTGACAAAAAAAAAGTATTTTTGAAATGTCTAATCTATAGAACTGATTGTTATTGTGATTAAAGGGTTGGAATATTGATGGATTATATTAAGTTGTAAAAAAGACCTTCCCTCCTCTCTGTAAATACAGCAGTGCAGGGTGCTGTGTGGAAAAGAGGAAGTAAGGCCCTGGGCCGGAGAAAGCGCTCAACCGCAAGCAAGCTACAGGAAAGGTGTTCACCCTCTGCAGAGAGGGAAAAGGGAAGTGACAGAGAGCAGAATCTGTCTTATTATATTCATAATAAAAGTCAGAATAAAATGCAGTGAGGGTTGAGATGATTAGTTATTAAGATAAAATTAATGAACATTAGCTGAATCAATCAATCTAAAAAAGGAAAATGTATTTCGTTCAGTAAAAAGAAAACAAAAACTAAAATACACAAAACTTCAAATAATCATAACCTAGAATGGAAAAAGGAACAGAAAAAAAGAGAAAAACCCTTATTAGTATCTGCCCCTTTAAAAAGAGAATTGTAATATTGAAAATAAATAAGAATTAAATAGAATTAAAAAGAAATATGAAACAGAAAAAGGGGAGAGAAGGTCGTTCTTTGTGATGTTATGAAAATGTGATTTTAAAGAATAACAAGTTTAAACATTAGTGAGCCGGCCAGACTGTGTGAGGGTGTGGTTGAGTGCTGGGGTTTAGGGGCAGTTTGGGGAAGTTGGATGCGCACGTAGGCCAGGGGTCTGTGGCAATACTGGACTGTTAGCCCTGCAACACCAAGGGGCGTGGATTTGGGCTGAGCTGGGCACAAAAGACTCTGTTTGACTAGAATCGAGGTTCGTCTGCCGTCTGCCTTCATCCTGTCCACGTCGGGAGAGATCGTCCTGCACCAGAAAGGGGAACCAACCAGGGTGGGGTCCTGAGACAACGTTGGAGGAACACCAGACCGAGAGGCGATGAACCAGCCCAGCCAGAGAGGAACCCATCCAGATTCGACCAAGTTCCCCCACCTCACCCCCACGAGAAGACTCCTTGGGCTGAGGGACTGCAGCTAAGAGACAGCACTCGACTGATCCTGCTTCGAGGCGTCGACGACCCTCTGACCATCACCAATCAAGAAAAGATACCAGTGTTTTCCTCTCTACACACCAAGTGACACCGAATCGGGCCCGAAATCACTTTTATTCAAAGAGAGAGACCCAGCTGGCTCACAGGTCTGCAGGTCTTCGAGGCCCTCTGAGATCCAGCTGTCGGTGGGGTTCTGCAGCCAGCTGCTTCGTGATCCAGGTCGACTGAGGTGGGGAACCGAGGCGTCGGGGTCAGTGATTCGGCTGTCGGGTGTGGTCCCAAGACTCCATCGGGGCCCTGATCACAAGGGTCCCGGTTTCCAGGTCCGGGCGTGGCTCACAGATCTGCAGGTCTTCGAGGCCCTTCGAGATCCAAACTGTCGTGAGGTTCTGCAGCCAGCTGCTTCGTGATCCAGGTCGACTGATGTGAGGCTTCAAGGCTCGTCGGGGTCAGTGATTCGGCTGTCGGGCGTGGTCCCAAGACTCCATCAGGGCTCTGGTTTGAAGTCCCAAGACTCTACAGGGTTTTTTGGTTTTTGGACTCAAAATCTCGGCTGAGTTTTTTGGATTTTTGACGGAGCAGAAAATCTGGGTGTTGGTTGCGTTGATCCCACCAGGGCGTGGCACTAACAGTAGGGGGGAAGCTTCCAGTAAGACCTATAACGTAGCGGTAGAACAAGGCTGTGGTCGAGCGAGATTACTCTGAGGTTTCACTTCCACCCCGAGGGCCTAGCTGAACTACGGATGGCTACTCGGATGTGGAGGGGAAGCCGACGTCCACCTCGAGAGATCTCCAAAGGTTTGTGAGGAGACCTCATGAGATGGTAGAAGTTAGACTGTAGCTCTGAGGCATGGTTGATGTTTTTGCCCTAGGTTCTAAGCACCCCTAAAACCCCTAACTACACAGGGAAGGAGTAGACACAGAGTTTACTAACCTCCACAGGTACCAGCGAGCAATCAAGGATTACTACAGCACTCATTGGAAGCTTTTAAAGGTTACCTTAATAAATAGAGGAAGTGAGAGCACCATCCTGGGGTCTTACTGTCCAAGACCCCAAAACACCCAGACGAGTAACAAGAAGCACGGATCGATGGAAAGAGCTGTCGTGAATCGGGTCGGCTGAAATTCTCCCAGAGGATCCTCCAGGCTACAAGGATTCGAGCAGGAGCAGCGGCAGGAAGGGCGGGGACCCGAGATGAAGACAGTATTAAATCTGGGGTAAGTCTTTCCACAAAAATGCCTAAGCTAACTCCTCCTGAGAAACTCATCGTGGAGCTGTTCCCCTGAGCCAGGAAAGTTACTAACCCTAAAAACGGAGAGGCTGCTGAGAAGGTCACTCCAAACTCCATTTTGGATGACCTCCAGAGATCTTGACAGTGTCAATCATGATGACTGCAGCAAAAAATGATCCAGAAAGCTGACTTTTTTCAGGAGAAATAAACAGAGAAGTGAGCATTTTTATCATCTAAGTAAAAAACAAACTCGTGAGTTTAGTTTGTTGAGGTGCTGGTTGTGATGGATTCTGACCTGGTGAAACTTTACCGGAGAAACGTTACCGGAGCCAGAGGAGTTTACCGTTCTGACTAATAAAGTCACAGCGGTTCGCCTGAGTCTGGATGAGGAATCAGATCACCAGACCGGAGGTCACACAATAAATACAGGTCAATTCAGATATTTTAGAAATTAAAATGTTTAAGTAGATTAAAGTATTGGTCTTTTGTTAACCTGGTTTTCAGCTTCAAAGTAAACAAAACCACAAACTGTCACTGACTTTAATGATGAGCTCCATTTATTAACCGTGACAATATATATACATAGCAAATAAAGTACCAAGTAAATAAATACAGTAGGCTACTGAGTACTAAATAAATAAGTAAATAAAGCCTTATGAAAAAAAAACACATGAACTTAACATGTTTTCCACATGTGAGCCTATGTGGAAAAACTTGACTACATGGGAACAAATAAACATGTTAAAAGTGTTCCAAATTCACACGGCAAACATGTGCCGCACATGTGTTGATGTGTTTTTTCCCCATGTGAAGTTCACATTTTGTTCCAAATTCACATGTGAAAAACAGGTCTTTTACATGTAGTTCACATGTGTTACATGGTCATTTTACATGTTCTCACATGGGATGTCTACATGTCAAGTTCATGTGGGTTTTAAGGGAAGTACTGAGTACCAAGTAAATAAATAAAGTACTAAGTAAATAAATATACTTTCATCATTTCTGAAGAAAGACCCAGATCCAATTCCTATTTCTGTTGGACTCAAACTTATTTTTGAAGACCAAGAAACCAGAAAACAATCAGCCAAAGATTTACTGATCCTTTCCTACAAAAACTAACACTTTGTTCTGCTCATTTAAATTTTTTTTTTTT
>SSNR01000359.1:566879-587613 GCA_006937965.1 Callopanchax toddi
AGCAGATTCGCCACAAACTTAGCTGGATCTTGGCCCTTTTCACTACCTTCAGGAACGTTGATTATTCTTAGATTGGACCGCCTTGATCTATTTTCGAGATCATCAACTTTCTCCAGTAACTTTCCACACTGGGATTGGAGAGTTTTGACGACAGTCTCCAGCTCGGTGATTTTCCCAAAGTTCTCCCCAGCCAATGTTTCTGTCTGAGTGAGGCGGCCATTAAAAGATGTTACCTGTTGTCCCAGAGATTCCACAGAAGATTTGAGAGACTCTGTTGACTCGTTGATCAAAGCAGCTACATCAGCCTTGAAGCTTTCTCGTTGTCCATTAAGTAGTGTTTCGAGGTCACCTCTGGTGATCGGGCTATCGTCATTGCTAGCCTTACATTTAGCCATGTTAGCTAACTTAGCCGACACGCTAGCTCGAGTTCCGTGTTGTTTCTGCTTGCTCATTAAATATACTCGTGTTTGAGGTAGATAGACTATCAATGTCCAATTTTAGTCTGGACAAGGAAAGGAAAAGCAATATTCAGGTCCTTCAGCAACTCATTACAAGAGGTTCAGTTGGAGCTCCCCTAGACACGTCCGCTCACCAACTCGCCATGCCGGAAGCTCCTGCTCATTTAAATTTGGCTTGTTTATTATATTGTTGACCACCTAAAAGTGAGAAAAATCACAATATAATAATTATTTTTCTTCCTGTTTCAATCAAATTTGTGTAACTGAGAACTTTATACTTGGTGATTTTTGCCCTGTGTCTTGATAAAACTTGACATCACTGGTTTATGTTCTGAATGTGGCCCTTGGAGAACTTTATGAAAAAACTTTGGCCCCCCGAGCAAGAAACGGTTCCCCACCCCTGATCTAACAGAACAACGTCTAAATGTTGTGTCAGTCTGAATTTCTACCTGGAGATGATTTAGAATAGAATCAGTCAACTAATTGTGTTTTTCCACACAGGTATGTACTTTACAATGACTTCAGCTCTCTAGAGCTTAACTCAGGATATTCTAGGTAATTTTAATACACATTAATGTAAATTATGCAAATTTTACACATAATAGATAACCTAATAATATAATAGATAACCTAATAACATAAAAACCTAATTTTTGAATTACTGACCACTGACCAATCCTAAACGTATCCTGCACCTTATAGGATCAGACTTGCTCTAAATATTCTAGGGCCCTTTCACAAAAGGAAACCTGAGGACACTCCTTGTCGTGCAGTTTTAAATTTATTCCACTGCAGGAATTGAACCAAGGGTATGAAGCAAAAAGTTAAACTCCACAGAAGTTAAAAGTGTCTGAATAATAGAGCTGCACCATTAAACGTCACCGAGCCCAGCACTGGCACGGTGAATGATGTGTAATGTATCTCAGTTAGGGTGTGAGATCATGCATTTTAGGATGATAGCTATAAACAAACCAACACTGAAATGTGCGTTTAGGATGGATCGGTTTAAGCGTCATCTCTGAATCAGTCAGGGGCAGAGGAAGTGAATCGATCCGCTTTGAATGAGGCTGGATGGAGACAGATCACAGTTCAGCTCAGTGACATTTTCATGCAGAGGAGATGCAGCAGCATCAGTGGAGCTTATTGACTGCTTTCGATGCATGAACAGTCCAGAAAATGTGTTCCCTGATCGTCCCCAGAGGACAGAAGTCCCTGATAGGTTAGCAGTGATTACATCCTTCCTTGATGACCTGCTGGAGAGATGAAGGCCTGCTGTTTGCAAAAAATAGAAAAACATCCCTCTGCTGTAATGAGCCAATTAATAAATATTACCTGAGTGTGATCTGAAACACTACTGTTAAGTTTCAGCAGTCATTTAGCGAGAGGGTGGATTAGGGAGAACACCCAGATTTTTTTAAATGTGTTATTGTTAAATGACCTTGTTCTATCAGGTCATTTTCCTTAACAATGTCCTTCTGTCAGTTATTTGTAATTTGATCTTTTCAACTAATTAAATAGATCCAGGATTTACAGTAAAAGACTCATCAAAACATTGTTAAAGTCTGATGATGTATAGAGCTCAATAACTCACCTCTGTGAGTGGAGGCTAGTGAAGATTAACCCTTTGACAGCAGTTTACGACCAAAGCCCTGTTTGAATAAAGCTGTGTGAACAAAATCGCTCTGTTGACACTAAAGTCTCAAATGATCTGGAGTTTAAACTTTGAAAGGAAAATATTGAAGTCATTGTAAAGTGGTGAATCAGGGTTTTTTCTACAGTAAGAACCACACCCATTGGTGACATCACTCAAAGTGGGCAGAGTCTCTAGAAACAGGAAGTAGTCCTCTGACTGGATCAATACTCATGGCTAGTCAAACAGGAGAGACACTGCTGTCAAACTATGACAAATTTTGGTCTTTAAAACAGCTCTTTTCAGAAACTGACTTGCAACCTTCAATTTTGCCAAATCAAATAATTTTAACAAAGTTAAAAGGCAACATTTTAATCAACATTTGCATGTTTCTGGAAGTTGATTGAGGTGAAAAAGCCTGAGTGAATGAATGAAAGCTGTTAAAGGTTTCCAAGGAAACCATGAATAGGACAATTTTTTGAGTAGAAGACATGAGCAGGGCAGTATTGTATTAAATTGTGTTTTTCTTTTGGCCTTGGGCACACTGTGATCTAGTCATGATTCAAATAAACACAGACCTCGT
This sequence comes from Callopanchax toddi, assembly GCA_006937965.1. NCBI lineage: Eukaryota > Metazoa > Chordata > Actinopteri > Cyprinodontiformes > Nothobranchiidae > Callopanchax > Callopanchax toddi. The sequence continues at coordinate 569,551 of SSNR01000359.1, forward strand.
TTGCTCTCCCTCTTTTTCAAATTCAGTTCATATTTTTCTCCAAAGATGTTTTATGTTTTTCAGTACATGGAGTTTACACAAGCATGGCATCAGAAGGCTCCATGATCACTTAGCCTAAAGATAAAAAGAGGCAAATGTTCAGAATATCCTCTGAATTTCTGGCTTTGAATTGTATTTACTGAACAGATTTTTCTTCTACAGCTGACTTTAGAAAGCCTCCTGCTCACCTTAACTCGCTCGCTTTTTGTTGTTTTCATGTGAAAATGATGTTTCTGATACAGAAAACCTTATTCATTCTCAGTGATGAAGACAGCATTTACTTGCACTTTGCAGCACTAAGAAGTGAAGATCAAGTTCTTCTCCTGGCAGAACTAAATGAAATAATTTAATAACCACCTCTTATTCATACTATTCAACCATGACCTTGAATAAAGGAAATGCNGGCTGTTTCACTACTTTTGAATGTCAGATCATCAAAGTAGGGTTACAAGAAGTATTTTACTGTGTTTTAATTTACCGACCTCCTGGAACAAGTGGCCCTTTTCTCTCTGAATTTTCAGATTTCTTATCATCCACGATTAAGCTGGAAAAGGTTTTAATTCTGGGTGACTTTAACTTCCACATTGATAACCCTGAGTGTAACACAGCAGCTGATTTCTTATCCATCACTGATTCTTTTAACTTTGTACAGCATGTTTCAGGACCAACCCATAATATGGGTCACACTGTGGATCTAGTCTTCTCTCTGGGACTAAACATCAATCAGCTACATGTTGAGGAGGTTCATGTGAGTGACCACAGCTGTGTTTTCTTTAAGATTCAGTCTAACGTTGATCCTGTTCCTCACAAACTAAGTTCAGAAAGACGCATCATTGATCAGTCAGCAGTTGATGGTTTTTCTGTAATGTTTGATAGAAACTTAGTTCATGGTGAAGATGCAATGTCCTTCATCCAGTCATTTAATCAGCAGTGTTCTACTATCTTAGATAAAGTAGCTCCAGTTAAACAAACAGCGGTATCTCATAGAAGGAACAGTCCCTGATGAACGAACATATTTATAATCTCAGAAGGACATGTCGTAAAGCTGAGAGGCTTTGGAAATCAACAAAAATGGAAATTCACCGACTGTACCTTAAGGAATTGATAACATCTTTAAATTAAATGGTTAAAAACTCCAGAGTTGTTTACTTCTCTCAACTAATTTCCTCAAATAAAAACTCCAAAGTTCTGTTTGACATGATCAATCAGATAGTTTCACCTAAAACACCCAAATCCCTGTGTTCTCAAGGTCTGATTGTAACAACTTCCTTTCATTCTTTGAGAACAAAATTAGAAACATCAGGTCAGGTTTCTCATCCCCATCTGCTCCCTGTTCTCCCATCCACCCTCCTCCTTCCCATACCTGGTCCTTCTTCACACCTGTTCATTTTCAGGACATGTGTCTCATTCTTAAAAACATGAAACCAACTCCAAGCCCAGTTGATATTCTCCCAACCTCTTTGCTTCTTAAAGCTTTTGACCTAGTTGGCCCATGCATTGTTGACTTTATTAATCTATCCCTCCAAACCGGCTCTGTCCCCTCCATCTTTAAACACGCTGTTATTGAACCCATCCTTAAAAAACCCAGTCTGGACTCCTCTCAACCAAATAACTACAGGCCCATTTCCAAACTGAGCTATATCTCTAAACTCTTAGAAAGAGTTGTGGCTGATCAGCTGGTCTCGTTTCTGGAACAACACAACATTTTTGATAAATTCCAATCTGGTTTCCGTAAAAAACATTCAACAGAAACAGCTTTACTCAAAGTATCCAGTGACATCATGATGGCAGCAGACTCCGGGGAGTTTACAGTCTTAGTTTTGTTGGACCTTCCTGTTGATCACAGCACCTTAATAAACAGACTCCGTGACTTGGTGGGGATCTCTGGAACAGTTTTAGACTGGTTCAGATCGAACCTCTCAAACAGAAGTTTCAGTGTCCATATAAACAACATCATGTCAGATACTACAGATCTGTTCTGTGGGGTACCCCAAGGCTCTGTTCTGGGTCCACTCCTGTTTTTACTATATATCCATCCTCTTGGACAGATCATTAGTAGATGTCACAATCTCTCCTACCACCTTTATGCAGATGACATTCAGCTGTACTGCTCCTTCAAGGACTCAGAGTTCTACAAACTGCCTGAACTACTGGAGTGTCTGTCAGCAACTAACTGGTTAGAAAATAACTTCCTTCAGTTAAACCCTGAAAAGACTGAATGTCTGATTGTTGCCCCTGATAGGATGGTCCCTCTGATCAGTCAACATATTGGACATTTAAGTTCTGCTGTAAAGTCAAACCTGAGGAATCTGGGTGTTATTTTCGACCAATCAATGTCTCTTGAAGGTCACTCAAAACAGCTGGTCAGAAACTGTTTTTATCATCTGAGAAATATTTCCAAACTGAGAAAGTTGGTGTCAAAACCTGAACAGGAAATGGTTCTTCATGCTTTTATCTCCTCCCGTCTAGATTACTGTAACACACTTTTCACATGTTTGAACCAAAAAGCCCTTTATGGCCTTCAGCTGGTCCAGAACTCTGCAGCGAGGCTCCTCACTGGAGCAAACAGGAAAGATCACATCACTCCTATTCTGANCAGCGCTACTTCTGCATCCTTGGATCAAATTATTGGTGGGGACAATTCACAGTGATAGCTGGGTTTTGGTGGGGACACGTCACCTCCGTCCATGCCAAATCTACACCCATGCTGTATAGACAGTCTGGACACCTTTAAAAAGCAGCTGAAGACCCAATTGTTCAAAACTGCTTTTAACTAAATCTTTTATTTTCATTCTTTGATGTTTAACCATCACTATTTGTATGTGTTTTAATGTTATTTTAATTTTGTTTTGTTATTTTTATTTGTTTATACTCATATAGATTATATCATATAGCGATTTTATCTTGATCTTTTAATTGTTTTTTGTTTTAATATCCTTTGGTTTTTTGTCTTTAATCATGTTTTAATTTGGATGTTTTTGTGAAGCACTTTGTGATTTGTTTCTGTGAAAGGTGCTATATAAATAAAATTTAGGTAATTAGTTAATTAATTACTACTCTAGTTGGTGGACCAATCACAGTGCTCTATTTGGTGGGAAAATCACAGCGCTCTATTTTGTGGACCGATCACAGCGCTCTACTTGGTATTCAAATCACAACACTAAGTTTGGTGGACCGATCACAGCGCTCTACTTGGTGGACCAATCACAGTGCTCTAATTGGTGGACCAATCACAGCGCTCTATTTGGTGGGCCAATCACAGCGCTCTATTTGGTGGATCAATCACAGTGCTCTATTTGGTGGATCAATCACAGTGCTCTATCTGGTGGACCAATCACAGTGCTCTATTTTTGGACCAATCACAGTGCTGTATTTGATATTCAAATCACAAAACTAAGTTTGATGGACCAATCACAGTGCTGTATTTGGTGGACCAATCACAGTGCTCTATTTGGTAGACCAATCACAGAGCTCTATTTGGTGGACTAATCACAGTGCTCTAATTTTGGACCAATCACAGTGCTGCATTTGGTATTTAAATCACAAACTAAGTTTGGTGGACCAATCACGGTGCTCTATTTGGTGGACCAATCACAATGCTCAGTGCATAAATCAAGGGAGTAATGTTTGAAAACAGCTAGCTAATGAAGTAAGATGTATTCAGCAGGGACGTTAGTACAAAGCAGTGAACTATCTTGTGACTTCTTGGTCCTTGGTTTCAGTTTCTGCTCACACGCACCTGCCACCTTGTGGTGGTTTTGTGACATTACAACAAGCATTATTTACAGTGCTTTTATATAAAAACCTTGAATAATAAACTGTCAATTAAAGAAAATCTTTAATTTAATTTAATTTAAATTAAAGAACATCTTTAATTTAAAACAATTATTCAGCATTAGGATTTGTTAAAAATACTGAAATTTTTAAAGAGACTCAAAAATCAAGGGAGTAATGTTTGAAATCAGCTAGCTAATGAAGTGAGATATATTCAGCAGGAATCGTAGTACAAAGCAGTGAACTATCTTGTGACGTCTTGGTCTTTGGTTTCTGTTTCTGCTGACACACATCCACCCTCTTGTGACGGGTTTGTGACATTACAACAAGCATTATTTACAGTGCTTTTAGTTGAAAAAATCTTGGTAGCCATCGTTCTCTTGTGGCAATAAGATGAAACTACAACAAACATTATTCACAGTGCTTCTAGTTTAAAAACCTTGAAAAATAAACTGTAAATTAAAGAACACCACCTCTAATGTAAAACCATTATTCAACCATACTTAGAATATGTTAAAAATACTGTTGTTTTTAAAGAAACTCATAAATCAAGGGATAAATGTTTGAAAACAGCTAGCTAATGAAGTGAGATGTATTCAGTAGGAATGGTAGTACAAAGAAGTGAACTATTTTGTGACTTCTTGGTCTTTGGTTTCTGTTTCTGCTGACAAACACTCGCACTCTTGTGGCCGTCTTGTGACATTACAAATAGTAATTACAGTGCTTTTATATAAAAACCTTGAAAACAACCAGTGATTAAAAAGAAAAAAAAATTATCTGATCTAAAACCATTATTGAACCATACATAGGAGGATATGTTAAAATACTGTAATTTCTAAAGAAGCTCATTATAAATCAAGGCAGTATTGTTTGAAAAAAGCTAGCTAATGATGTGAAATGTATTCAGCAGGGATGGTAAGCACGTTGGTCGGCTGGGCTGCACATATTATTTGTGAGGAATGGGGATGCAGCGCTACTTCTGCATCCTTGGATCAAATTATTGGTGGGGACAATTCACAGTGATAGCTGGGTTTTGGTGGGGACACGTCACCTCCGTCCATGCCAAATCTACACCCATGCTGTATAGACAGTCTGGACACCTTTAAAAAGCAGCTGAAGACCCAATTGTTCAAAACTGCTTTTAACTAAATCTTTTATTTTCATTCTTTGATGTTTAACCATCACTATTTGTATGTGTTTTAATGTTATTTTAATTTTGTTTTGTTATTTTTATTTGTTTATACTCATATAGATTATATCATATAGCGATTTTATCTTGATCTTTTAATTGTATTTTGTTTTAATATTCTTTGGTTTTTTGTCTTTAATCATGTTTTAATTTGGATGTTTTTGTGAAGCACTTTGTGATTTGTTTCTGTAAAAGGTGCTATATAAATAAAATTTAGGTAATTAGTTAATTAATTACTACTCTAGTTGGTGGACCAATCACAGTGCTCTATTTGGTGGGAAAATCACAGCGCTCTATTTTGTGGACCGATCACAGCGCTCTACTTGGTATTCAAATCACAACACTAAGTTTGGTGGACCAATCACAGTGCTCTATTTGGTGGACCAATCACAGCGCTCTATTTGGTGGACCAATCACAGCGCTCTATTTGGTGGACCAATCACAGTGCTCCATTTGGTGGACCAATCACAGCGCTCTATTTGGTGGACCAATCACAGTGCTCCATTTGGTGGGCCAATCACAGCGCTCTTTTTGGGGGACCAATCACAGCACTGTATTTGGTGGACCAATCACAGCGCTCTATTTGGTGGACCAATCACAGCGCTTTACTTGGTGGACCAATCACAGNGTGTATAAGAGACAGATCTGTTTCCTTGTAAAATTAACAAGATTTGTGTTTTTTCATAACCATAGGTAGCTTTCTGTTGAAAGGATGTAATTATTGCTTTTATAATGATTAGAAATAGGCCGTCATAGTTGACACACCTCTTCAGCGTTGTATGGAGGACATGGACAATGCCAGTGGAGGGGCCAAACAAAGGAGGTCCCAATTATAAAAAATGGTGATGTGGTATGTGTGTGTGTGTGTGTGCGTGTGGGGGGGGGGGGTATTGTGGTATTTAAGAGTGTCAGAAAGAAGACTGGCCTCTTGTCAAACCTCAGCTTACATTTGGACTTTGAACCAAACCTTTACCCTCGAGGATCATGGAGGTTTGAGTTTTAGTTCATTTGGGTTCTGTGGATCTGGAAAAGATGTTCACTCATGTCCCCCAAGGAGGAAAGTATGGGGTGCCAGGGTTACTTTATGGCAGGGGTACATACCGCTGCAGCTCATCATCCAGCAGCAGCACAGAAGTTCGGTGGATTTTGTGAAACGATGACAGCTTGGGTGAGACAGTGCATGGCTCTAGGGCCAGAAATAGATTTAAATAGATAGAACTCACAGGCTGCCTATCGAGTACCCATGATTTATCAGCTATCCAGTCCTTGTACAGACAAGCAGCACAAAGTTGAGGTAGTCCAGGCAGGCAGTAGCCAGGGCTGCCCCTTGTCTCTCATCCTGTTAGTGGTGTTCATGGACAGAATTGCATAGTCATTGAGAGAAAGGTGTCTGGATTGGGAACCTTAAGGACTCATCTCTGCTTTTTTGTAGATAACGTGGTTTATATATTCAAACTATGACCTACAGAGTGCACTAAAGTGGTTCACAGTAGGGTTTGCGTGACCTAATATTTTTTTAAGTCGAGTACCAAGTAATGAAAGTCGAGTCGACATTGACTAATTGCGATGACGTCATATAAACGCAGTTGACAGGACGGCTTAATAAAACTTGACAGGCTTTATTTACAAAACGTATTTCAAATGCTGACAACAAACAGCTCAGAAAACATTCATATTTAAATGTATAGAGAGCAGTGTTGTTTTTGGCAGCACTTGGTTTTAGTCTCAAGTCTTTTAGACTCAAATTGTGATGTGTTTTAGCCACATTTTAGTCATGTCTATATGCATTGGTTTTAGTTGACAAAAACTCAAAACACTTTTAGTCTAGTTTTAGTCATTTTGTAGTCTAACAGTCGGCCATAATTATAACAGATATTCAATATTTAATTAATAAAATCACTTAAAGCTCGTTAGCCGAGCCATTAGCTCATCGGTGGTTTGAATTCGCTGAACGTAGCACCGCATTTTCAATAAAACAACAGAAACAAACAAGGCAAACGACTCACTGTCAAGTTGATTAAATAGAGATAATCAATCGGCAGGGTTTTCACAAGCTGTCAAGAAGTCGCGGGGTAGCATCCTAAACAGGGAGTTCCAGACCGTCCTCTCCCCGGCCACCTCCACCAGCTTCTCCAGCAGGACACCAAGGCGTTCCCAGGCCAGATTAAAGATGTATTTTCTCCAACGTGTCCTGATTGACCTGGGGACCTCCTGCTGAGCAGCTGAGCGTGGCCACTCTTCGGAGAAAACTCATTTCGGCCGTTTGTGTCCGTAGCCTCGTTCTTTTGGTCAGTGCCCAAAGCTCATGACCATAGGTGAGGATTGGGAGGTAGATTGATCGGTAAATAGAGAGCCTTGTTTTCTAGCTCAGCTCCTTCTTTACCACAACAGACCAGTTCAGTGTCTGCATCACTGCAGACGCTGCCCCAATCCGCCTGTCAATCACCCGCCTTCCTCCTTCCCTCACTCGTGAGGACCCCAAGATACTTAACCCTCTGGGTGCCACAGTTGCAATAGTGCAACAAGCATCATTACTGAGTTTATTGAGCTGCAGCTGCTGATATAAACCCTCTTCTAGTTTCTCCTTTACACCAGAAGATCAGGGACATCTGTAACTTCATACTGAGAAAGACTCTTGGGTCTGTTTATATTGAAAGTTTTGGATAAAAAGGAGTTTAAAAACTCCTTCCATCGTAGGAGACGGAAGGGAGCCGTGCTGCACAGCGTGAGTTTCAGAGCAAGTTAGAGGGAGGAAACTTACTATGAGAAGTCTGTTCACCAAGCACTTCATCAGGTAATGGCTGACTCAGACTCTGAAGAGGAACATCCACCCTCTGATGAAGATGATCAGTCGTCCAGTGAGAGTGAAGCTGTGTCTGCGCACGGTGAGAGCGACTCGGTTCGCCATGACGGCCTGAAAGCAGCTCGCGGGTCTGGTTCGGTTGGGAAGCTTTGCTTCACGGTGTCCTGAGATGAAGAAGGTGGTGTCCATAGAAAGGGTAGTAAAAACACTGCGAATGGTAACAAATGGTTATTCCCTTTTCGCTAAAAGAGTACACGGATTCAGGTTGACCAGAAACCAGTTACTCTGGAGGTGCCAGGATGTTGGCCACATAAGAACTGAATGACCAGAGGAGGAAAACCCTCCACACATCCTTGCTGACAACAGCACCTATGGTCTCTAAAAAAAAGTAGTTCTCTTCTTGTCCTTCCTTCATTCTTATTTCATAAACACTGCTTCATTTACACAAATACAAAAAAAAATACACATTTTACTCAAATAAAATGTGCTTATTCAAACTTTATTCAGTGAGGATGATGTACAGTAGCTGTTATATGCTCCACATGTCCACATACAGACTGGTTTGGTTCATCTAGCAGAGTTTTAGAGGGATGACGTTTATGTAGAGGACAGCATTCAAATCAGATTAAGAATTGTTCAAAGAAAGAGGATTTTGGTCTTTTTTCTCCTCCTGGTCTAGTTAAGCAGCTCTGGCCTGCCAGTAACCTGCTTTATCTGAGGGAGCAGAGGCCCGTGGTGTCAGGGGAAACAGGAAGCTAACGATCTCCGTTTGACTCTTGTCCTATTATCCTCAGAAGACACAATCCTCTAGGGTCCAATTTCCCAAAGTAGATGTTTTAAACATTAATCTTTCAGAACGGTGAAAGCTGACTTATGTTTTTGAAATTAAATCCCAAACAACGTCCGTGTCTCTTAAACTGTGTGGACTGTAGCATGAAGACAATCTCTGGGATATGAAGTTAATCTTATTCTTAAAGCTGCTGCTCCTAAGCGTTATATGAGCAATATAATGAGTTATACACACTACAGGGCCTCATGTACGAACGTTTTGACTAGCTGAGGAAGCTTTGATGCATCTTTATCTTGAATTTGAACCCAACAGGCTTCTATGGATTTCCTAAGCTGTATCTGTATTACCCCCCCTCCCGATTTATTGGTTTATTTGAAACAGACACAAAACTGACTAAATGAAGTCAGCAGCTTATAAATTAATTATATATGTGTGTGTGTAGATTCTGTATATTACTAACCACAAAACAACACTTAAAGGGACATCAGGTGTTTTCCTGCTGCCTTTATTTCAGTTGTAGAACTAATGTTGGACATTTATACAACACAATTACTTTTACATTTATTTTAATTAGAACACATTCTGTTAAATTAAATTAAGAATGAACATAACACCTAACAGCTCTACTCAGAGTCAAGCTGGTTACTTGATAGCTTTTAAGTTTAAGACAAGACAACAATGAAATCCCTCCAGTCTTTTGGAGTGAATCAGAGACTTGTGAAACAGATCAAAACAATCTCTTTTTTTAGTAAAGTTTCATGAACTTCCATCAAACAGATTGAGACGATGATCTGCTTTCTTCAGCATAGACTTTACTGGGAAAACATATTATCATTTATATGATCTTGGTCCAAATGTCTCTAGCTCTTGTTCTCATTTTCTACTTCTTTAATCCTCGTTTTCCAATATTTAACACAGTAATCCTGGTCCACCTGCAACATTTGCCATCTTTTTAATTTATTAAATTAAGCAACCTACAAAATGTCAAAGCCTGTATGTCATGCATTCGTTCTGTCCATCCATCAAATCGCACCTCACAAACACGTAGCACTTGACCTTCATTTGCTCTACGGTTTCTATAATTCAGCCATTTCCATTCCTCTCTGTCAGTGTTAACAAATGGAATTTCCTAGGAGGGGAAACTTTGTAATATTTTACTGGCTTGTCACAGCGCAGTGCCAGAAGCAAACAGATTTATTAAAGCTTACCTGGTTAGTAAAACATCCTGATGGAGAGTTGTTCTCATCACACGAGTCACTTTCATCGTACACTTTGTCTTATCTATCTACTGGCAAGAGTTTGATTGTTTCCTTAGACTTTTAACATTTTACTTTTGCTAAACAGCAACTGTTTGATAGAAAGAATGAAGACTGTCACTTTGAAAGTTGAAAAAAAAAAACATTTCAGATGGTAATAACCCTAAGGAGTTTAGGGTTTGACTGAGATAAATTTGCCTATTCAGCTGACAATTACACAGTCGCACACTGATTGTGAAAAATTGTCTCTGACAATTTACTGCAATTTATAAAACAATGACAGAGAAACTATTGATTTTACAGACAAATTAGTTTTCAAAGAGACTGAAAATGGCTTGAGTTTGTAAATACAGCCCCTCTGTTATAGAATTAGATTTAAAGTTTTTCTTTAACTTCTAAAGCTCTCAAAGATCAGGATCCATCTTCTGTTAAATCTTCTTCCAGATGTCTCCATCAGAGCACCTGTCTCTCAGACTGCAGGTTTACTTCTGGTTACGAGTTTCTAAAAGTAGAATGAGAGGCAGAGCATTCAGTTCGCAGCTCCTCTCTGTTGGAACCAACTTCTATATCAATGAAGCAGAAACCTAGTCTGCTGTTAGGACTCAGCATTAGATTTTCCTTTGATAAATCACACAGTTAAAGTTATTTTGGGTTATCCTGACTCATCCCTTTAGATCAGGGGTCTCAAACTCGCAGCCAGTTTGTGGCCCCCACATTGGTCCCACGGATGGGCGGCACGGTGGATTGTGGTCCTCACCTACATCCTGCGAGTGAGCGGTGATGCTCTGATATCTCAGTGTGGAAAGTGTCATTTAGTAAAGCTTGTCATGGTCATTCCAAATGAAAATGATTTATAAAGCATCTCCTGCTCCATCTCTTTCATTCATGGTGTCAGCAGCCTCTCTCAACTTGCTTATAATATATAAATGGAATCCTACACTGTTCTTCTAAATATGCAATTTTTATTTCAGAAATTATTATTTCTCAATTGGTTGATGTTACTGCTTGCTTTTTGGACCAAACTTGACCTGGGCCATCTTTTCTTTGGTGAATCACAAAACCTTGGTTCTTTTGAGGTCAAGGTAACAGGATGATTGGCTCAGCTGACTTCTAGCTCATGGACTCAACCAGTACCAGATTATCCAATGTGCCTTGTGTCCATTTGACATCACCAGGGTGAATGTGTTCCTATTTTTAGAAGACCTTACTTGTGTAAACAATTTCTCATTTGGTATTGTAGCAGAGGATGGTTTCGATCCATCGACCTCTGGGTTATGGGCCCAGCACGCTTCCGCTGCGCCACTCTGCTTTGCAATGTTGAAAATACCACATTGATCAGTATGCAGGGCTGGACTGGGACCAAAAAACGGCCCTGGCATTTTTTGGCTATGGCGGCCCACTATGATTATTATTACAATATGCAAAGGCACACGACTATATATATATATATATATATATATATATATATGTAGCGCTGGAAAGCGTTATATCTCTATTTCTGACATCTGGTTAAAAATATATATATATATATATATATATATATATTTGCCTTGTTTTGTTGTTCCAAAAATTAAAATAAAGTGCAGCAGCCTACAAGAAAGAGAGGAATCATGTTTGAAAAATTGATAAGCTCTTTCACTAGTCTGAATTCCACCTTTGAAGAGATGGCCACAGTGTCATATCTCCTATGTTGAAGTGAAAGTGGATGTCAAAGAAACACAACTAGAGGTGTCTTGTCTTTTCAGTGTTTTATAAAATACTGTTTATACATATACACAATTATGCCTATAATATGTCCATTTAATAAAGAGCTCCTCATAAAAGTGGCACCTTAAAGTATGAAAAACAGACAGAGAATGAGAGAGAAAAAGAGAGAGATTCAGAGACAGGCAGATAAATGAAGGAAAGAGCAGGGATCCATTTAGGATCAGTATAGATTAAATGTTTAGATGAACAAAGAAATAACAGCTTATGTTGTACTTACTTATGCTGAGGCAAAGGCTGCATGGACCATGGTGCACTGAGGGAGACAAGCAGAGCTGAAGTCAGATATACTAGATTCATCTGATACTGTTTCTTCTACAGTTAAAAAGACCTGTTTAATCAACTCACAATATAAGAGAAAGAGTGCAAGTAAACTCCACACCAGGAAAGGCTCATTTCAAATACGCCCTAAGGAGAGAGAACAAGAGGTCAGGTGGGTCAAGAGAACGGTGAGACTGTTTCAAAACATTTACATGGACAGCATTGTTGTCTTTAAAAAATCCTGTAATGGATGGGTGTCTTAATTACAGCAACTCTGTAAAGGTAGTAGATTTTATGACCATCTGGTGGATGTCAGCAACAGCAAAATAGTACAGTACAGTACATTGGTGTGAAATACACACCAATGAAAGGCACATTCCTGGAACATCCCATGGAAAAATGTTGAATGGCCTTCCAATAATCTTCAAGAACGATGTAGGAACACATAGAAACTGAACGATTTAGAACTTGAACTGACAGCAGTCAGGGCACCCTGAAAGAGGACAAGAAGAAAAACAAAGGAATAACTGTATTACTTTCTGTTGACAATGTAGTTAAATACACTAATTGAACACAATTTTTCTTATCAAAAATCTCACCTTACAAAAGTAGTTTCTTCATTAATTCTCTCTTCTCTGCAACTCTGTCAATCACTGTATCAGTCTCCAGGGACACAAGGACATCCTTTTCAGTGGACATCAACATGAAGGCTTCCAGTTTGCTGGCAGACAGGCAACTCCTCAGTCTGTTTTTTATGTAGCGCATGTTGAAAATGACTGCTCACAGGCTACTTGAGTTATTGATAGGGTCAGCAAAAACTTGTATGCCAACCCAAGTAGGGGGTATGCCTGAGTCAGCATGTTGAATCTGAGGAGGATTTTGTAGCAGCACAGGGGACACTTTTTGCAAGAGACACAAGTCGTGCTTGTGTCTATTTCCTCTTTATCTTCTGATTTCTCTTCAACTGCTCTAGTTGTGTAGTCATCCAAGGGTGATTGTACCAGCCTGTCCCATTGCTGTGCCAAGTTTCTCAGTTCAATGTGTAGGTTGGTAACAGTTGCCCTGCTGTCATAAACAACGAAGCATTTGCTGAGACCTTCAAGTGCAGATGTAGGGAAAGCACTGGTCTGGATGAGAGGGAAGTTTTTGGGATGTAAGAGGGATAAATCTGCATACAGTGTGCCATGAGAGAGGAATCTTCTGTGCATGGCTTCAACAGCTGCATCAAGAATCTGGTGATGAACATTGATCTCATAGGCTTTGTCTGAATCACTGAAGCTTTCATCCTGGGCTACCTCTCCTGCCCAGACTTTCTTCTTCTTCACTCTTTTCTGAGGCAGCGCAGCCTCTACTTCCAAATCTAGTTCTTCCTGCTCCTCTAGCTTTTCATTTGCCCAGTGGACAAAACAGTCAGCTGCATCGTTGATAGATGGGAAATCTCTTGCAATCTCTTTCAGTGAATCTTGTGTTGTGGTGACCATTCTGTGTGCTGAGAGCATGTCCATTCCTCCAGTCTGTAGGTATTTGGATAGTGTTGAGGTGATCTCAAATATCCGGAGAAATAACTGAGCTGTTAGCACTGTTTCATATCGAAGTAAGCTGTCTCGATATCCCTTGGCTTTGTTTCTTGCATTTGATGCAAGTGTCTTCAGCTTCATTATGGCAGACAGAGTAGACACCACTTCAACAAAAGACCATCATGAGGTCTGCCATAGTTTCCAAAAACTTTCCTCAGGGAAGCATGTTTGGCCCACCATCTTGTCTCACCAATTGGTGAAATGCGTTTGTGCCTCTTGTCCTGGTTCTCGGTCTCCCACACACTCACTCTTGTATATGATTCCCTGATGAAAAATAGCAATGTCGTTCAGTAGGTCAAACAGTGATCCACTTTCAATGACACTCTGGGTGGTATCAGACAGCACAAGGTTAAGGACATGTGAATAGCACCACACATGCTGATGGGTGGGGTTTTAGATACCATTAATGCAGAGAAGCCTCTGTATTGACCCTGCATATTAGAGGCTCCATCTGTGGAGTTGCCAATGCACAAGCTTATATCCAACTTAAGATGCTCCAGTACTTCAGTTAACAGAGTCACAAAAGACTGTCCTGTAGTTGTGCTGCATTGTATGACTGCAACAAGCCTTTCATGGACTGCATCAGTGACATACCTCAAGATCACAGAACACTGATCTTTTCCTGTAATATCCTGAGTAGTGTCAAGCTGCACAGAAAATATCCTTGCTTTGTTGATGTCTGCAGCAATGTCCTCTTCAATCAAATGCTTGATAGCATCGATTACTGCATTCACTGTTCTTTTGGAGAGGAGGGTGATCAGAGAGCCTCTGCCTTGTGTGCCTGAAGCATGAATCTGTTTACTTTTTTTCAGTTATAGTGCTGAGGTGCTCTTTTAAGCACACATCATATTTCCCCAACAGTATAATTAGTTCCAAGAAAGTGCCATGGTCAAGGCTGTTGTCGGCCAAGGTGTATGCAGCTTCATTGTGCTCCTGCCTGTAGCTTACGCCTCTCTTTCCTATGACTTTCACAACCTCCACTACACGTTCCAACACCTGACCTCTTTTCTTAACCTGCTCACGATGTCCTGTCAACTGTCTTCCCTCTAGGAGGTGACCAATGCTTGCTCTGAAGCAGTTAAAAAAATATGCCTCAGCACGCTGTCTATGTGCCATGCTTCTCTCATGCTCTTCTATTCTTTGGTGCACATGCCTCCAGTCTGCCATGCCTCTGATGAAAATACTTGGATCATTGGGCTTGCTAAAAGAAAGGGCAAACAAAACAAAATAAAGCATGGCATTGACCACAATAAGTCAGCCATTTCCATGCCATGTCATCTGTTCTAGTGAAGAGCTTCTTAACGACAGGGTTTGTGAAGTTCTGTTGTGGATGAAATTTAAAGAATTCCTGCCTCTTTGTGGAATGGGGGCGGCTAAAATAGTCCACAACTGCCTGCTCTCCCTGTGACTCAGTCTGGCTTGACTAAACAGAGAAAGAGAGAGGCAAGAGGAATGTTCATTTTACTAGTGTTATTTCTCAAGTTACCTACATCATCCATTTTATTAAATACCATTTTCACTAATACTACATGAATTTAATAAGGAAGCTGAAACACCTGTAACTTTGTGGAAAACTAAAATAACACTAAGTTGGAGACAAGTCTACTCAGAGCATCTTTGAAAAAAAGTCTATCAAAGCAATTATCACACACACACACACACACACACACACACACACACACACACACACACACACACTGTTTCTGCACAACACTGTAGTTTTGTACATAAATCACACAAAACTCTACAGGTTAATATTATAATGCATGTTAGTCTGACTGAATAAAGTAAGTGTAACGAACATAGACGTTATTTCTAAGTTTATATGGTCCAGTTCAAGAAATGGATTATGTTTGTGTGACAATTGACTCTTTTCCCTACCAGCTCACACCCTCTTTCAAACAGATTCCCCCTCAGGAGATCATAAATTCCTGCCTTGGTGTCGAAGAACCCCCTTTCATCTTTCTGTGACAGTAAAGATAATGCGGATGCTAATTTACAGCTTGGTGATACTTGTTCAAATAACAAATTTTCAGGATGTGATCAAAAGGAGTTCGATCACCCCCCAGACGGATTGGAGCCTCTACCCCCTCACCCCACCTTTTCTCACCCAGGGGGAAAACTGAGGAATTCCTTTGTCTCTCCTTTCCTTAAGAAAAATGTCTGCTAACCTCTTCACCCTCACAGGTTCTAGATTAAATAAAACTTCAATGTGATCCAAATTGATATAAAGAAAGGTTAATATCCACAGGTTTACTTTTAAAATGTGTTTACAAGATAAAGTTTGATTTTTCCCTGTTTGATTTACTTAGGTAAAAGTTCTTTGGTTAATTTTCCTTGAAGACTGTTCATATTGTTTATCAATATGATCCAAAACATCTAGGGGTGGTTTTTCTCTTTTAAATCTAATCTAGTCAAGAAACTAGAAATGTTATTCGTCTAATGTACTCTTAAGCTAAGAGTAACTGATTTCTCTGATTAATCTGATGTGGGATTTAATGTGTTTCTATGCTTAGAATAAACATGATGCACGCAGTCTAAAAGGTGATTCTGAATAACTCTTCACGTTTCAGAGAGAAAAGTGGTAAAGGTTTATTTTATTGATTAGAAACTTTATTCCTCTCATAAAAAATTAATCCCCTTTAAGCCATTCCTAAGTACTTCCCCTTTATGCAGATGAAGGTGGAGTCAACCACACCATTGGCTGAACCCGACTCCACCCCTGCCCCTTTAAAACCAGAAGGCGCTAACTGCTAGCCTCCTCTTCGCTCTGGCTCTTGGCCTCCTCTTCTTAGCTTCTTCAGCTCTCTTGCTTGCTCTGGCCTCCGCCTCTCCGGCTCTCTGCTTAGATGACCTGATGACCTCACCAGCTCGCCTGCATGCTGGCCCTGCTCCCCCCACCAGGGAGCTAGGATGCAGAGCTGCGACATGAGGCCTCCCCGGAAGAACAGACTCCAGACTTTAAGTCTTAGGAACTTTCGGCGTTAAGCTTTTCTTTTATTTTCACGTTACATTCTTCTCAACCAAGTTTAGACGTTTTAAAGTTTATTTTTCTTTATCCGTCGTTAGAAACCAAAAGTTAGACGGCGTTATTATGAAACTAAACTACTTTAGACTTTTAATGGAAAACAAAGACATCTCCATGCCGAGAGAACTTCACTGCTTGTTGAAACATCCGGAACCTGCATCCTCTCCAGTTGCCGGCCAGACCTGAGTGGTGACCTAGGAACACCTCCCGTATTTGCCCGAATATAGGACGACCCTGATTATAAGACGACCCCCATTTTTCAAGACTGATCTTCAGAAAAAAGAATAAATTCACTTTATAAAGAAACTATTTTTTATTAAATTTTGAGAAAATAATTTATATGATACCTTAATTATAGACTGCTTTAATATTTGCTTATTAATCAGACAGGAACTAAAGTTCTATGTGACAACATGTTTCAGTCAATTGGGAAAAAAAAGAGATAAAAGAAGCTCTCTCTTCCTCACTCTGGCTGTGTGGGCCCTCCCTCCTCCCTCTCTCTCTCACTGAGACTGTGTGTGTGTGTGTGTGTGTGTGTGTGTGTGTGTGTGTGTGTGTGTGTGTGTGTGCGCGCAGCTTCAGAACCGGGTCCTGTGGACGTCAGGCAGCGCTGGATTCTCAGGTGTTTTTCAGGCTTGAGGAAGAATGCGTGTGTGAATTGAGTGACGCGCTCACCTGTACAGAGCTCACGCTGAAAACACTGCAGCTGCAGCAGGTCCCACAGAAGGTGTCGGCTCCATACGTACTAAACAGAACCGGACCGAACCAAAAACCCAAACTAGTCTGAAAACGCCAGAAGTTGATCTGGCTGGAGCTGGACTTTGACATCAGGTGTTTTTATCCTCAGTGGACCTGTAACATTGAGGTGGAGCGGACATCTGGGACTGCTCGCGGTCTAAGAGCTGCTTCCTGCTGGCGGCGCTTCTGCCGTTTGAACATAAAGCATGCGCCCCCTGCTGGGGCGCGATAGTAAGACGACCCCCCCCCCTTTTCAAAATTATTTTTAATGAAAAAAACCTCGTCTTATATGCGAGCAAATACAGTATTATTATTTGGTTAAATTATGAAAATCCCACCCTGACCGGCCAAAACAGGTGCACCAGCCCACCGGGCATTGCCCGGTATGCCAGATGGCCAGTCCATCCCTGTCAATATGGCAAGATGTTAAGAAATGTTTATAAAAGTGACTGCCCAAAAATGTTTTAACATAGACTTAGCTGTATGTTTTAGTCAAACTTCTGTTATTTGGCAAAAGACAAGACAATCCATCAGAGTCTTTGGCAAAGCTGTTCAGAGGATTGCTTTTAATTTCATGAAGTGTTCATTGGCTAGAGTGTTACCAGTGACTGAACTGACAATGGTATAACTATGGTGTGGGTGGACCCTCAAAGGTTTTAGACATTTCACATCCAACTGCATTGAGCTCAAATTTTACATGGCAGAGGTGGGATTTGAACCCACACCTCCATAGAGACTGGAGCCTAAATCCAGCGCCTTAGACCACTCGGCCACTCTACCACTGACAACTGGGTGAAAGGTGCATGTGTGTCACCCAATCAAGACAATGATTGAAAAGTCTTCT
>SSNR01000359.1:587623-611650 GCA_006937965.1 Callopanchax toddi
CTTGTTGAAACATCCGGAACCTGCATCCTCTCCAGCTGCCTGCCAGACCTGAGTGGTGACCTAGGAACACCTCTGATCCAGTGACCAAGTCAACTCCGACCTGGTAGAGAACCACGGAGGAGTTGGAAGGAACGAACCACTGCGACACTTGTGTATCCGTACAGGAACCCTCAAAAAGGTCTGTGATGAACGCATTTGTGGCTATTAAGAGTGATGCAATCTGATAAAGCAAGCTAAACTTACCTCTCTTCATCCATCCATCCTCCTGAAAATCCTTTAATCTTCAACTTCCCTTCATAGGCCAATAAATTAGCTTAATTTCATTAGTAAACCATTTCTCACTCTGAAACATTAGTCATTAATATTTATTTAACCTCAATAATTCATCTTGTTAATAAATTGAACTGGTTACAAAGTCAAATTCCTAACTTTGCTGTGTTGCTGTTATAACATGTTCATTTTGAGGTTTCTGTAAATAAATTTATCCGTATATAATCATAAATGGGCATCCAGTGATTTTTATGTTTTCATATCGAAAATGGGTAAAGAACTTACTACTTTCAGATTCAGACTGATAAATGATAAATAACAATAAAATACAAATAGGATAATATTCAAGGTTGTCTCAGCTTACCTTCCAAAGAAAACGCTGGGTGGTGCCCTAATTACGAGGTTTTGACTATTATTATTAATTATTAAGAATAATTATAATAATAATATTCAATATATACAACTTTATACCTATATAACCCTACATAAGTCTTGTAATAATTTGTTGTTTTGAGCATTTGCAAACTTTTGGCCTAATATTTTCTCTGATGCTATTTAGTAAAGATGTGCCTCAAATTATTTGATATAGTTTTTAAATTATATTAGTTCTAACTGTTGAAACATTTTCCTTTTTTATATTTTTGTACATTTTTTTATTTAATCCACTTCTAAGTTCATTATTATATAACTTCTCGTACACACCCTAAAACGTTAATTCAAAGCCATTATCATCATATCTGTCATCACAGCATCTTTCTAGCTGCATGCTGCACCCCCCACCATACCACGCACACACACACACATGAAGGGATTTATGGTTCTATGAAGGGAGCTGTTCACCACAAAAAAGACAAGAGCCATTCAAAATATTGGCTCTTTTATGTTTTTTTTTTTTTTTCAATATTTTGAAAGAAAAATGTCATGTGGAACTATTTGGGGTGGGATACACTTTGCTGTGACACCCACGTGTGCATTGTTAATTAGCTTTCCCGAGAACTGATGATGGGTTCATGAAACACAAACACACACACACACACACACACACAAAACACAACAGGCCTCTGCTTTCCTGAATGAATTGTCCCTCACCCTCATGAAAATTTAGGGTTCTTCTTACTGGATTGACAGTAGCAGCTAATCTGACATCTCCCTCAATCTGTCCCTGGGTCACGTCTCTCTCCTCCTCCTTCTCTTCCTCCTCTGACAAATCCGCCTGAATAGCTACTCCTCTCTCCTTCTCCGGTCCCTCACCTGCTGCAGATGCAGTCGAACTTGTGGTGGCTACTGCAAACATGTCTGTTAGTTTGGCACATTTGGCTGCGTTTATTTTTAAGTTATTTGGCTTTTTTTCTCGCAGCT
This sequence comes from Callopanchax toddi, assembly GCA_006937965.1. NCBI lineage: Eukaryota > Metazoa > Chordata > Actinopteri > Cyprinodontiformes > Nothobranchiidae > Callopanchax > Callopanchax toddi. The sequence goes on from SSNR01000359.1 coordinate 589,253, forward strand.
TTTCGGCACCCCCTTTGCATGTTAGTGGCTTATCCATTTTCAGCTCACTTCCGTTCTCTCCAACTGCGATCCCGCACTCAAATGGCAAAATTTGATAACTCCGTCAAAGGGGCGGGGCTGTGGCCAAGCCGAGGAGGGCTGAGATATTTCATTTGATTAGCCCAATGTCTTTCATGAAAGTGAACCAATAGGCCATTGCGGTCGAAAAAAACATATTTATATTATTATTATTTGGTTAAATTATGAAAATCCCACCCTGACCGGCCAAAACAGGTGCACCGGCCCACCGGGCATTGCCCGGTATGCCAGATGGCCAGTCCATCCCTGTCAATATGGCAAGATGTTAAGAAATGTTTATAAAAGTGACTGCCCAAAAATGTTTTAACATAGACTTAGCTGTATGTTTTAGTCAAACTTCTGTTATTTGGCAAAAGACAAGACAATCCATCAGTCTTTGGCAAAGCTGTTCAGAGGATTGCTTTTAATTTAATGAAGTGTTCATTGGCTAGAGTGTTACCAGTGACTGAACTGACAATGGTATAACTATGGTGTGGGTGGACCCTCAAAGGTTTTAGACATTTCACATCCAACTGCATTGAGCTCAAATTTTACATGGCAGAGGTGGGATTTGAACCCACACCTCCATAGAGACTGGAGCCTAAATCCAGCACCTTAGACCACTCGGCCACTCTACCACTGACAACTGGGTGAAAGGTGCATGTGTGTCACCCAATCAAGACAATGATTGAAAAGTCTTCTTTGCGGTCCTTCTAAGGTCGTGGAACAAAGTAAGTCAGTGTAATGTGCTTACATCTTATATGACTGTCCTACAGATTATTTACTTATTAGAAACGTCCTGATCGTCGGTATAATCATGAAGCGGGTCAGGTTTAGCGGCGAGGAGACCAGGAGATCTCTCAGTTGCCAGTCCGTCATTGGCGATGCTGTTGAAAGTTCACAGGATGTAGGACTGTGGCGTCTCCGCTGAAAACGTTCTAGTTTATCCGACGGGGAGGAGGGCTCACTGCAGCAGCTGCATGCATTGCTAGACCTGTGTGTTGTTCATACGTCTGCAAAGCAAAACTACGTTAATATAAATAACGCCGTTAACGGGGGCTTTGCGTTAACGCGTTAATAACGCGCTGATTTTGACAGCCCTACTTTTAACACAGTCATAGTGACAGAATACATTTCAGTCAGTTTCAAAGACCTTCAAGGACTTTATTTAAAATTCAAGCATTTTCTAAACCTTACAAAAGTCAAACATCAAATTTAGAGCCTGATTATTGATTAACCCAGATTCTAAATATCACTGCCCCAAATGAATAGAAAATATTAAAAAAAAACATTTATCAGAATTTAAAGAGTTAAAGATTTAACCGCAGTAAATACAAAACTTTTATTAAAACTAAGTAGTAATAAAATGCTACATTATGATAGTATTGAACAAAGCAAATGATGAAACAATTATATTTATATTATTATTAAACATATTTTTACTTCAATGTCAAGTGAACTCATCAGAATTCAGAATCAGAATTCTGATTAGGCCATCGAAAGATGTAATGAAATGATTAGAAAATCTCATTTATTCAACAAGTTTGAAATAAACAGTATTTAAACCATTCAGTTTCTTTATGTCAAGAGTGTGACTCATTGTTTTTATTCAATGTAACCTAAATCATTTAAAGTCTTACTGAGCTAATTGTGTCTTTTTTTGTTCATACCAGCACTGAGTCATAGTGTTTGCTGTTCATTCATCACAGTGCTGTTTGTCCTGTCACCAGTAGAGCATTCAGACAGACTATAACCGGTAAAATAGTCACACTACAACTCAATCAACCACAGTGTTATCAGAACATTTACACACACCAACCAGTCCAAAAGAGAGAGGCTTTGGATCATTTCATTCTCCAGAAACACGGTGGATGAAGAAAAAAGAGACGATTACTAGAGTGTAAAGAGGTGACAGAGCAGAAAAAGATAAAGGGCAGGGAGAGTATGGTGAGGAAAGGGCAGTAGGAGACATTTTCTACGTTGAACTGATGAAGATAAAATGAAGGAAAGATAGAAGCTGGTAGAAGAAGAGGTGAGAGGGGAAATAGAGCCCGCTGGACAGTGGTGGAAAACACACTGAATACAGAAAGAGTTGTCATCTTATTCAGTCACTGGAGAAAGGACAGAAAAGTGCTCAAGATAAGAGAGAAAATACTCATGGACAAGAGACAGGAATGAAACAGATGTCATGGTAAAAATGACTTGAACTTCTACAGCGTTACGTACACTCTCAGAACTCCACACTACTAGAACCAGGTTGGACCTATACTTCTTCCAGGACCTCCTCAAGTCTTCATGTCAGATTAAACAAGGAGTTGGGAACATTCCTCAGAGGTTCTGTTCCAGGTCAACGTGACTGCATAAATCAATTCCATCCATGATGTGAAATTCCCATTCCTTCACATCCCAAAGGTTCTGGACTGGTTCTGAGATCTGGTGACTGTGGAGGTCACTGGAGTCCAGTGAACTCATCGTCATGTTCTAGAAACCAGTTAGAGCTGATCTGATCTCTGAGACATGGAGCATCATCCTGCTGGAAGTAGCATCAGAAGATGGTCCACTGTGGTCATAATGGGATGGACATGGTCAGCAACAACACTCAGGTAGGCTGTGGAGGTTAAACCAGGACCAGGTGGGACTAAGGGACCCAAAGTGGGACAAAAAAAAAAACACCATCACACCACCACCACCACCAGGCTGAACCATTGATACCTGGCAGGATGGATCCAACTATCATACTGACACCAAATTTGGATTCAACCATCTGAATGTTGCAGCTGAAATCGAGACTCATCAGACCAGGAAACGTCTCTTCTGGTCCAGTTCTGGTGATCCTGTGTGAATTGTACCCCACTCCATGTGAGGTATTAGACTCCGCCCACTCTGATCCTGGTTCTTTGGAGGTTTCTTCCTGTTCAAAGGAAGTTTTTCTTCCCAGTGTCACCTTCAGACTGTGCTGTTCAGAACAGAGGAGTAAGGTTTCCGTCCAATCAGCTGGTTCCTTTATAACAGGACAACCTGACTAATGGGCATCTTATAGAATCTAATTGTACTACAACTAAATTTTACTTAATGCAATCAGTTGTCCTGAATCTGGACCTGAAATCACTGACACTTTTGCTTTGTACAATTTATGACCCTATAGGGCATGTTGTGATCTGTGGGGGAAACAGGAGGAAACCCACGCATGCACGGGGAGAACATGCTAACTCCACGCAGAAAGACAGCAGCCAGGATTCAACCCCTGGGCTGCAAGGGCCACTGAGGTTAGCAAAAGAAGAAATGTTTCTAATGTGAATGTAACACATCTAGAATAGTGATGGGTATGAAATTATTGGATTTGCAAGAAACTGTCACATCTGGAGCAGGTGCCAGGTGGGTGTCACAGGATGTGACTTCAGGTCACCTCTGGTGGGTTCCTGAGGCCCAGTACTAAATCAGTGATATCCTGTATCTACAGGTCTTACCCCTCCAGAGACCACATCCTGGTAGTCTTTCAAGAAGATAACACCCATCCACATTCATCATGTGTTCATGGATTTCATATGTCATGCTGAGGTTCTCTCATGGCCAACCAGATTTCTAATTCAACATGTGTGGGATCATGTCAGGAATCAGTTCCAACCCAATGCTGGCTCTCAAAGGCCAGTTATAACTCCAAGGTTGACTTCCTGCAGCAGCCTAACAGCTGTAGGACTCCACTTCACACCAAATCAACCAGCAGTGCTCATATACTGACTCTCCAATATGAATATGATCTTTTATTCATTGCAAAACATTCATGTGACTTTTCAACATGTTCAGTTTCATTTCCATCGTTCCATCATTTAATCAGTAAATGTTTAATCGGCCTAATGTGGAACATGAGTGTTCTGAAGTATACTAATGAAGGGTTTATGATATATATTGTATTCAATAACCCAAAAAAATACCATGACCATACCACATAAGTCAGACTAGTGTTCCTGCAGCTCCAAGTCGATGCAGCTTGATGTCAGAAGAGAGTCAGATGAACTTTCTAACAATCTAACAGCTTCACCGCCTTCCTCAGCATCTTCCTCTTCAGAATTTAAAACTAGACTGTGGCATGGTATTGAGCAAGAGGCTATCCATTCTGAAACTAGCTACTGATCTGATTAATGATAGGCTGGTGTAACATCGACAGAACTCACTTCAGGTAGCATTGCAGGGGCTAATATTTAGAATTCCTAGGCTGGTCACCGAATCCCTCTGCTCTCAGTTAGCCTGGATAGGTCGGTGTTAGCGCTAGAGAGGCTAGCTAATAGATTAGCTGCTCCATACAATATGCAGCTAATGTGGAACCGTGGTTACAGTGAATAACAGAGAAACAACCAACCCGTTTCACCATCTGTGAACCAACTACAGACCGTAGGATGAGGAATATGAACAGCTTCAGAAGTCTGGCAAACCCACTGTAACACTGAAGAAAGGAATACGTAAAGGGGAAATGGTCAAATATATGAATATACTCTTTATCTGTAAATAATAAACAGTTTAAATACATTTACAGGATAAAAAGCAGAAAACAAGGATGAGTTTAACTGAATGGAAGGAAAGTTACAGCTTTGTAACTGTCTTTGTAGGTTTTTCCTCTTCCTAAAGCAGAAAGCAGCTCTACATTTTTACCAGCCAGTACAGGAGCTTCATTTTGTATTCTACTTTGTAGCCTTGCACTTGTTGGGTGTAGCAACTGTTGCTGCGTGAGAACTTCATCAGAAATTCATGAGTTTACAGATTGTGCCTTGGGTTGTCAGGTATCCAGACCTTCCTCATCTGTCTGTTTCCCACTCTGTGTTCTAGGCCCACTGTTTTCAAGATTTCACCTTGTTTTCAGATGAGTGCAAAGTTTCATATCTTATAGCTGAACACTGTGCAGTGAGAAGAGCCCATTAGTCAGCAATGCAGCATCAGATGATTGAATATCTTATGGGAGAGTGCTGCTCACCCATTTGAGAACCAACATCATAACATCCTCACCTTTGTCGGTTCTCTCCCAAAGTCTTTATTGTTTTACTTCATTGTTTTTGCTGGAGGAGTTGGTTTAGTAGTGGTTTGTTGTGAGACTACACTAATTATGCAACTAGTACAGTTCGCCTACTTTGCTTTGTAGGTTGTCGTGCAACTCTGAATATGCTTTTTAAGTTTTGTTGATAATAAAAGTATTTTCACACAGACTTAAAGTGAGGAGACAAGAGGCATCACTCAGTCTAGAATGATTTCATCTTGATGAGGAGGAGCAGTTGGAGCAAATGGTCCAAAGTGCTGCAGCTCGAATTTTAACAGGAACAGGGTAAATGAGGACATAACTTAGTGTTGACTTCCCTGCACTGGCTCCCTGTCTGTTATAGAAAAAATTAAATAAATGAGGTCTAACAATTAGATGTTCCTCACTGTTTCATGATCTAAACACAAAGTAAAGGTGATGAAGCTTCAGACCTATGGAACAAACTACCCTCACACATCAGGTCAGTCCAGAGTTTGGGAGATTTTAAAATGTTTTTTAAAACTCACTTTTTCTCCCTGGCTTTTAACAAGTAGAGCCTGATGCTTTGTTCTCTGTATTTTTAGTTTTTATTGTTTTTACTCTTAATGACTGTATCATTGAATTTTATGACCTTTTGTGTTTTTATTGTCATGTTCTTTGTGGTGTCATCCTGTAGCTGTACAGCACTTCGGTGCAGCCCTGTTGTTTTAAAATGCTTTATAAACAGGTGTGCACAGAACTGGTATGCTAGTACACATGCACACTCCAGATATCATGTGCGTACCGGATCCCTCTGCCCGAATGAACCGCTGTTGTCATGCAGAACTACTGTATGTTTGGGGACTCTCTTTGTTGCGACACCTAAGTGTGCATTGCTAATAAGCCTTCCTGATAGAACTGATGGATTCATACTGTTATGCTCTCTGACATTGTTTTAAATAAAGAACCATTGAGCCAGTGACTGAGTGCTCTGGAATAGTGACTACAAGAATCACAGGTGCTTTCACGGTCCTGATCCCACCATCATCAGACGCTGACAAACTTCACATCCAGCTGTCGTTCTGTAAAGAAGTAGACATGTAAAACTGTCATTTAAATGGTTAAAATCCTGGTAATTTAATATTTGATTGTTTTGATCAGGACTGAGTTGATCAAAAGCTTCAACTTAAAAAGTCGAAAATATATTAGTCAGAAATGTTCTTATAGCAGTTTTGGGACAATTTTGTCCTCTATTGACTGAAGAGGGAAGAAGTTTTTAAAACTGATGCTTCACAAAAAAAACTATGAAGGAATCAAATATTTAGGATTTTCTTTGACACATCCAAATTTGATTCAAAAACAAAAACCATCCCAGCCTCCAAAATTAGTAGGCTTTTTATTATTATTAAAGGCATACTCAGTAGCCAGGTAAACAAACGAGGTCTCGCTAGCTATTTTACAGAAACACGACTCGGAGCACTCACCCCTCCCGTCAGGTAAAATCCAGAAGCCAGCCTCCCCGCGGACATGGTACCTCGTTTTGCGACGATAACAAAGCAGAGTCTAACTCCAGCCGTAGAAACGTTCCCCCAGCTTTTCCTCTTTTCACCTCCAAACGTTTTTAGTTTTCTGCTAGCTGAAAAGGTGTTTTTGGGGGGCCTCTGGTATTTTTATCTTAAAATGGTCACGGCTAATTCGCTGATTCTGTCCTCCTTTCACTTCCGGGATGTTCAGACAGAAAACGTGTCCAGGCGGATTATTGGTGCATCCAAGCAGTGCGGAAATGCGGCAGACAGACAGCTGGATTGTCCAATCCTATCGTTCGGTCCGAACGATAGGATTGGCTGAAGTTTTTAGAGAACTGCAGGACAACTACTTTATTGATTTCTTTCGGGGTTTTTTTTAATCTCCACAATATATTTATGGCTATACTATGTTGCAACGTTGTTAAGAGGCTTTAAAAAAATGTTAAAAGCTACATTGTTTACCTGGCTACTGAGTATGCCTTTAAAGGGTTAACATTGTTAAAATGAATGGTTGGTAGTTTTGAGCAGAACTGAAATTGTTTAACTGACTTATGCAAAAAGCGCAGGAAAAAGTATTGATCAGAAATGTTTCTATAGTGGTTTGTGGAAGTGGACATTGTTGTCCTCTAGTGACTCAAAGAGTAGTAGGCTATATTAAAGTGATGCAAGAGGGTTAATGCTCAAATGTAAGTGTCCACATTTATTCATAATTATATTGTGAAGTTTAACTCAGTTAAACTTAGTGAAGAAACTAATGAGGAGTTTTAGCCTCCAGAACCATTCTGAGTGGTTTCACCTTGAGATGAATAGCTGTCATGAATGGAGTCACCATGGAAACCACAATAAGAAAAAAGTTACATAGCTGCATTTAATCTGATGAAGGATACAGTCATGTATGTAGAAAACTTAATGACACGGCAGCAAAAACCAGAGAGATGCTGGAACTGGAACACACCACTCTATCGAATTACATTTATCTTCAGTTTGAAGCATAAAGGTCAAAACATGGTGGAAATAAAAAGATTGTTTCATCCATCAGGATTAAAGCTGACTGGGACTCAGTAAAGAATTAGGTATAAAAATAACTCAGAAAGTCAAAAGATGATTTTCCTCCTAATTTACTGTAAGTATTAAATCTGATTAACGTTTTCCTGATCATGAAATCCTGCTGCATCATCATCATTTCACTCTAGTTCTACGTTCTTATGAAACAGTTCTGTTTCACACAGATGATTTGTAGATCATGATTTCAAACCCACATTATAAAGCTGATTGAGTTGAACTCAAAAAGAAGATCCAGTTTGTTCAGAGGAGAGTGTGTGGTGATGGATGGTGTGGGTGGAGAAAGTTACTGAAGTCAACGGGTCAATCTCATTAAATATGAAACTGCTCCAACATAAATTATCTGGTAAAAAGAGCTCATCCAGTCTAGGTCAGATGGAAGTGAAGGAATTCTGCTTCGATATCAGTCAGATTTCTTGAAAATGTGCAACATTTTCAGGTGGGCGGGGCCAGTTAAATCTCAGAGTGTTTTAGAAACACCGTCCAGCGGGCAGGTTTAGTTCTGTGACTTACTTCTCTACGTATATGGAACAGAATACGTACAGATTTCCCAAAATCTCAAACTCAAAATCATGGTTTATATGCTCAGATTTTCTCATTTAAAACCATGTTCTGGAATAGAATGCCCCTCAGTATAAACAATATACCTTAGAATAAAATATCTCTATTAGAAAGACACCAAATACCAAAAACCATGACAAGAAAGGGGAAAACTTGTAGATTTGTTTCTTAACTCTATGTCTAAAATGCTATAATAATCAGTGATGTAACCTGTAGACTGACGTCATCAGACAGGTGAGTGGAATTGAGTCACTTATCAGGAGACTTGTATTGGTTCTGAGTTGTCACACTGATGAAGTGACTATTAGAATGAATGCATTTGGTTAATCTCAGGCTTCACATCAAATCAGCAGCATGAGCTTCCCTCATGTGTTCTTATCATGGTGAAAGTGATGCTTGAAACCTAATGGGTGAAACGATGATGCTTTTCCAGATGGACAACGTTTAATCACATTTCATACCTCCTCTTAACGTCATTTAATCTGAGTTCAGACCCGATGAGACGTGAAGCAACTCATGATTCAATAACTGCTCATAATGAGATCGACATGCAATAAAAGCTCAATTTAGTGTTCGTGATGCAATAAAAAAGTCACAATCTAGTCGATATCCAGCCAGTATCAGATGTACAGAGACTCTCTTATGAATATTATACCTGTGTGTGTGTGTGTGTGTGTGTGTGTGTGTGTGTGTGCGCGTGTGTGTGTGTGTTTGAGAGGGGGAGGGGACTCTGTAAGCATCATTTAATCAGCCATGTTTTGTTGACAGGATAAAGTCCTGTTCATTCTAGTGGAAAGGACGGTCTCCGCCATCAGTCTCTCCCATCACTCCATCTCTCTAATATTACTTGTTGTCATGTGATTTTATTTATTTATTAACCTTTATTTAACCAGGAAAAGTCCCATTGAATTTCAGAAACTCTGTTTTAGGGGAGTCTTGGATTTCTGGGTCTAGACTCTAAGACAGAGCACAGGAATGGAAATGCAGCTTATTTCCAAATTAATAAATAAACACAAAATACGAAGTAGAGCTTTTTAAAGGCAACTTCCTTAGATAAAACATTACAAAGTGCTTTACAATAAAAACACCACTGGTTTTCCATTTATTATCCTGTAAAAATCACTCTGTATAAAATGTATCTAGATTGTTATTGTCTCGTCTGTTTGTACCTGCAGCATCTTAGAGGCCAGGGGTGGACTGGGCATCTGTGAGATCTGGAGAATCACAGAATGTCTGGTACTCCAGGACGGCCCACAACTCGCCACACACACACAGTCATCACATCATCACATGCCCCCCCCCCCCCCCCCCCCCCCCCCCCCCCCCCCCACTAATCTGTTTCACACTCCAGTACTGTAGGTGGCAGCAATGCACCTTGATGGATGTCAGCTACACAGGCCGTGGCTGTCAAGTCAAGAAAAAGTGTAAAAGGAAGAAAGTACATTAATATGTATGATATGGATACTGTAATGGCAAAGACACTAGGTGTTTCTGAGGATTGTGGGTTCAAACTTGGCCCGGCCGTGTTTTTAAAATTACTTTTTGTACTTGTTGATTTTTGAAAGTCTATCTATGTATGTACAGGTCCAACAAAAAAAATTAGCATATTGTGATAAAGTTCATTATTTTCTGTAATGTACTGATAAACATTAGACTTTCATATATTTTAGATTCATTACACACAACTGAAGTAGTTCAAGCCCTTTTATTGTTTTAATATTGATGATTTTGGCATACAGCTCATGAAAACCCAAATTCATTTCTCAAAAAATTAGCACATTTCATCCGACCAACAAAGAAAAGTGTTTTTAATACAAAAAAAGTCAACCTTCAAATAATGATGTTCAGTTATGCACTCAATACTTGGTGGGGAATCCTTTTGCAGAAATGACTGCTTCAATGCGGCGTGGCATGGAGGCGATCAGCCTGTGGCACTGCTGAGGTGTTATGGAGGCCCAGGATGCTTCGATAGCGGCCTTAAGCTCATCCAGAGTGTTGGGTCTTGCGTCTCTCAACTTTCTCTTCACAATATCCCACAGATTCTCTCTGGGGTTCAGGTCAGGAGAGTACCACAGTAATACCATGGTCAGTAAACCAGTTACCAGTGGTTTTGGCGCTGTGAGCAGGTGCCAGGTCATGCTGAAAAATGAAACCTTCATCTCCATAAAGCTTTTCAGCAGATGGAAGCATGAAGTGCTCCAAAGTCTCCTGATAGCTAGCTGCATTGACCCTGCCCTTGATAAAACACAGTGGACCAACACCAGCAGCTGACATGGCGCCCAGACCATCACTGACTGTGGGGACTTGACACTGGACTTCAGGCAGTTTGGCATTTCCCTCTCCCCAGTCTTCCTCCAGACTCTGGCACCTTGATTTCTGAATGACATGTAAAATTTGCTTTCATCCGAAAAAAGTCCTTTGGACCACTGAGCAACAGTCCAGTGCTGCTTCTCTGTAGCCCAGGTCCGCCGCTTCTGCCACTGTTTCTGGTTCTAAAGTGGCTTGACCTGGGGAATACGGTACCTGTAGCCCATTTCCTGCACACTCCTGTGCACGGTGGCTCTGGATGTTTCTACTCCAGACTCAGTCCACTGCTTCCGCAGGTCCCCCAAGGTCTGGAATCGGTCCTTCTCCACAATCTTCCTCAGGGTCCGGTCACCTCTTCTCGTTGTGCAGCGTTTTCTGCCACACCTTTTCCTTCCCACAGACTTCCCACTGAGGTGCCTTGATACAGCACTCTGGGAACAGCCTATTCGTTCAGACATTTCTTTCTGTGTCTTACCCTCTTGCTTGAGGGTGTCAATGATGGCCTTCTGGACAGCAGTCAGGTCGGCAGTCTTACCCATGATTGTGGTTTTGAGTAATGAACCTGGCTGGGAGTTTTTAAAAGCCTCAGGAATCTTTTGCAGGTGTTTTGAGTTAAATAGTTGATTCAGATGATTAGGTTCAGAGCTCATTTAGAGGACCTTTTCATGATATGCTAATTTTTTGAGACAGGAATTTTGGGTTTTCATGAGCTGTATGCCAGAATCATCAATATTAAAACAATAAAAGGGCTTGAACTACTTCAGTTGTGTGTAATGAATCTAAAATATATGAAAGTCTAATGTTTATCAGTACATTACAGAAAATAATGAACTTTATCACAATATGCTAATTTTTTTAGAAGGACCTGTATATGTATATAGTATGGAACATGAGAGGAGAAAGAGAGTTACTTGCTAAGGATGATGTTAGGAAGTGATATTTAGGTTTCTCCATTTTTAATGATTACTGTAGTTAAAACAGGTGAACTTCAACATTTTAGCTGTAAAATGCCACATGCAGGAGCTAATATTAAGAAATATGTTGTGCTTTTACTTTTTAAAATGTTGGTAACATTACAGTTAATGCTACAAACTTTGAAGATTTGGAATACAGAAGTTACATTTGTAATGGTGTATTTTCATTTAGAAGTGGTAATATTTGTGCAGTAAGATTAGTTACTGCATAAATTAATTAAGCTTATTAAGTAATAAATTCATGTTAAGACAGCATGGAATATATTGTATAATATGCTGTTAAAATATGGTTTAGAATTAATTCAGGGAATAGACAGACAGACTAGATTGAAAAAACTAAACTGGAACTAAGACTCTAATAGCGACGCAGAACAGAACTTAGCAGAACTGCCAAAGAGTTAAAGACCGGGGAGCTATAAATACAAGAGGAGGTAATCAGGGAATGAGGAGCACCTGAAGACTAAACCATGGAGGACGTGAACTTAATCAGACACACACACACACACACACACACAGACAAGACACACCTGTGTCATGTGTCGAAGATCATGACAGGGCCTGGTCAAAGTCCAGGGCCGTTTTTTAGTCCTAGTCTGTCCCTGTTAGAGGCACTATGGAAATAAAACTACTTCTTCTCCTTCTTTATAATTGTTAAATGACAAGAAAACACAAACAATTTAGCATATTGTCAGAAAAATACCATCACCCAAAGTTTGTCTGAATTTACAAAAGCTATTTTGTTTCTATGACTTCTACTTAAAATGTGAGTCATGGTGGACTTCTCTTGAATCTGATTAAAGCTCTACAGATCGGAACCATTGTCTCTTCATCACAGTCGACACCTTCTTCTGTTTGTATTTATCTTCAGCCCTGATATGATCTAAGCTGTGGTTTTCTCAGGCGATCAGTGAAACCCGTTCAGTGGTTTGTTTCAACTCAGAGGTAAACTTTGTCTCACATGTTAGACACTCAAGAGGATTTACCAAAAGCTGTGGCATTAGGTGGCTTACTTAAACCCAGAAGTGATCTTGACAGTGTCTCCTGATCCTCCATGCACTCTCTCACCACGCTGTATCTTTCTGTAACATCTTTTCGTTACCAGTCATCGTAGTCCTGAATTTTCCCATCATCCTTCACAGTCTTTCATCTCTGTCTCTGCTTCCCTCCATTCTGTTTATTGAATATCAGCTGTTTTTTATTAATAATTCCTCTCTTGTTGCAGTTGTATTCAGGTGGTCTTGTTTCGTAGATTAAGAACTTTAAAACAGATAACTACGCAGAAAAATAAAAGGTGCAGGAGACAAACAGTGTTTGTGATCCTGGGTCTGATTTTAGAGCTGCTGTCCTCTGGCTGATCCTTCCATCCTCCATTTATTGTCTTTTTTTTCTTTTTTAAGGCTCATATAAAGCTCACACACACCTACACACACACCTACCTCTTTAAAAGCTGTGGTCAGTGAAGGCCTCACCTCAGCTAAACTCCCAGAGAAATGAAGGAGAACTTAATGGCTAAGTTGGGTAAAGTGCTTTTGCACAAACTTCCCTGGACAAATAAAACCACTGAGAGAGAAAATGACAGTAAGGTTGGTAAGGAGGCAGAGCAAAAAGCAATATAACCATTTTCTAATGAGAGCTGCCCGCCCACAGCTTGGTGGAACTAAACTCTTTTTTTTTCTTTATCACAGCCCAACCTGATAAGAGCACTTAGGTAAAGTGACTCAGTATTTGTCCTGCTCTGATGTGGAGTTTCAAGAAAAGACAATTCAGAAAAGGTTTGAACAACTAATCTTTACTCACAACATGATTCTAAAGCTGGGCAGTGTCCACTTTAGAACATCCTCAAGTCTCAGGAAAACATCTTTAAACTTCAGGCCAAACAGCCAAAGATGTCAGACTTTAGATGAAAAAGCATCAGGTTCCTCCAGAACATCCATCAGAAGGAAAACTATGAAACAGATCAAATATTGTCCAGATAATAATGGATTGGATTTATATAGCGCCTTTCTGGACACTCAAAGCGCTTTGACAGAAGCTCCATTATTCATTCACACACACATTTACTCTGGTGGTGGTAAACTATGACAGATGTCTGTAGTCACAGCTGCCCTGGGGCAGTCTGACAGAAGTGAGGCTGCCATTCTGTGCCATCGGCCCTTCTGACCACCACCAACATTCACACACAGTCACACAGGCAAGTTGGGTGAAGTGTCTTGTCTAAGGACACAACGACAATCTAACCCAGCTGGAGCTGGGGATCAAACTGGCGACCCTCCGGTTACCAGACCAGCCACTCTACCAACTGAGCTATATGCCGCCCTGGACACTAGTCTCTAAGGTGACTGTGAGGGGAAAAAAATGCAGGATAGAGTGGAGGAAGGTATAGGAGCTAGTCTAGAAGATGTTCTCTGAAGAGCTGGGTCTTCAGGAGTTTCTTGAAGATGGACAGAGCTCTGGTAGCTTGGTAGGTCATTCCACCATCGTGGAACGACACATGAGAAGAGGCTGGACTGTCCCAGCGTGGTGTAGGCACTGCTAGCTGATGATCCGTTGACGACCAGAGTGACCGAGCCGTGATGAAAGCCTTAGCAAGAGGATTCAATTAGATGGGAGCCATTTCATTCGGGACCCTGTATGCTAGTGTTAGTGACTTGAATTTGATGCAGCAGCTAAAGGTAGCCAGTGGAGCTCAGTGAACAGAGGGGTGACGTGCTCTTTTAGGCTGATTGAAGACTAAACATGCTGCTGCGTTCTGAACCATTTGTAGAAGTTTCACAGTGCAGGCTGGACGCCCAGTTAGAAGGGCGTTGCAGTAGTCAAGATGGGAGATGACCATAGACTGCACCAGGAGCTGGGTAGTGTATTGTGTCAGGTATGGTCTGATCTTTCGTATGTTAAACAATGTGAAGCGGCAGGAATGAGCGACAGGAGCAACCTGATCTTTAAAGGTCAGCTGGTCGTCAATCACAACACCCAGATTTCAGCTGTCTTTGATGGAGCCAGAGATAGGGAGTCAGTCTGGATTGAGATATTGTGTTGTATGGTTGGTTTGACTGAGATGACAAGCAGTTCAGTTTTAGAGAGGTTGAGTTGGAGATGACGGGCTTTCATCCATCTAGATATGTCAGAGAGACAGTCTGAGATTCGCGCTGAGACTGTGAGGTCATCAGGTGGGAATGACAGGTAGAGCTGGGTGTCGTCAGCATAGTAGTGGTAGGAGAAGACATGTGATCGAATGATATGACCCAGTGAGGTCGCAAAGAGAAGAGGTCCCAGTACAGGGCCTTGGGGAACCCCTGTGGCAAGGTGGTGCACGGCAGAAGTGTGACCGAGCCAGGATATTGAACGACTGACCCAAGAAGTATAATTCAAACCACAACAAAAAATAATTAATGTTTACACAAACTTTTCATATTCAGTAAATATTTGACACCTAACACATGGTTTAAACTTTGGTAAAGAAGTACATTTCTTCAAGTCACATACTCATACTCATTCCATAATTTCACACCAAAACCAGAAACACACCTTGATTTCACATTAGTTCTTGCTTTAGGACATTCAAAAATAAAAACACCTGATGGATCTGAGCTGAGCGTGGCCCCCTCTAGTGATTTAAATGTTCTTGTCAGGGTGTTTGCTGTAGACAAGGACAAACCTGAACTACTTCACACAAAACATTTTCCCTGAAAGGAACCATCAGGCCATCTGCCATCAGGTTGTTACTCAGCTGTGTACTTTTATCTTGTTCAAAACATATAATTTACAGAACAGAGCTTTTCACTCTGCTTTAAATTTTACTCTTAAAGTTTTTGCCTTTGCTATCAAAATTGAAAGCTTATAACAATTTGTCTCTGCTCATCCAGTAGTGCACCAATCTCAGCCACCCACACACACACACACACACACACACACACATACACACATCTCACACACACACACACACACACACACACACACACACACACACACACACACACATACACACATCTCAACACAATGGCACAGCAGAGAGAAGAATAGCTTTGATCCATCTCACCACCTCTTTCTATCTGATAAGTCATTGTGAATGTAAAATGGCTGAAATCACATCAAAGACAGTCAGTGTGTTTACATTCGCATCTAAGTCGATCTCATGTTAATGAACTGGGAGCCTTTATCCTAGTTTACATTTACGTTAGTTAACTGAACTCTCAACTGAAGTGCGCTCCACTCCGCATTGATAGGTGGATACATGCATCGTTTCATGTCGGTCTTTTTCCGGTTGTTTTCTTAGCGTTTAAAAACTCTTTGTTTTAAATTTTACACTACTGATTTGTTTGTAATCCTGCTTCTGTGATCCTGGAAGAGGAGCGTCCAGCTGGTCTCAGCTTGCATGCAGATGAAATCAACTTCCTACTGCATTATCTGGGTGCTTCAGCTCGCTTAGATCCAGTTCATCTTCAGACAGACTAACAAGTTTGCATGCATTAAAAAAAAACAACTTCAGTCGTTTTAAGGCAATAGTTCGATTTTCTGATGTGCATGTAAACTCACTGAGTGTCTGACTTGAATAGAAGTATCAGGAGGACTACACAGCACTGTGAAAGGGTTTAAAGATGTCCCAACAGGCTGCTTTCAGTCACAACTCAACAGTATTTTGGGGCCATTTTTAAGAGTGTTTCAACGTAAAAGTTGTATATAGCTGAAGTTGTATCTGTCTTTCATCCTCTTCATGTTTTTCTATAAATCAGCTGTAGTGAACATCTTGAATGACTTTTCAAAGAAATGCTTGGGACGTTGTGATGATCCAGAGTTTGTTGTTTGTAAAAGACAAAATGTTTTTCATTTCCTAAAGAGTTGCATTGTGGGAAAAAGGGTTTTGACTGACAGCGATATGATGTCTTTCCTGTAGATGGCTTCCAGTACATCCTCTGCTTGAAAAAATAAAGTGAGCCAAGACCAGAGAGGGTCATGTAACTTTATTTTATAAACCTTTACACGGCTGTCAGTTTCAAAGTCAAATCAATTATCTTCTTGGTCATATTGTTTTCCATTGAATCCCAGTGTGCTATACTGGTATATTTTATTGGGTTGACCATATTGGGTCTTATTGTATCATATTGACTTTAGCTGCTTTTGTATCTTGGCATTCAAGATATAAGATAAGGTATGTGACTCTTTGTGTGGGAATACATTCAGTTCAGACCACAGATGCATAACCCTGTTTTAGTTTGTGTGCTTATTTAATCAGAACTGTTACTTCCCATCATGTCTGTGTCTTTTCAATAGTGTAAAAACTTTAGCATTCTGCACTGGGATTCAGATGGAACCATTGTAAACATTCCTCTAAATATTTTTCTTTTCCCCATCTCTCAACTTATTTTCTCTTATGCTTCACTTGGAGATCACTACTCATAATAAAAGACAGAAATTGTTGATGCTAACAGAGAAAAGATGTGGCTTTAAGTTTTTTACATGTTAAAGACATGTATGTTAGCTTAATAGAAGATTTTAAATTAATATTTGGTGTGAATTTCATAGGTTTCATGTGTCTCTGGTTCTGATCTGTTGAATGCTGGGATATGCCCTGAACATGTAGTAAACATAACGATGTATTTCGTGCTAGCAGCTTTCCTAAACAGTGACATTTAAAAGCCATCTCCAGCATGCTCACACACATTGTGTGAAGCATTAGGTTTCTGAAAACTTCTCTATCTAACTGAAAAACATTGTCCAGCACATCACTTCAGGGTGCTGAGGTAAACAGGAGGATCATAGAAGATTTTCTTCGTCACAAATGTTTGAAGACATTTTCATTCGTTAATGTTGCATTTGATGTTCTGCCCACCTGCTACATCCATTCAAGACCCTACATAAATAAAGAATTACCTGATGGTGTGACTCACATTCTGTGACACGTACTGTATCTGTATCACTGTGTCACTGCTGTATGCGTGTCACTGCTGTATGCGTGTCACTGCTGTATGCGTGTTACTGCTGTATGCGTGTCATTGCTGTATGCATGTCACTGCTGTATGCGTGTCACTGCTGTATGCGTGTCACTGCTGTATGCGTGTCACTGCTGTATGCGTGTCACTGCTGTATGCGTGTCACTGCTGTATGCGTGTCACCGCTGTATGCATGTTACTGCTGTATGCGTGTTACTGCTGTATGCGTGTCATTGCTGTATGCGTGTTACTGCTGTATGCGTGTCATTGCTGTATGCGTGTTACTGCTGTATGCATGTCACTGCTGTATGCGTGTTACTGCTGTATGCGTGTCACTGCTGTATGCATGTCACCGCTGTATGCATGTTACTGCTGTATGCGTGTCATTGCTGTATGCATATTACTGCTGTATGCGTGTCACTGCTGTATGCGTGTCACCGCTGTATGCATGTTACTGCTGTATGCGTGTCACCGCTGTATGCCTGTGTAGCCTCACCAAATAGGCTACATCCTCTGACCTTTGACCTCTGTTGACCATCACAACAATAATTCATCTTTTTCTCAATAACTTGGAATACAATCAGTCTTGGATTATGTTTTAACCTGAATCAAGATCCCTACAGATGTCCTACTGTCCACTTTCAAGTGTCCATCTTCCAGATGACCTTAACTGGACACTAGCTGGTCTAATAAAACACTCTCTGTAAAGAAGTCTCTTCTTTAACACCAAATGACTGGTGTTCCAACTGTAATCTCTTGTTTACAGAACATTCTCTGGTTGTTCCTGTTCAGGGTCACCTACACACTCACACCCAAAGTGTTATAATGCTTCTCTGCTATTTTCATGCATTTTCTACATTATAATGTGAGTGTTAACGGGCGGAAGTCATGTGACTTGGTAACTCCCTCACAGTCCCTTGTCCAATCAGAACGATTCACAACTCCACTAACTCAGTTCTGATTAGTACACTTAACATCTTCTGATTGGTTAAATTTAAGATAACTCGTCTCAAAACTAATACTCAGTTCCGGTACAAGTCAGTCTTATCTTGTCTGGTCTTGTCGAGTCTTCATACAGTCTCAGTCTTGGTCTGAGCCTGAAAGCAGTTGGAGCTGCTATGCTGCTATCTTAGCTGAACCTTCATCAGCTTTGAACAAGGCCTTGAGAGACCTGCCTCTCGTCTCTCCCTCACCACGGGAGAGATCAGAAATGAGTTCAGCATGCCTGCTGAGATGCCTCCCTTGCTGATCCGGACGTATCCACGGACTGTCCGGCGAGGTCCTCGGCGGCCATGCCTTCCAGGACCACCACTCCGAGTCTGGGGACTCCAGCCTCAGCTCGTGGAGAAACCAACGCCTGCCAGATCTAGGAGCGTCCACCTTTCAGTGAGCGAACACCACTTTCTGATCGAGAGGTTTGCTTTGATAAAGCTTAATTCTTCCAAACTAAATTAAGCCAAAACTAAATCCCATTCCAAACTCAGATTAGCCTAAATTGACTCTTAAAGTCACAACTAGGTTAACTAAATTAACTAATTTCCCTAGTCATTAAAACATATGCTACGGTCCGTTAAAACTCACAATTAAACTATCTTTAATATCCTCAACATGTTTAAGAATATTAATTGTGTTTACATCAAACTTTCAAACTGTCTTATCTGTCTGTGTTCTTAGGTTTTTCAAATTAAATGATTGTTCAATCCTTATCTGGTCTGAGCTTCACATTATTAATAAGGTATTTCAATTCACTACTCTTTCAAAGAACCTAGATACCTTCAATAAATATTAGCTATTATCAGGGTTAAATGACAGTTTATCACTTTTCATTATAAACCAAAAATAAGCTAATGTTAATTTTCTATTATTTACGATAATGATTTCATGTTAATTATCACTATAATGGCGGAGCCAGCCATGTTTTAAACTGTAATGGCATTGCCAACCAGTTTTAAGTACAAAATTAATACCTAAAAAAAGGATTAATAACTATAAGCTGTTTAATGACTGAACTCCATTTTCCCTGCCAAGAAGCACACACAGTCCTTGCTGATAAGATAAGCGTTGCCACCTCATCACTGAAGCCAAGTCTGATTCTTGTTAAGCTGTCTCACTTCATGTCTGTTTTCACAGTTTAATGTCTGTTGTGTAACTTGTGTATGCTTGGTGACAAAAGTTTTCCGACGTGGAGACAATAAAATTCCGGCTAAGTTCTAAGCTGTTTATCAGACGGTTAACACGACGTCCAAGAACGCGTGGCCTAAATCCGACGTCCAGAGACGAACCAGGTAGAGACCTGTTGTCCTTCGTCAAAAATCTCGTGCGTATTCACGACGAGTTTTAGGTAGCATCGGCTGAGTATGTCCCCCGAGCTAACCGCTAAATAGGTAAATATCCGCTGATTCCGCTAAACAACGCCGCTTTTATCCGTCTTCCATCGCCTCGTTTAACTCTTTGTCTCAGAGACACAT
The DNA here is from genome assembly GCA_006937965.1 of Callopanchax toddi. NCBI lineage: Eukaryota > Metazoa > Chordata > Actinopteri > Cyprinodontiformes > Nothobranchiidae > Callopanchax > Callopanchax toddi. The sequence continues at coordinate 609,119 of SSNR01000359.1, forward strand.
CACTTCATTCCATTTGTTGAGCTTAACTCTTTCTTTCTCCTTCAGTGAATTATCTTCATCAGAATAAACAATGTCTGAACAAAAACAGATAAAAGAGGGTAGACGCCTCACCACAGGTGAAATTGCCAACTTTATAGTAAAAATGGAGAAGTTTGTACCTGAACCAAGGTACACTAAAAAGCTATCTGCTTATTTCAGGAAATTTGACAGGCTCATGGAAAACTACCCTGACACATGTTTAGAGGACAAGATCTTTCTTCTTGAAATGACCTCAGACATGATGGTGGGTATGTTTATTGATCGTCAGTCACCACACACGAAGAGTGACTTTGACAGGCTACGTAGAGCTATCGCCAAATTCTTCTATTAGGATGAGGAAGCTGCAGGCCTCCCGGCTGTGAGGCCCGAGCAGTCTCTCCCTCAGACTCCTGCCACAACGAGTGCAGAAAAGACAGTCACCCCAGAGGTGACTCCCGTCTGCCCACCTCCGCGGTTGGTGCTGGAACCCCCAGCATATAGAGTTACTGGGTCTAAGGGTCCAACCACTGTTTCACCTGCAATTTCTCCAATGCAGAGGATGGCAGAGCGATTCAAAAAAGACTTGCCAGATCCTAATGATCCTCGAGGTATTCGTAGGTTTCTCATTCTGATCGACACCCAAAGCCTTGTAGGCTGGAGAAAGGCCAGTATCGTTCGACGCGCTGCGAGTGGTTCGTTGAAGACGGTCATAGACTCTCTGCGATGGAGAATGGTAGAGAACTGGGACCTACTACGTCAAGCCATCTTAGATCATTATCCACTACCTTATCCTACAGATGCCAGTCCATCTACTGCATCTGATCCACCAATCTCAGTTTCCATCACTGAGAGAAGGGGGGTCACAACACAACCTGATCCTCCTCTAACAACATCTGACCTTCCAGTGTCAAGCTCAGACCCTCCAGAGTTCAACGCTGACGCTCCTGAGTCCAACATCTCTCTGCTTCTCCCAGAGTCGGCCAGCTCTCTGGCGTCCGGCACAGAGCCCGTCCCGCTCCCCGCGGAACCGGTCAGCCCTCAGGTGCCCCAGACTGAATCCCCTCTCTTAACAGCAGAACCCGAGGAGCTCCCACTCAGTCCACAGGAACCCCTTCTGCTCCCCGCAGAACTGGTCACTCCTACTGGACCTCAAGGTGAGCCTCCTCCTCCTCAGGTAGAACAGGTCAACTCTACTCTGTCACCAGTAGAAATCCTACTCAGTCCTCAGGTGCCCCGAGCTGAACTCGTTCTGCCCCCCGCAGAACCAGACAGTCCTACGGTGCCCCACACTGAGCCTCCTCCTACTGGACCTCAAGGTAAACCTCCTCTTCCCCCGGAAGTGCAGGTTAAGACTTCTATGTCACAGACAGAACTCACTACTCTTCTTTGCAGTCCTCCTGCAATTAAGAACAGACTCAAGGCCACCCCCTCAGGTGTGACCTCTTCTCACACACCCCTGGTGGTTCCTCCAAAGGGACCTGAACCATTCTTTCATCCTTCATCATTCAGTCTCCGCCTCCCGAGCGTTCGATACGTCGGCCCGGCGATGCTTTTGATGTTAACGGTGTGTGCAGTCGTGTCCTCCGACGCGACTACTTTGTCTCCCAGACTCACCTTTGACCCTGGTCCTACAAAAACGACCTTTCTCAAAGATCAGTCTTACTCGGTTATGACAATCTCTAACCTATGGAGAACTAACAACGACCTCATCCTCCACGCAAAGGGGGGTGACGTTTTTTTAAGACTCTTTTTCACTTCAACTAATGAGTCTCTGTGTTCTCTGACTCCTAACACCAGCTGTCTCCCTCTTCTGTTTGATCGGCGTGAATGTGTGTCCATGTTTATGCCTCCTTAAAAACCATGTGTTATTAACCATGTGTTTTATTGATAAACAGACTTGGTCGAGCTGTTGACGTCGCCTGCTGTACTCCAGTCAGCTGTGCGTCCATCCTGGTAAACACTAGGCCAGAGTTCCTTTATTTTACAGCCTAATGCTGTATTCATTTAGTAAAATTACTTTGTTTAAATCAAACTTAATGTTTAATTTACTACTATTTTCACAGTTATTTTAATAATAATTACTGTAAAGGCGAGCCAAGTCAATTTTAATTTATTTCCCTCAAATCAATTTTAGGGATATAAAAATATACTTTAGGTCATTTAAAACAAAATGTCCTCTTAAACTTTAGATTTCAGATCTAATATGACTGATTTGACTATTTCCAAAACTCAATTTTTGGTTATCAAAATCTCAATCCTTAGTTTACTAAGTTATTTCCAAAACTTTAAATAGTTTAAACTTAGTTTAAAATATGACGTAATGTCTTTCCAAATTCACTTTAAAAGTGTCACTCCTAGAGTAACCTCATGGGAGTGAAGTCAATCTCTTCAGAGTTTTATACAAAAATAGAGCTCTTAAATCATTTAAATAGGTTAAATCCTTAATTAAATGTAATGGCATGACACATAGCCTTATTTTAAAATTAGATTAATTTAGATTTTCTACTTTATTTT
>SSNR01000360.1:0-42599 GCA_006937965.1 Callopanchax toddi
ATCACAGCAAGCCTTCCAGGTCCTGAAGCAGCAAAACATCCCCAGACCATCACACTACCACCACCATATTTGACTGTTGGTATGATGTTCTTTTTCTGAAATGCTGTTACTTTTACGCCAGATGTAACGGGACACGCACCTTCCAAAAAGTTCAACTTTTGTCTCGTCGGTCCACAAGGTATTTTCCCAAAAGTCTTGGCAATCATTGAGATGTTTTTTAGCAAAATTGAGACGAGCCTTAATGTTCTTTTTGCTTAAAAGTGGTTTGCGCCTTGGAAATCTGCCATGCAGGCCATTTTTGCCCAGTCTCTTTCTTATGGTGGAGTCGTGAACACTGACCTTAATTGAGGCAAGTGAGGCCTGCAGTTCTTTAGATCAGTGTTTTTCAACCACTGTCCCGCGGCACACTAGTGTGCCGTGGGGGATCTTCAGGTGTGCCGCGGGAAATTATTCCATTTCACCTATTGGTCTAAAAAATTTTTTTTAAACTAAATTATTATCTGCAAATAATATTCCATTGTCGCGCGTCTGTGCCAGTCATCACCAAATGGCAGACTCAGGTTCTGTTTGGAGTCAGACGCGCAGCAGATCCAGGACCTGGACCGGGTCCAGCGACAGCACCCGGCAGCGAGCCGGTGCCAGGGGGAGACGCGCGTCTGCCCCTGAGAAGCTCCCGCGGCCCGCAACACACTCGGCATCTGAAACCCCTCCTCCCCCGAACTGGACCGCATCTAGTCTGTGGTTCGGACGGCTGGGAGGGGCCGCCGCCAAGCGAGTCGTGGACCCACGGCAAAAACTTGGCAGAGTTTGGGCAGAACACCGGCAACGCTCCGCGTCAGCCGACTGGGTCTCTGGTGAACCGACGGTCCAGACGTTTTTAAATTCATACTTTGATCTGATTGCTCCATTAAACCAGGAGATCAGCGGGTCCACTGACACTGGGCTGGACCAACACCGTTTTACTTTGATCCTCCGAGCATTCAGCTAAATAAATAAATAAATAAGTCAACGTTAAAAAAAAAAAAAAAAAACTCTTAGAAGTTAGCACAACAGTTTATTTTTGACGGTCTGAGCAGCCCGTTGGTTATTTTCTGCCATGTCTCCTCACTTTGGCTGAAGGATGGATGACGTCATCTGATCACCTCCAAACTCAGTGTGCACGCGCCTCTCAATAGCGTGAATGTGGCAGCGCGCGCCGCTCAAGCTGCGTTTCTCAGCATAATAACTGACAGCTTAAAATTCAACATATCAAACAATATCAACACTAAAAACACATTGATCTGTCAATGATTGTATCAGAGGTTTGTCTTTGTTTTCAGAGACTTACATTAATACTAATGTTCAATTCCTCAAAAAATAGTTTTATTAAACAAAAACATGATGAAAGAGTCCTATGATGTGGATATTGAAATTAACAGTAGGGAAATAAAATAATTTTAAGGCAGATTACTGATAAACTGGATGCTACAATCAATTTTTGACAGGTGAAATAAATCAGTTTAAAGTTATTTGATAGTAAAAAAGAGAGTTGATGATTTAATCAGGTCACCTGTAAACTAAATCTAATCCTTTACTGTCAGGAGATGAGAAAGTTTCTACAGTAAAACTATTAAAACAGAGTGAGCCTGAGAAAACAGCTGTAGAGTTAAAGGAGACAGACCTCTGATGACAGATCAATGTGTTTTAGTGTTAAAATGTTTAATTGGACAAAATTCATCCGATAACGTTATCAACCGTCAATGAGCTCAGAGCTCATCTCATCTGATTTGTCTGGGCTTCTGAGGGAAGTTGTGACAGGCTTTAGTCATTCTTTTTAGGTTAGTAAACCCCCCCCCGGTGTGCCTTGTGATATTTTTCAACGACGAAGTGTACCTTGGCTCAAAAAAGGTTGAAAAACACTGCTTTAGATGTTGTCCTGGGGTCTTTTGTGGCCTCTCGGATGAGTTGTCTCTGCGCTCTTGGGGTAATTTTGGTCGGCCGGCCACTCCTGGGAAGGTTCACCACTGTTCCATGTTCTTGCCATTTGTGGATAATGGCTCTCACTGTGGTTTGCTGGAGTCCCAAAGCTTTAGAAATGGCTTTATAACCTTTACCAAACTGATAGATCTCAATTACTTTTGTTCTCATTTGTTCTTGAATGTCTTTGGATCTTGGCATGATGTCTAGCTTTTGAGGTGCTTTTGGTCTACTTCTCTGTGTCAGGTAGCGCCTATTTAAGTGATTTCTTGATTGAAACAGGTGTGGCAGTAATCAGGCCTGGGGGTGGCTACAGAAATTGAACTCAGGTGTGATAAACCACAGTTAAGTTATTTTTTAACAAGGGGGGCAATCACTTTTTCACACAGGGCCATGTAAGTTTGGATTTTTTTTTTCCCTAAATAATAAAAACCATCATTTAAACATTTAAACTGAAACGCTTAAAGTAATACTCACTGAAATACTCGCTGAAATACTCACTAAATACCCACTGAAACACTCAGTAATACTCGCTTAAATGCTCACAGTAATACTCACTGAAATACTCACAGTAATACTCACTGAAATACTCACAGTAATACTCACTGAAATACTCGCTGAAATACTCACTGAAATACTCACAGTAATACTCGCTGAAATACTCACAGTAATACTCACTGAAACGCTTAAAGTAATACTCACTGAAATACTCGCTGAAATACTCACTAAATACCCACTGAAGCACTCAGTAATACTCGCTTAAATGCTCACAGTAATACTCCCTGAAAGACTCGCAGTAATAGGGCTTATGATCACGTGAATTCTGGGACGTGGCGGCCATGTTGGCAATGTCTTGAGTGTAAACAAACAGATAAAGCGTCGTGGAGAAGCAGAGTTGGGAGAAAGAAGGTAAAATTAAACATGTTAAAATCCCGAAAAGGACAGGGATAGATTAAATAGGGAAGCCAGGGACCAAGATATTGATAAAATCAACATTATATATGGTTTGGACCCATATGAGAGACCCAACAAAGAGTGGATCACCGATGAGGACTTGTTGCCACAGCAGTTCTGTATAACGGACATTTTTGGTTATCTTGTTTGTGGTGTGAGTGCTTACACTTCAGAACAGTTCCAGAGCTACAAGGCATTGGACTCTCATGTGCTGTTTTCAAATGGATGGGTTCAAGAGCTGGAGATCATGAAGCCGGCAAACTCTGACAACACAGTAATCCAGACAAAGGCAAGCTAAACTACCGTATGTTTTACTTTTTTGCATCAACTTTATTGCCAACCATATTCACACGTTTCTAAAGTGCCCAGATGTTATACACTACTGTCTATGTATGTGTGTAAGTGAAAGTATGTATGTGTTGCACTGTTGCACCCCACAACACATCAACGGGTTACCATGGTTGATTAAATTAATGTAAAAAAACAATCAAGTGAAGCCGCAAGACCGAGAGAGCGTGCTGCTGCCAGAAGAAAAAAGAAAACAAACACGCTGTCAACATGACGGCCACGTCGGATGATAACGTCACAATCACAAGCCCTATACTATCTATATAAATACAGTATACTATATAATACTATATAAATCTACTCCGATTTAGTTGTTAGGATGTGTTCTTGTTTTGTCATGTCTTCTTGTATCTTGTCTGTGCATGGGACTGTGAGAAACGTAATCTCAAGTTCTTTGTATGTCTAGCACATGTGAAGAAATTGACAATAAACTATCTCTTATCTTATACTCGCTAATTCCTCACAATAATACTCGCTGAAAAATACTCTTTGTAATACTAATGTATTCATTTACTTTATGTTTTACGTTTGTAGTTTCTTACCCTCTTGAAAACCTAAAAATTTTTTTTTACTTTTTAAAGAATCTTTAAAAACCTTTTGTAAAAGTTTCAGGTTCAGGTTGTAAATCAACCCTATGAAGGGGTTAATGTAGCCAACTCTGATTTTAAACTAAGAAACTTCCTGTTTTGGATTCCTCTTACTGTACAAACCTTCCTTTAACAGGATTCTTGAAGCAGACAAACACACTGTTGATGCAGCAGCTGAATGTTGGTTCTGTGGAACCGAGCAGCAGGTAAAGCCTGTCCAGTCCACAGACACACAGGATGCTTGTTTTCAGCGCTGCAGCAGCGTTGTTTATAGAGAGAGAGACGTCATTTCCGTCACACATCTCTCCATAAAGATGCTCTGTGTTCTCTCTGTCAGACACAAGCTGATGTTTTTACTCCTTTAAAGCTTCGAGTCCTGGCAGAAAACCGGACACACCCTGCAGCACAGGAGCCCTCAAACCACACACTGCACCACACACTGCACCACACGGCCTCGCTGACATTCACCGTGTATCTGAGAGCGTTTAACCCCCGATGTGCTGCGCCTGCTCCTCTGAGAGTTCAGGACCTGAAATAGCTGTTAGAAACAGGGACCACAATCCAGCTTTTCTCTTTAACTTCTTTATATCATTCCTATAAAGTTAATTTAACTCACTGTGTTTCATTATGTGCTTGTTTGACAACTTTCTCTACTGGATTAAGTTTCAGTAAAATCTTTTTAAAATCGAACATTTAAACTTCTTTTAAAATAAAGTTTAACACCTCATTTCCTGAGGGGTCAAAAAGCAAAATCTCAGTCCGTGCTGAGGGCCGACCAGGATCAGTGTTTAGCACAAAGGAAGAAATACGTTTCCCACTTTTCTGAGGTCAGGCTAAGACCCTCTGGATGGTGAATCAGTGAGAAGATTTCCACCACAGAAGAAGCAGCTCGTTTCTGTTCTGATGAACTGAGACCATCTGAGCTGCCCTGTGTGAGGAACAGGATCTCTTTCCTGTCAGTAAACTCATTTTCTCAGCTTCTGGAATGAAGTTGACACAATACTAAAGCCTGATTTATACTTCTCCGTCTGCGTCGTTACGGAGACACGCAACGCCATTATCCGTCAACGCAAGAGCTCTCCAACAGCCTTGCAAGGAAGTCGAGTCAGAGTCGAGCTCAAGAGCTGCTGCAGCAGAGGGGGGAGGAGCCTCAGGGCCAGCCCCAGTGCATTGTGGAACTTGTAGTTTTAGAGTATTTTTTCCTGTACAGCCATGTGCTGGATATAATAAGAATTAACCTCATGGGCTGGATAAAATTGTTATGCAGGCCACATTTGGCCCCCAGGCCTTGATTTGACTTACGTGTTGAAGTAGCGATTCTCAACTGGTGGGTCGAGACCCAAAAGGTGGTCATGAACTAGTTTTCAGTGGGTCACTAATGAAACATCATCTATTGACATTTTTAACAGTAGAAATAAGTGACTGAATAGTTTTAATAGGTCATGGTTTTATTCAGGGAGTAGGTTCATATCTAGTCTTATTGAGAGTCTTTTTGAATCAGTAAGATTCTTGTTTTATGTTTGTGCCTGAAAACAGCTGATTCTGTTAAAAATGCTGAATTTAATGACATGAAGAGATGTGGTCTAAATTAAAATGCAGCTGATTGAAAGTAGTGACGAATAGTTCCCTCTCTAGCGCCACCTTGTGGGTGGGTGGGTGGGTGGATGGATGAATGGATGGATGGATAATTTTTAAAAATAAATATTTAAATACTTAAACATATATTCTCTGAGCACAAGATCCCCATTAATTAGTTTGTGGTTGAAGAAACTTTTTGAGAAAAATGGTTTGGTTTTTTTCTCCTGCTGTTCAGATGCAGAAAAGTCGACATTTTTTTGAGACTCTGGTCCAGTTTTTGACCAGAATGAACTGATTACTGACAATGGCCTGGATCATTGCTCATCTACCTGCTCTGAGCTTCTCCTCCACTCCTCATTTCTCCTCCTCTCCTCTTTTCTTCTCCTCTCCAGCACCTGTTGTGTCCTCTCCAGCCTCTCCACCCGGCGCATGAGCGCGCGAGCTCTTTCCTAGTCCTTTAACCAATTTGAAGAATTCTGCAGCTTCCCGACCGAGGGTGTTGTGTGCGTGGCGTGCCTGTCTCCAGCAGCAGATCTCTTTCTGAAGCTGCGAGAGGGGCCGCCCGGCCGCGGTGTAGGGGTAGTGAACTTGGCGAACAAAGGATTTGCCGCGGTGCGCCACTCGCAATTGGCGCTGATTGGCACAGCTGCCTGGCGATGACAGCCACTGCAGCTGATTGGAAGTAAATGTAAATGTAAGTAAATGAGAAAATGCTTTGAGGTCCAGACAAAAGCCTCTTGGGGTCCGGATTTGGACCAGAGTCCGGGGGTTGCTGACCCCTGGTATAGGAGATAAAGTCCTGCTCTTTATTAAACTGTGTCATCTTTGGAATATTTATTGATTCAACTAAAGAAATGGGATCAAACTGTGTTTCTGTGACAAGCTGCTGGTAACAAAAAGCCCACAGATTAAAATTAATTCGACACAACCCCTGTTCATCCCTGGAGTTTAGGAGCCTTTTTATTGTTCAAAAGTCAGAGTTAGAAATAACTCCCAAGAAATGAAACTGACTGAAAAAGTTCAGTTTGCTAAAGTCCAAGGAAAAACATCTTCAGACCTTTTAAGAGTCTGGAGAACTACTGATTCAGACTAAGGTCTGGCTGCTGGGAAGGAGAAGAGAAAAATTTGTTCCTGAGAGGCCAAAGTCCTGTGAAGAAAAGCCACCTCAATAACGATCTGTCAAACTCAAACTGGTCTACACAAAGAGGCCAACACAAGTGCACACGTATATAGAAAGTCAATATTGTTTCTGGCTTTGATAAACTGAGTGGAGTGTGAGGAGGGAGTTTCTTTTCATGTTTCTCATAGAACGCTGTGTGAATGTTTTAGCACTCAGTAGCATCTGAGTCAAACCTGGTCCACACAGCTGATCGATCATCTCACAAAACAACAAAAAACATCAAATGAACTCACTTTAATACTCTACTCTTTAATTAATAATTTATTAATCACACAGGACCTGGTTGGTTTGGATAGCTTGGTTCCTTAATGATTACCTTTATAATGTTTACTCAGGTTTTCTTTGTCTGATAATAAAATTTGTTTTTTAACTGAAGTTTAAGTGACAACAAAGCAAAAGCAAAAAAAAAAATCTGCAGGGGGGCAAATACTTAAATCAAAACACTGTAAAAAAGTCAAAGATCCACCTAAATGTGAGCAGACTGGTCTCCTTTTCCAAGTTAAAGTGAACTCAAACACTCAATTGTTTTTCAGTTTGTGTCACAAATCAAAATTATTGAGAGTTTAAATGTTTTAATGGTGTGAAGGTTAACAATTCCAGTCACACTAAATACAAAAATTATCAATCTGAATTAGGATTCAGAAATTCTCTGTGTCAGTCATGAAGCCCCTCCCACTATCACTGTCAAGAGCAATCTGCTAAAAACCACACAGACTGATGGAGGTATTCTGTGTGTCTGAGTGCAGACGGGTTAAACTGGAGGTTAAACCATTTCTACCTGTTGCTTGTTGCCTTTACGAGTCAGCATGACGAACTGCATGGTGTCAGAGACGTCTGCTTCTCCTTCCCCCATGCAGGACTGTGACGACCCCCCCTTCTTCAGCTGGCTCTTCAGCTGCAGAGGGATGGCCACGTCTAGCTGGTGCACCTTCACTGCCTCTCCACTGCGCTGCTGCAGAACCAAAACACATCAATCAGGAAGGAGGTTTCAGCTTTTATCATCAAACAAATCATCCTGAATGTCCTGTCTACAAACATTTCTACTCCCAGGTTAGCCTCAAATTTTAAAATGAATGAGCAATAATGTTTGAGTCTGTGTTAGAAGAACATCTCATGAACAGATCAATGAATTCTGATGAAACTTTCACAAAGTCTTCAATGGACTGAAATCTACAAGTGATTCACTTTTGGAGTTTAATCAAACTTAAGGCTGGTTCACACGCAGTGTTGGGTAAGTTACTTTAAATTAGGAACTTAGTTACATTACTAGTTACTTATTTCAAAAGTAACTCAGTTACTTTAAGTTACTCTTTACTTTCAAAGTAACTAGTTACTAGGGAAAGTAACTATGTTATAATTAAAACAATAATATATTATAAATTACCCACCTAAATTTACTGTGATTTATTGATGCTGAGGGCTTCATACAGTGATGTAAATTACTGATGGATCTTTCAGAGGCGATCAATACATCAGTTACACTTTTTTATTCTGTCTTTCTGACAGCTCGGTATCAAATAGACCAGAACTTCAACAGTTATCACTCTTAACTCATTTCAAGTTGGATCAAACTAAAATTTTTGTAACAAAAACGTTCAATCAAAACAACAGGATAGTCCTTAAACCAACTTATATATTTAATTTTGATCCATCCTACCTTTATTCAGTAGAGCTGCTGTTTTCTCATGACTGATGAGTTCAGTCTCCTCAGAAGGAGATCTTAGTTTCTCAACTTCAACCACAGGCTGATATCAGAACAGAGCTGACACGGTTTCTCAGAACCAGCAGCACACCTACGTCCAAAAAAACCGACAACCAACGACGAACTCCGACTCTTTCATCTCAGATTTTGTTAAAGTGCCCATGACATCGGTTTCCATGTTTTCTGACTGATCTATCATGTTGCAACGTTGAGTTCTCACCTTAAACCTGCCAGAAAGAGCAAAAAACGGCGTCCATCGGTCTCCTAGTACAGCCAGTGAGAAGCTCTTCAAGATTTCAGACCCAGGTTTCAAAACGTTTTTTTCACTCCAGTCCGCTATGAGGTCATAGTGATCCGGACTTGCTTATATGGTAAATTCTCCGCCCACATGCACGTTCACGACACCTGAAGCGAGGCAGTGCTGCCACCAGTGTTGGGAATAACAGCATTTAAAGTAACGGCGCTACGTAACTCCGTTCTTTTATCGGTACCGGACTAATCTAATTAATTACCGTTTCTGTCATGAGAACGGCGTTTCCGTTACTGAGCGTGAAATGCGGTGCGTTACTTTTATAATGTTCTCTCCAATAATGCGTCCGTAGGTTCAGTCCTCGGAGCTTTATTTAGAACAATAAGAGCTGCTGTCGGCTGTAGCCGCACCAAAAACAGTCTAAAACTGTTAAAAACAACTGAACAGAGCTGTTTCCTGCTCTGTCGCTCCTCCTGCAGCAGTACGTCTCACACACACACACACAAGCGCACTCCGCCCCGTTTCCCCATCAGCTGATCTCACGCCGCGCCTCGCTGTTTTCACACAAAGCAGAAAAGGACAGCGTCTCAACTTCCAAGCAGCCTCAGAGCAAACGATAACCAAACTATTACGGTATGAATTGATTAAATAAACTGTGTACCCTGAACACACCGCCCCATGCACAAACTGCTTGTGCGCGCAGCCGCGCACACACAAACGCCAGCGATGGAGCAGGGCAGTCTGGAGCATTAGGATGAAAAGTTGTCATCTTCAAGGTGGAATTTATCCACTACTTCAAACTGATTGAGTTAAAAGACCAGAATGTGTTTCTGAGGTGTCATTAAGTCCAGGAGTTTCTGTTTCTTTTAAATTTACTCAGAAAAACTGCTCAGAAAAATCCAAATTCTTTGATATACCACAACTTTTTTTCTAAATAGTAACGCAAAAATTATTTTCCCTGTAACTAGTTACTTTTGTTATAAAGTAATTTTGTACCTAACTCAGTTACTTTTTGGAACAAGTAGTGAGTAACTATAACCAATTACTTTTTTAAAGTAACGTTCCCAACACTGGCCGCTGCCATTGACCATAGACCGTGTAGTGTTTAGTTTCACTTTCGTTTCTCTTTCACGCGACAGCACTGCCCCCTACTGCAGCAGAAGTGTCAGGCTGCCAAATAAGGAGAAACCCAGCAGAACCGGAAGGCGGCGCTTTCTTCTGATCTCCGAGTTGCTCGTTAGGAAATAATTACAGCGTATTTTGAGTTATAATGGTGCAACGCTAATCTAGAGGCATCAAAGATTACACCTGTTTAATATAAAGTGATTTAAATATCGAGTCATGGGCCCTTTAAATCCAGTGGTTTCACCTTCTCACGGTCCAAAAACGTACAACAACATACAGGATGAGCTGCTAAAACTCCAACTTTAACGAGCCACCTGCTGTGTTCGGATGGCGCAGCGTCGGTCTGGCGGATGAGACGCCGGTCCAGTACACAGCTCAGCGCGACCAGCTGCAAGCGGGTCTGCCCGTCTCGTTGTAGCAGGTGGAAAGTTCGAAACTTGATAAAGATGAGAAGTGTTTGGAGAGCTCCAGATGAGGCGGAGGTGACTCCGGCCTCCAGGAACCGCAGGCGGTTAGAGTTCCGACCCGGGCCACCTCAGACCAGGATGAGCAGATGAACCAGATCGGCCCGGTGTTGAGGTGAAGACCCGGTTTCTGGGTCTCTCGCTCCTATCTGAGTCCACTCACCATCCGGTGGGATCGGAACAGGTGCTGAGGTCGGAGGAGAACGGGGCGTGAAGCTGATCCACACCTGAGCCGGACTCAGCGGGCGACAGCTGCCGGACCATCAGAGCTGTAGCCCGCTGCCGCCTCCGTCACCTCGACAGGAGTGATCTCAGCCTCTGGAGTTTCCGCCGGACAGACAATCGAACCATTGTTAGGTCCAACAGACGTTGCCAGCGGGAGTCGCAGAGGTGTACTCCTCAGCTCCCGCTGCGTTGCACGGAGGAGCGCTCACAGGTGAACGGGGTGCGAGTCGCTACCGGCTGCCCCCCCATTATAAAGTCACACACCTCCTCCGTTTCTTCCCGCTGGCACCGGGCCCGCCTGATGCAAAGTAATGAATAACGAGCCTAAAAAAGCCCAGTAACGAGGAACGCGTTCCTGATTTTGGGAGACTAACGCATTACCGTATTCGTTACAGCAATAGTAACGTAGTTACTGGAACCTCCCAACACTGTTCACACAGCAGGATTTTCAAATTGTCGGCCGATTTTAAATCGCGGACACTGACCGTCCTGATCCTACAGTGTGTGGTGGGATCACACACGAACCGATTTTACACACCAACATTCCCAGATCAGACGTGAAATCTCGCAGAACTTCACGAGATCAAACGTGACTTTGGAGTAAACAAACATGAAAGCTTTTATTTTTTATTAAAAACAATAAACGGGAGGTGTTTTGGGTATGTTCTGCCGGCAGGAGGCCCCCGGGTCGACCCAGGACATTCTGGAGGAAATACATCTCCAGGTAGGCCAGGGAACACCTGGGCGTCCCAGCTGAGTAGCTGGCGGATTTGGCCGGGGAGAGGATGGTCTGGGATGTGCGACTAGGATGCAGCCCCCGCGACCCGAACCCGGATAAGTGGAGGAAGGCGAACACTGAACTTGTGACAATTTAAAAAATCCAAGCAGCTGTTTTGATGAGAGATTTATTTTGCTCCGCGCAGCAGAGTCTGTCAACTCGCTCTCTGATTGGCTACACGTCAATCTCCACAGGCAGATTTTCGGGGGTCACCACACACGCTGCGATGTCGGGCCTAGACAATCCAAACATGTTCAATTTCCCAGATTAGTGATCGGCGGTTCTGACGGCGTTCTGAGCGGACCAGAGCACTCTTAACCCACCACACACGAGTAGGGATGGGAATTGATAAGATTTTTACGATTCCGATTCCATTTTCGATTCTGTATAACGATTCAATTCTTTATCGATTCTCTTATCGATTCTCATTTGAAAAAAAAGAGAACAAACAGATCTATTAGCTTCAAGCTGGTTTATATCTTATCTTTGAGTAAGATACAAGTTTAGAAGTAAGATGACCTTATACATCCAACAGTGAGGTCTTAAGAAAACCAGAGCCTAGGGTCACAGGGTGCCCAGAAAAAAAAGTTTCTAAGTATAAAATAATAATAAAATATTATTTTGTAGAAATAACATAAAATACAACATAAATTATTCTGTGCAATTCCACAAGAATGTAACATTTTAACTCTCTTTTTAAAAAGGATCTGAGCTGAACACACAAAATTACATCAGCCAGCAACAAATACAACTCAAGTCAAGTTTAATGGAACTGTGCATTCTGCAATTTTGCAACCATCAACTATGGAAAATTAACAATTCTTCTGCAGAAAAATGAGCATATCTGCTTTTTCAGGAAGGATACCTGATCTTTCTGGACTTATTGTGTCTCCAGCTGGAGAACACCCTCTCAGACAGGTAGGGCTGTGCGTTATGACGAAATATTTCATCTGGACGATAGAAAATGTCTACCGTCAGATAAAAAGCTCTATCGTTTAAGCCACGATAGAAGTTTTACAGCATAATGCACTTTACGGGATGTTCATGAACGCACCGCGCAGCAACACAAACAAACATGGAGGCAGATGGTAGTGGACGCGTTTTAGACCAGGGTCAACAGGATAACCAGCTAACTCAAAACGAGGAGCTTGTAACTAAAAGAGGGACAACTTCTGTCTCATGGATGTGGTTTAAATATAAAAAGACCGACGTGGACCAGACAACAGCTGTTTGTAAAGTTTGCCGGCTCCCGGTCCCAACAACGGACTCCGACGCCACTAATATATTTTATCACCTGCACAAAAACCAAGTCGAAGAATACAGAGACAGTCAAAGAGCAAAAGCTGCAAGAGCAGCGTCGAGTGTTGGAGTAAGAGCTCAGAATAAACTCCAGACGCTGATCAGGTTTTTACCCGCAGCACGTCATGTAGCTGCCAGCTGAGCGGGATGAAAGGAGGAGGTTACTGCTGCTGTTACCACGCACATCTACAAAGATATGGCTCTAATCTACATGGTGGAGAAACGTGAGTTTAGTGACTCGTGGTGACGTAGTCGCGCCGACTGGAATTTATTTTATTTTTTGCGCCGACTGAAATTGATAAGGGAATCGTTAGCAAAAATGGCAAACGATTCCAAGGGATTGAAACACTGGGAACCGGTTCTCATTAAGAACCGGTTTTCGATTCCCATCCCTACACACGAGAGGATGATCTGATAAGATTATCTTTAGCAATCAGGCACGTCTTTAAGATTGTCGGAGGAGAAGAATCGGGGCAAAAATCGGGTTAAAAATCCTGCCGTGTGAACCAGCCTTTACGATGGCTACCACAGTCAATCAGCCTTAGCAAACTCAAAAACTGCTCTAACGCTGTCACGGTTGTTATTTAAGTCTATAGACGTTATTAGTGGGTGTGGATTTATCCTGAATTATTAACAGGATGGTATACCTGCAGATTTTCCAGCATCATCTTATCCAGAGCCTGGATGAAGTCCTCATCCTCAGGACAGGCCACATGTTTCAGTCCACCTCCCCGGATGGTGACCTCCTGCAGGAAACAGACCAACCTCCATGTTTTCTATCAAAACCTCAAAGTTCTGATCAGCATCAGAGACAAATAATCATCAGTTTGTCAGATCTTACATTGTTCTCCTCATCTGTCTCGTTCTCTTTATTAGAATCAGTCAAGTAGTCAGTGTTCTCCTCCTCCTCCTCCTCCCGCTCCTCCTCTTCATTCTCTGATCCCTCCTGTGAAAAAAAACAACAACATGTTGACCCTCAATCAGATTCAACACAAAGCTGCGTGAAAACAGATGTGTTAATCTTCATCACAACTAGAAATAATGAAACACGACCAATCAGGAGTCACTTTGATCAGATCGAACTAAACTACCTCAAACCTGACAGAACCAGCAGGAACTAATTACGGTACTCGTTCAAATTATTTTCCTACCACATCTCTTCAACTTGTTCCTTTTCATCTATTTCACTGTAATAAAAAAACCTCATTTGATTTTTGCTTAATGAAAACAAAAAGCGTACATTTGGTCAAATCAGAGCTCTTCTAAAATCAAACTCAAGTTATCCCAACCATGTAGTGGTTTCACACACTGAGCATCTCACGCTGAATAACTTGGACATGTGAACTGTATTTAATCAAATTTTAGGGGCGGCATTAGCTCAGTAGGGGCGGCATTAGCTCAGTGGGGGCGGCATTAGCTCAGTAGGGGCGGCATTAGCTCAGTGGGGGCGGCATTAGCTCAGTGGGGGCGGCATTAGCTCAGTTGGTAGAGTGGCCGGTCTGGCAACCGGAGGGTCGCCGGTTCGATCCCCAGCTCCGGCTGGGTTAGATTGTCGTTGTGTCCTTGGGCAAGACACTTCACCCAACTTGCCTACTGGTGGTGGTCAGAGGGTCCTGGAGGGCGCCGGTGCATGGCAGCCCCCGCCTCTGTCAGAGTGTCCAAGGGCAGCTGAGACTACAACGTAGTTTATCACCACCAGCGTGTGAGTGTGAGTGTGAATGGGTGAGTGACTGTTCGTGTTGTACAGCGCTTTGGGGTGTTCTGCACTGTAGAAAGCGCTCTATAAATACAAGCCATTTACCATTTTTTACCATATTATGTCCTCTGCAGCCGTTTTTAGACTTTATCCTGCATTTTTACTGGATTTAAATGTTGTAAGACTTCAAAACAAAGCTGGCTGTTGCTTTGCTATTAAAGAAAAAAGTTCTAAATTCTACCTCACTGAGTTTTAATGAGGAGGTCTGACTTGGTGGCGTTTCCTGTGGTTTTACTGGTTATTAATCAGACATTCTGAAGAGCCAGTGAGCGTCTAATGTAGCTTCGATTAGTTTCTCACTGGGCTTCGAACATTCTGAGAACAACATCCATGAGGAAGTTTAAAAACGGTCTAGAAAAATGTGTGAGGGCTTTAAATTCCCTCCTGTGAGTCTCAGAGTTTCACTCATGTCGCGAGAAATCTGAACATTTGAAAAATTAGAACAAAGTCTCAAAATGATTCGCATCACATTTATACCTCTGACTTTTTTTAGATTTTATTATTTTGTGTTACCGAACAATGCCACATCACTACTTCGCTATTTCTTCTAGCAAATTATGCAGACACAGCATTAGCTGCCTTATGCTAACAGGTACTAGTAAATAGTTTTGTCACACACATGATACTAACAGAAAACTCAACACAAAAAACCTAGACATAATCATCAATAATAAATAATAATAATTTATCCTTTATAGATCCTGGGGTTTGAACCCACGCTCTCTGACATGGGAGGCAATCTCTCTTACCAATGCGCCACGGTCGCCCTCCGTGTGTGTGTGTGTGTGTGTGTGTGTGTGTGTGTGTGCGTCAACACATCTTTAGTCTTACAGGAACTAATAATCAGGCAGCAAGTGATCAGGCTTGGAGTGTGTCACATCTAAAACTGTCGCCTCGCCTTCCTCCGCTTATCCGGGTCCGGGTCGCGGGGGCAGCATCCCAACTCGGGCATCCCAGGTCATCCTCTCCCCAGCCAAGTCCACCAGCTCCTCAGCTGGGATGCCCAGACGTTCCCAGGCTAACCTGAAGATTCATTTCCTCTAGTTTGTCCTGGGTCGACCCGGGGGCCTCCTGCCGGCAGGACATGCCTAAAACACCTCCCGAGGGAGGCGTCCAGGAGGCATCCTGACCAGATGCCCAAACCACCTCAACTGGCTACTTTCGATATGGAGGAACAGCGACTCTACTCCGAGTCCCTCCCAGATGTCTGAGCTTCTTACCCTATCTCTAAGGCTGAGCCCGGCCACCCTGTGGAGAAAACTCATTTCGGCCGCTTGTATCCGCTAGGGCTGTCGCGGTTGAGGAATTCCCTCAACATGATCCGCTCAAACGCCCCTTTGCAATCCTGTGCTCAGCATGCGATCAGATATGGATTAATTACACTTTCTGTTGTAATGGGCTCTCAGAGTAGAGTTTATAAGCTGTGGAGGCTTGTTGACACGCAAAATCTGCTCCACGAGCCGAGCGCACACATAGAACTGGACTCCAAACGCGAGGAGGTCTGCATTAAACATCAGCGCCAGGTTTTCCCCTGAGTATCTCAATGAAAAATATGTGAACCCCTCATCTCTCTCATGATCTCATAATGAACGTTAATATTATATAGTAATCAGAGTCCTGCAGAGCGCACAGAGCTGCACCTCACTGCGCTGCGCTCGACTCCGAACGGAGTTTTTAGAAATGTCTATCTGATGACTGGCTGATCGACTAATTTAGAGTCTAATCCTGTGGATTTATGTACTAAATGGGCCCGGTGTTAGAGTAATGCTACTGAAAATGTAATTATCATTTTTAAAATTAATAAGTGACGGATAAAAATAGATTATGACCGGATTTTTTAACCCTGTCAGTCAAATGATGGAAAACTAAAAAGTCTAGCGCGACCTCTGCAGGGGATTTTCATTAGGGTCGATGAGTTCCTCCTTCAGGTAGCGATTGAGCTCCAGCTCGGCTCTAACTCTCTTTGGGACAGATTCAGAAGACGTGCTGGTCCGTGACTTCAGCAGGTCTCTGAGCGTTTTTTTTTTTTTTTTGCCGCTGGTGGCAGCACCGTCTCCGCCAAAGATTCTGGCTGGGCTGCAGCTGACGCACTGGCACCGCTCCCTCCATCTTCCATGTGTACGATCTTCTCGATCAGCGCGCACTTTACTTCATCATCATCAGATTGTCAGGTGTGGGTAATTGCAGTGGCCCGTCATGCAGCGCGGTAGGTTTCTTAATATCGCGATATTTCATTTGTGCGGTTACCGTGACAGCCCTAGTATCCGCGATCTCGTTCTTTCGGTCATTACCCAAAGCTCATGACCATAGGTGAGGATTGGGATGTAGATCGACCGGTAAATTGAGAGCCTTGCTTTCTGGCTCAGCTCCCTCTTCACCACAACCGATCGGTTCAGCATCTGCATCACTGGGCTAGGAGGACTACTGTAGATCATCTGCAAAAAGCAGAGATGAGATTCTCCTGCCACCAAACTCAACACCCTCCACACCACGGCTGCACCTAGAAATCCTGTCCATAAAGGTTATAACAGGACCGGTGACAAAGGGCAGCCCTGGCGGAGTCCAACCCTCACTGGGAACAGGTCCGACTTACTGCCGGCTATGCGGACCAAACTCACACTCCTCTGGTACAGCCCTGGCCCGCCCCCCACAGGGTGCCCCTGGGGACACGGTCATAAGCCTTCTCCAAATCCACAAAACACATGTGGATTGATTGGGAAAACTCCCATGACCCCTCCATCACCCTGGCGAGGGTAAAGAGCTGGTCCACAGTTCCACGATCAGGATGAAAACCACATTGCTCCTCTTCTATTCGAGGCTCAACTATCGACCGGACCCTCCTCTCCAGTACCTTGGAGTAGACTTTTCCCGGAAGGCTGAGGAGTGTGATCCCCCTATAGTTGGAACACACCCTCTGGTCCCCCTTCTTAAAAATGGGAACCACCACCCCGGTCTGCCACTCAACAGGAACTGCCCCCGATGACCACGCAATGTTGCAGAGACGTGTCAACCACGACAGTCCTACAACATCCATCACCTTGAGATACCCAGGTCGGATCTCATCCACCCCCGGGGCTCCGCCACTATGTAGTTATTTGACTACCTCAGCGACTTCTGCCCAAGAGATTGGACAGTCCGTCCCCAGGTCTCCCAGCTCTGGTTCCTCCTCGGAATGTGCGTCGGTGGGATTGAGGAGCTCCTCAAAGTATTCCTTCCACCGCCCGAATATAGTCCCAGTTGACGGCAGCAGCTCCCCGTCCCCACTGTAAACAGTGTGAGCGAGTTGTTGCCTTCCTCCCCTGAGGTGCTGGATGGTTTGCCAGAACTTTTTTGGAGCCGAACAATAGTCTTTTCCCATGGCCTCGTCGAACTCCTCCCACGCTCGAGATTTTGCTTTGGAAACTACCACTGCTGCACCCCGTCGTTTTAAAGACAACTGGAAATTTTCACTTTGTGGACAAAGAAAATAATAAAATGCTGTGAATTTAAACAACTAATAAAGCAACAGTAAAAACTAATGAGGTGATTCACAAGGTTGAAGAATTAAAAATAATTATTAATGATCTGAAAGACGATCAGTAGCAGCTCTGGAACTCAAAATCATTCCTACAGATTGGAACAAAATGCATTCTGGGTAACCAACAGAAACATTTCCTGATACTTTATCTGGTTAAAAGTTTTTATCTTTCTAGTACTTCCTGCTTTTTACTGATAATGACTCAAGTTCACAGGAACCCATTAAAAAGAAAACCTCTCGTTCTGTTTTCATTTAGTAAAGATCTACCAACACACACGCACGCATGCACACACACAAGCTGCTTCTCATTTCACTGACATATGAGGAAAATCTTTCACCTTTACTTTGCTCTTATGCCAGAAAAACAAATAAATGACTGTTAGTTTTCAGTGTGACGAACCGAAGCCGCGGATCCTGTTAGAATCTGAACTCAGAACAAACCTGGAGCTGAAACCTGACTCGTTTAGACTGAACGAGGACAGAGTACAGACCCAGAATCTGAACTACAGGAAGCTTCAGGTGAAGCTGAATCCCTCCACACACACTAGCAGGTTCACCCCAGGGTCAGAGGTCAACACCCCTGAATCTACAGACCTCAGTTAGCAGGTCAAGGGTTAAAGGTCATGACAGGAGAATTAGAAAAAGACTGATCAGGTAGAATTTGTTTGGAAGATGATTATAAAAACCCACAAGACTTCAGAAACAATGAGACCACAGTAGAGAAGTTTACCCACAATGCAAAGCAGCACAAACAGCTGATGCCAGCTGTTGGTACAGTGGTGGAGGGTTGATGGTTTGGACTTATTCCAGTCCCTGGGTCTACCGTGAGTCTAGTCCATCTGAACCAGAACGGGACTACAAACAAACAGCTGCATTCTGAGTTATTTTCCGTTTTTAAATTACCGTATTTGCCCGAATATAAGACGAGATTTTTTTCATTGAAAATAATTTGAAAAGGCGGGGTCGTCTTATTATCGCACCCTAGTTTTTCCAGTGGAGGGCGCAGGCTTTTTGGTCAAAGCAGCAGGAAGCAGCTCAGATCGCGAGTGGTTCCAGAGGTCCAGTCCAGAGGCAGCCAGGTCCATTTCCAGACCCAGCAGGTGCTTTCAGCGAGCAGACTGTACAGGTGAGGGCTCGTGTCGCTCGCTCGATTTACAGACGCATTCTCCCTCAGAACCTCATCCGTCTCACGTATCTTTATATGCAACCCCCCCCCCCCACACACACACACACACACAGGTTTGCGGGTTTGTGTGTCGGCGCACAATGGAACAGCAGCAGGTTTGTGTGTCTGTGCATTTTTGCGCAGCAGTGTGTGTGTGTAAACAAGCTTCCCCTATATGAAAACTCCATCGCAGCACCAAAGTTCATCAGTGTCTGATGATCGCGGCGCTGCACAGTCTGACCGTGAAAGCTCCTGTCAGCAAAGGTGCGTTCAGGCAGAGAGACCAGTACGGCGCACTGGTGGACTAGTTGTGCGCACCCCTGTTAATAAGCAAATATTAAAGCAGTCTGGAATTATTATTATTTAAATTAGTTTCTCAAAATTTCAATAAAAAGTTTCTTTAAAAAGTGAATTTAGTCTTTTTTTCTGAAGATTAGTCTTGAAAAGGGGGCTCGTCTTATAATCAGGGTCGTCCTATATTCGGGCAAATACGGTAGTCACAACAACAGGAAGATCAAATCCATCAGCTGTCATGTATAAAAACGCTTACATCCTCTTCCTGTTCGTTCATTTCGCTCTCGTTGCCCGACTGCTCCTCTGTCTCAGCGCCTCCCTCTTCCTCGTCATCCCCATCGTCGTCTTCCTCGTCGAGAGCATCCCCTTCGCTCATGGCGCTGGAGCGACCGTCTCTGTCCATGGCCATACCTTTAAGATAACACACAGACAGACATCTGAGAAAAATGTTGATTTAAACAAAACAGCAGATTAACAGAAGTTAATGATTAGGAATTAATGAATGATATGGGGGGGTTCTATCTGTAGAGGTCACATTAAAACGATGATACAGCAGCAGTGACAGAATGAAGTCAGGTTTGTGGTTTGAAGCTGTAGATCAGGTCCTGAGTGACTGAAGGATGGAGGAATGTCCAATCCTAGCTAAAGTATGAAAGGTAACAATGGGGCCACTGTTTGGCTGAGAGGGCCCCCATCAATCATTCATTCCTCTCCAACATTCACAGAATCCAGGCTTCTCACAAACACAACATCAGCTGTGGAAAGTTACAAAAACTCAGGTGACGAGCAGGTAAACAAACCCCAAGTTTACCCTCTCAAACTTTGTACTTTATTCTAAAGCCACTGGAGCATTTTTTCTCTGATGTACTGATAACTTTACTCCCTACTGTGGTATCTGAGCACACAGCTCACATTTTTCTCTGCATTCCAATTTGACACCTTGAAACTAATCAAGCTGAGCTGCGGTTTCATCAGGCTGCAGAACGAGAAACACCTGCTGCAGAAACGCTTCCTCTTTCCTCTCATTTGGAGTTCATCCTACAAATCAGTTTAATCCCTAAGAATTAGGATTCATTATGAAAATATAAAGTACACGCTTTAGAGTTAATTTTACTCCAGAAACAGTCAGATGTAATCATCTCTCTTAAAAGGGTTTAGAGAAGACACAATTGAATCCTAATTAATCTAAATTAACTTCAAATAACTTAGAACTCATTTTGTTTAAAACTGAGGCTTTGAGTCATTTTAAGACATTTAACTCTTTAAAGCCACATTGTGGAGGATTTCATCAAGAGAGCAGTTTTTGAATCCAACGTCCAGCGGCTCCTCCTCAAAACACCTCGACACGCGTGTCCGGTCGCGTGTGCACACGGCGCATATACGTTGCGAGCATGAACTGTACAGCTCAATGTGTAGGGTTTAATCACTCACAGTTCACAAATCTTATTCCAACACTACGAGGGTCTGAAGAACCCTCTCTGTCCCTGCTGCTTCTGATATTTAGCTCTGTTAGCAGCTAGCTGCTGCGGTACTCTGAAGCTGAACTTGACTCAGCCCTGAACGAACTTTCTGACCAAAATAAACGCGTAACCCTGTCAAGCCTTGCCATTCTGTGAGGTGAAAGGTTTAAAAATAAAAATAAATCCGTCATTAGCCGGGAAATGGGTAGGTTTTTAGTAGAAATGAGCTGTGAGTCCTCAGTGAGACGGCAAACAGAGAAACACACAGAGCGTCCTGTACAAGAGCGCCCCCTACTGATACAGGTTTGCTCGATGCGCGTGCATGTTGAGAGAATGCAGACATTTGAATTTTATTGGCTGAAAAATGTCGGCAGCAAGAAATAATGGAAAGGGGTCTCTAGGAGGAAGGAGGGTCTTCATCAGAATGACAGATGTTGTGGAACTCAACCCATAGATCAAAGTTTAGACCTGAAATATCATTTAAAACATTTAGAAAACTTTGATACAGAGAAAAATGCTCCACTTATCAGCTTTAACTCCATGTTTAACTCACATATTTCTGTTTCCAGGAGGTCCTTTTTTTTTTTTTTTTTTACCAAGATTTGTATTTTCATCACAAAGCTGCTGTATTGAATCCTATACAGGTTTTCTGCCCTCTGGTGGAAGATATAAGTACTGAAGTTAGAAAGTGCAAATTTTATTTAGTTTTATTCCTGTTGCTTTATTATATAATTAAACAATAAATTTAATATAAAAGTAAATGATTGTTTTATAGCCAATAAATGAGTTTTCTGATCATTTTACATATCAGGCTTTAAAGGGTTAAATCCTGCTGTTTATATGGTACTTTTGTGAAATACACAAACTATAAATGTGAAAAGTACACATTATGTTGTAAAAAAAACTCCACCCACATATAATAATGTTTTAAAGAAAATAATTTTTTTAAACACTGAATAATTTGAGGACTTTGGTTTTGGAATCCCAAACCTCAACATGAAAGTTCTGTTATGGATGCTAGACTTAGTTTTCAGTAATGGTGTGTTTAGGAACTAGGAAAACTGTTGGGTTTTTTATTGCTGCCTGGTAATGGTGCAATCACGGACCAAAAGAAACCCTGATATTTGTGTTTCAGACACTGAAACATTGAAAATAACTTCCTTCAGAGAGCCGACAGTCTGTGTCCCGTTGGATCCAACTGTCCTTCTCCTAATCACCTGTTATCCTAAAAAATAGCATACTACAACCATTGATTTCAGTTAGATTCTGTGATTTGAAGCTGTTTATTTGAAACGGTTGCAAAAACAATGTCACAAAAACTGAAAATCTCAAAATGAGGCTGTAAAATGTTTTCTAACCTAATGGACTGATTTATGTTCTCACTTTGCAAAAAAATCTGAACATATTTCATAAGAAAGTTTTGTTTCTATCAACAACAAATGGGTATTTATTCATAAGAAATAAGAATAAAAGGTTCAGTGAGTGAAACAGGTTGGCCTGTTGAAACAAAAACACTCAAATCTGAGTCAGGTCTGGGTTTTGTGACCAACCTGAAATGAACTCAAACACAAAAGCAACAATTAATTTAATTAACAGTTATTGTTCCTAAATGCTCTGCGCTGAAAGTGTTTTTTTGAGTGTGTGTGTGGGTGTGTGTGTGGTATGTGTGTATTTGAGTGAAACGAGTCCTCCTACACATCGGGGAATGCTGCTCTGCTGGGGACAAACCGGTGAAACAGGCCGCTGCTCAAACACCCATCAGTCTTTGTACATGAAACTCATCCTCACCTAGTTTGACGAGCACCTCCCTCTCCAGGTCGGTGACCTGCTTGGTGGCCTCCTCCATGGAGCAGCTAAGCCTCATCTTGGGCCTGAGCAGCTCCAGGGTGTCACTGATCATGTAGTCGATGTCGATAGGGAAGGGGTGGTCCTTGGTCCAAACATCCAGGCTCTTCTTCCACCAGATGTACCTCTGCAGACACACATAAACAGTTTACTGATTCTGTAAACTCTCACCTTATTGCATCGTATGTCAGTGAGACAAGGAGCTCTAGGAGTAGACGTGCCTGGAAGTAGACGAGGAAACAGTCCAGCTTCTTCTTGCTGGAGCCACGATCGAAGTACTGACCACAGGTATCCAGCAGGGTACAGACCAGGCGGATCCGGAACAGGTGCTCTGGTGGGTCCAGGAGGCTGGGGCTGCCGTCCTGGTTTACCCCGAAGGAGATGAAGGAGAAGAGGGTGCGGAAAATGACCGCTGACTCCACCATGCGGTAGTTGTAGAGCTCTCCAAGGAACTTAGCGCTGCTGATCCTCCGCTGGTTGAACTTTGGCTGGTTGACCTGGAACAGACAGAAATAAGAGGTCAAACAAACTGTAAATTTAAATTTAAACACTTTTTAAATGCTTTAGGTTCAAATTTTTTACTAATGAAAAATGCAGGTAAATTAAAATACTTTAACATGAAAAAGGTGAAGTAAACCCCATAGTGTTAAGTCTTTTATAAACCAGACTTTTAGCTTTTAATAGAACACTAACCATCACTGACTTTCACTAAGAAGCAGATTTATGAGCTCTGCTCATCCAACCGGACTAAATCCAGCACATCCAGCAGGACTGAAGAAAGACCCAGATCCTGGTCTGGTTGCTGATAATGGAGGAAAATATTGTTTTCAAGACAAAAAAAAAAACTATAAACAATTGAAAACATGGAATTTCATGTTTTTCTTTTATTAAGGACCCTTTTTGTATCTATAAAGATTATGGAGCTTTTTCTATACAAGACATTGTTCTTTTTATTTTAAATATGTCCTTCAAAATTTGTGTTGAGCAGTTAAAAATAAACAAAATCACAATAAACTAATACAAATGAACAGAGCCCCCCCCCCCCGACAGGTATTTTACCACCATCAGCAGAAGACAAAGAGCTCAGTGTATCTTAAACAACAGGAAAATGTGCACACAGCAGCACTTGTTGAGGTTAAGCTGGGAGGTTCAATCAGCTGATCCACTGCCAACATATTCCAGGTAGAGCTCCTGCTCCAGTTTCCATTAAAGAAATGCAAAAACAACGATGTAAATAAACCTCCAACAGAAAGTGTTAGTCTTGTAAACCTAAGTGTTTCTGAAAACAGTTAAAAACAGTTAGTTCTAATGTCTTCAGCTGAGACTTTACCTCCATGCCGAGCCGGATGTCCTCCAGCACACCGTCCACCACGTGGATGCCCACGTCCTCCTGGTAGGCCACCAGGCCGGCCAGCAGGTTGGCCACACAGTGGATGCTGTTGTACTTGACATTCCAGATGTTGATCATGCAGCAAATCAGGTAGCTTTTCACCTCTGGGTCCTGCCAGGACAGCTTCCTCATCTGCCTAAGCACTTTCTCTGTGGTCACCTTGGACAGGTCCTTGTAGAGCAGCTTTCTGATGTACTCCTGCAGAGGAGGCCTCTTCTTCTTCACTGTCTTCTCTATCGGCGGGGGGTTGCAGTAGTAGTAGGCGTTCTCCACCATGGTCACGTAGCGGGCGTCCAGATGCTGCGCCTGCTTTTTACGCATCATTTGTTCCTGAACGACCAAAGAATCAGATTATAAAGATGAGACATTTGTGTTTTAATGTTCTGAACTGTTAGAGAAACAGATCCAGGTAAATCCAGTGAACTGGTTTCTGCCTCGTACAAAGTCCAGATCCACTCCTCCCTCCTTTATATTTTCCTTCCCATGAGCCAGTCTGTTCTGTAATCTGTAAAGCGTTCTTGATCAACAGTTTTCAGAACTTTCTAAAGGTCTTTTCTTTACATTTTAACTGTTTTCCACTCATTTAAAAACAAAGCAAAAAAATCAGTTGTTGATTAAAATCAGCATCTTAACCTTCTGAGACCTTCACCTAGCTGTTTGGGACTGATAGGAGCTCATAAACATTACAAACAAACAATTATGAACAGTTGGTAGTTTTCCTTACATTAAATCATAAAAAAAATATATAACATGTCAAATTAAAGCCAGGTGAGATCAACTAGAATCAGCCAGATTCTGTGAATCTCTACTCATTTCTGTCCTTGTACCTGAAACATGACAGCATTTTGATCAGTCCAATTAGAAAGACGTGTAAAGTGGATAAAACCCCAACCTGTAGTGGATAAACTGAATCTGAAAGTCATGTCTTTAAAAAAGAAGCAAAACCAAAGCTGGATTAAGACTTCTGCACAGAGCTACGTACACACAGCTCAGCTTTTGATCAATGTTTACAGATTTTATAACCGTAGATCTATAAAAAGAGAGAAAAGTCCAGACAGGATAATTTTCCACATTCCAGCTGAACCTGATCAGGTTTTAGTTGTCGCTACTGTCACCTCGTGGTTCAGCTGGAATGAGGATGATGATGGTTCTTACTGACCAGCAGTACACTCGTACGCAGGTGAGAGTCCGGCGATCTGAACAGGAAGCGGCCGCTGGTCTCTAGCAGCGTGCACGCCATCTCGATGTGGTGATGGGTGAAATCAGACAGCAGCATCTGCACAGACACAAACACTCATCTAATACCTGAATTCAGAGGGAAGTTAGGGGTAACGTAAGAAAACTGAGTTTTAACCTTGTTTTTAGGATGTAACCTTTTATGAACACATACACTAAAATAACCTGAGGTTTCAAGTTCACGTTTATCTGCTGCTATTGGTTTTCTTACAAACATCTGTGTCATTGTCATCAACAGGTGACAATTCTTCTAGTGATTTTAATTAATCGTGTTTCATCTGAGAGGCTCTTCTCTTCCTGACTGGAGTTAAAACCACCTGCTTCAGTCTGAGCTTTGAGTTTACAAACCTTTCAGGAAACAGCTGCTGACAGATTCCCATCTATCAGCTGAGCAATAACAAGCTCCTCCTCACCTTGAGACAATGGAGCGTGTCCGTCTTTGAGAACATCTTGAATTTGGCCAGCTCCCCGATGAACCGGACCGTTTTGTTCTTCGTCTCGATGTTGATCTGGTCCTTCTTCCGAATCTGAAAACATGAGTTTAATGTCTTCATTCCACTCTCATGAAACAGATGACAAAACTAAATGTTTAATTTGTTTCATCCGAGCTCGATTTGATTGGTTAAACGTTTAATGTGATGTATTTGAACTAGTTTCATTAAATCACCCACATGAAACCTGAAGTCTCCCTTCAGCATGGAGCACAGGTCCTCAGCCACGTCAGACATGCAGGGATGCAGCGTCGCCACCAGGCGAGAGTAGAATGGCAGGAGATCCAACCTGTAAGACCAGTCGTCCATCTTCAAAACAAAACTCGATATGACAGCTCCTCTTTGTGGCGCTTGGAGGCATCAAAACGTCACCAGATATTCTGCTTATGAATCTAATTTAAAAACTTGAAGGATTCTCTAAAAACAACAGGCTTTCGCTCTATTCTGTTTGCGTAAAAGAAAAACTTCTATTTATTTATCGGCCAGTGAACATCTGGACAGCTATACCTCTGCCTGGGAACAGTGAAGAGAGCTCGGACCAGTTTCCTCCGGTTAGACTTGGTGTTCATGTTCATGCAGAAGTCCATGGCAGCCTGAGAGACAACAGAACTCATAAAGATTTCACTTGTTTTTAAGATGTTTATGTTCCATATTAAAGCAGAGATCTACCGAGGCCAGTGAGGAAAAAACAACCAGGATGCTTTTATTTTTTAGGAAGAGTTCATATGATGAAACCTCTGGAGGTCGATGTTTACAACCATTACATTAAAACCTCCCTTCTGCATCACAAATACTGAGCTTTCTCTCTATGCATGTACACTTTCTTGTATATATTTGGTTGCCAGCTAAGGTTAAAATAGTTGTCTGTTACCTTTAATAGTTAACAACTTTTTCCCTTTTGAACCTCAGAGACAAGGATGATTTTTATAAACGTTCTCTCAGATTTAACCTGTTCTCCTGTTGCTGAAGGTTGTTTTTCTGCTCTTCTTCCTGTTACAGCGTTCTTACAGGCTGATAATTCACCCATCCTCCCTCAGCTACGTTTGAAATACTTACATTTTTCTCTTCAACTTAAATCTGGACACTGTTCTTCCCTTACAGAGGCACTGATAATCCTAATCATGAAGACCCAACTGAAACTTATATGTATTATTTTAAACAGCTGATTATTTATAATCACCTTGTCTATAAGATCCCTGTTGACACAGTTGGGGAGTTGCTGGATGAACGCATCTACGATCAGCTTCAGGTGGGACCCCGTGTTCGCCTCCTCATCTTCTTGTTCTGCTCAAACAAACACAAATAATCAACAACATTAAAACAACCCTGACCTAAAGCCTGGCCAGCTGTTAGAAGACTGGAGGTTAAAAAGACGGTCAGGTAGAAATAAAGTCCCACTGATGCATTAGAAGACTAATCACTGAGGCACTAAAGGGAGGACCTGGTGTTGATGCTCACGCTGTTCATGAAGTTTGTGTGTGTGGCTAACCTCCATTATCTTTGATGCTCATGCACACCACTGATGTGAACCCGACTATGAAACCTGTTAGCAAACCTCTACATTTTAGCATGAGACCGTTTGTTTAGCTCATGGTATTTAAGCTGGCAGTGGCGGGTAGAGTAGCGTAGTAATTCACACGTTATTTGGCTGAATCTGACTGAAGAGGATGAGGTTTACTAACAGGTGACTCAGCATTCTCTAACACATCAGTGGGACTTTGTCCAGCAAGAGTTGTTTTAAAAACCCAAACATTATCTGCTAATTTTCCATTGATCTGCAGCAGTGTCTCTACCAGTTTGACTAGCCATGAGTATTGCTCCTGTCAGAGGACTATTTCATGCTTCTAGAGACTCCACCCACTTTGAGTGATGTTACAGGTAGGTGTGGTCCTTACTGTAAGATCTGAACATGATCTAAATATTTAAATGTGATGATCTGGACTTTTTCCCAGCTGTAACAAACTCAAATGTTTTAATAATCCATTCAACTTTCCCAGCTTCTTGTCTTTTATTCAAATGAAAGGAAAACAAACTCTAAAAGAATCGATTTTGTGTTTATTTATTCATATGGCAGATGTTTTTACCCAAAGTGACTTTGAATAACTAACATGCATATTTTTGATCTGTGGGAGGCAGTGTTGGTAATAACACTGTTTAAAATAACGGCGCTACGTAACGGCGTTCTTTTATCAGTAACGGACCAATCTAACGAATTATCGTTTCTGTCATGAGAACGGCGTTACCGTTGCTGATCGTGAAATGTGGTGCGTTACTTTTATAATGTTCTCTCCAATAATGAGTCCGTAGGTTCAGTCCTCGGAGCTTTATTTAGAACAATAAGAGCTGCTGTCAGCTGTAGCCGCACCAAAAACAGTCCAAAACAGTTAAAAACAACCAAACAGAGCTGTTTCCTTGTCTCTGTCACTTCTGCGTTGTTTCTCTCACACACACACTCGCGGCTCGCGCTCCGCCCCATTTCCCCATCAGCTGATCACACGCGACTCGCCGTTTTCACACAGAGCAGAAACAGCAGCGTCCTCACAAACTTCCCAGCATGATCTCAGAACAAACAATAACCAGACTATTACGCTATGAATTGATAAAATAAACTGTGTACTCTCAACGCACCGTCTCCATGCACAGACTGCTTGTGCGCGCGCACACACACACACACACACACGCCAGCGATGCAGCAGGGCGAGTTGTCATTTTCAAGGTGGAGATTTATCCAGTACTGATTGAGGTAAACGGACAGAATGTGTTTGTGTTAGAAGACTAGGTCTTAGTCCAGGAGTTTCTGTTTCTTTTACTCATTTAAATTTACTCATGAAAACTGATCAGAAAAATCCAGATCCTTTGATATACCACAACTATTTTTTTAAATAGTAATGCAAAAATTATTTTCCCTGGTAACTAGTTACTTTTATTATAGAGTAATTCTGTACCTCTCAGTTACTTTTTGGAACAAGTAGTCTCGCCTCGCCTCACCTTCTTCCGCTTATCCGGGTCCGGGTCGCGGGGGCAGCATTCCAAGTCGGGCAGCCCAGGCCACCTTCTCCCCGGCCAAGTCCACCAGCTCCTCAGCTGGGACGCCCAGGCGTTCCCAGGCCAAACTGAAGATGTATTTCCTCCAGCTTGTCCTGAGTCGACCTGGGGGCCTCCTGCCGGCAGGACATGCCCAGAACACCTCCCGAGGAAGGCGTCCAGGAGGCATTCTTACCAGATGCCCGAACCACCTCAACTGGCTCCTTTCGATATGGAGGAGCAGCGACTCTACTCCGAGTCTCTCCCGGATGTCCGAAGAAGCTCAGAACAAGTAGTGAGTAACTATAACTAATTACTTTTTAAAAGTAATGTTCCCAACACTGGTGGGAGGAACCCAAAGGAAATCCTCACATGCACGGTGACAACATGCTAACTCAACACAGAAAGGCTACTGTTGGGAATGGAACCTGTGACCTTCTAGCTGTGAGGCAACAGTTTTACCTACTGCTCCACCATGCAGCTTTTCTACTGTCTGTAGATAAGGTCTCATTACAGATAAAACATCATGATTAAATCAGTAAATGCTTCTTCTCTAATGACCTTTACAGCGGGAGAGAGCTCACCTTGTTCATCCAGCAGCTTTTTGGCCAGTTCTTCA
Source organism: Callopanchax toddi (assembly GCA_006937965.1). Lineage (NCBI taxonomy): Eukaryota > Metazoa > Chordata > Actinopteri > Cyprinodontiformes > Nothobranchiidae > Callopanchax > Callopanchax toddi. The sequence goes on from SSNR01000360.1 coordinate 29,244, forward strand.
TTCTCCACCTCGTCTGCTCCTTCCAGTTCCAGAGGTTCGTCCGTGATGTCGAGAGCTTCCAGCTCCAGCTCCAACTCATCCGTGGTGCTGGCTACATCCTTTCCCTCTCGGCCATCTGACAACAGCAGAACAGTCACAATAAAACTCCTTATGAGTCTCTTTATTTATCTTTACATGAATCAAATGTACCTTTAGAATCATCTCTGTCTTTAATCTGGCTGCTCTTCTCATTGTCCTTGAAGAGGATGGCAGGAACAAAGGCCTTCAGGTCGACCAAGTTCTCGTAGAAGTTCCGAGCATCTTCGTCCTCCCAGATACCTCCCTCGAGTTCGTAATCCCCAGGTTTACCGGGAGTGAAGATGTCGATGCCAGGGCCGTGCTCTATAAGGACGCAGAGGAGAGAACAGCACAATGAAGACATTCAGCTCAATAAGGCTTCATTCTCACTCCGTCAGTCACACACCTTCCTGTACAGTCTTGTCCTGCGGCAGCTCTGGCATGTTTTCATCCAAGAGGTCAGCCAGCGTCTGAGTGTTGGCCAGCAGCTTCTGGTATGAAGTGGCAAACTCTTCATACTGTTTGTGTCTGTCTTCACTCAGCTCCCCTTTGGAATGTAAAATACGCCTGAAAGAAGGAGAACATTTCAGCTAAATTCAGAGTGAACAGCATGAGAGACCAGGAAGCTGTGAGGAGAACCAGCAGCCGACTCACCGGTTCTGTCTCTCAATGTTCTGCAGTTCCCGGTGATCCTTCTTCAGGTGTTTGGTGAGGGATGTGAAGTACTCCCTCAGGAGGTTCTGGAACGGCTGCTGCTTCTCTGTATTAATTATTTCACTGGGAGGGAAGGTCAAGCTGAACTTGTCGGCTGCCTGCTTTACCTTTCGAGGCACCAGACCAGCGATGTCGTCACCACAATGTTTACAGAAGCTGATGACCACTGACACGTGCGTGTGCGTCTCCCGGTCAGTTCCAATGATGTTCTTCAGCTGCTCATAGATGAGCGAGAGGCCTTCTTTATCTGTGAAGAGGCCGACGATCGTGAGCTCAGCGATAAACCGCAGGTCTGTGCGCAGTTTGCTCACATTGGGTGCCTTGTCCTCCTTTCTTGCTTCGAAGTGCTTCTTCCACGCCTGCAGCAATAATGCAGCAAACTCAGCGTAGCGCTGGTGGAAGAGGGAGCACAGGTGGACGGCGCAGCCCACATCAGAGATCTTCAGCTTGGCCTCCACGATGGAGCCGACGGCCTCACCAATGTACTTGCTGAGGTTGAGGGAGGTGAAGTCGTTGGAGAGCGCGTCTCGCTGCTGTTCGGTGAGCGTGCGCAGCTTCTTCACGAAGGCTGTGTTCTTCTTAAGGCTGGAGTCCAGTCGGCTGAAGAAGGCTTCCTCAGGCCGGTTCTCGTGGGCGCTTTGGTTCTTGGAGCGGAGCTCCTTCCTGGACTGGTGGCGCTCCCAGGCCTCCTGGTGCAGCTGATGGCCCTCCTCCTTTTCTCTGCAGAGATTAGGAGAAATAAAAGAAAGAGGGTAGAAATAAAGTGAAACTATAATTTATATCAGACAAGCTGAACCTCCTGGTTAATATTTCTGTTTACAACTACACCATTTTAATCAACAGTCAGTTTTCAGACCTGGTCAAGATAATACAAATTAAAATATTCAAAAAAATCAACACAATACAAGTATAAAATCCAGTCTAAGAATATCAGCCGTCCTTCAGTTACAGAAGACTTGTAAATTCCCTGAAAAAAGACAAAAGACAACAGAGCTGTTTGTCCAGAAGACTAGTCCATGATCAGGGTGCAAAATCAGAAAATGTTCATCTTTCAAGTTCAGAAAACATCCTGGAAACTCTAAAGACAAGCCAACTCTAAAACCACAACTAGTAACAGAATAAAACAAGAGAGAATGCCACTAATCAGGGAACTCTGTGCATCATCCCTCAGCTGGATCAGGTGCCTCACAGCTGAACGACAAACAGCTTCAAAGACTGATTCACTTCCAGCTTTACTGTTTAAACCCAGGAACTTTAAAGCTGTACACACATAGCTACAATGTTTGGAGCCAAAATTGCACAGTCTCACTGTTAAAGCTACACTCGGCAGGTTGGTAAACAAGTTACGTATCGCTAGCTATTTTACAGAAACACGTCTCAGAGCACTCACTCCTCCTGTTGGGTATAATCCGTAGGCCAGCCTTTCCGCGGACATGGAACCATGCATTGCCACGGTTACAATAGAGACAAAAACTCCAGCCGTAGAAACATTCCCCCAGCTTTTCCTCTTTTCACCTCCAAACGTTTTTAGTTTTCGGCTAGCTGAAAAGGTGTTTTTTTTGGGGGGACTCTGGTATTTTTTCCTAAAATGGAAGCGCTAACAGCCGGCTGTTTCTGTCCTCTCTCACTTCCGGGATGTTCAGCTGTAAAATGTGCCCGGGTGGATTAATGGCAGATCCAAGCAGTGCGGAAGTGCGGCAGACAAACAGCTGGATTGTCCAATCGTATCATTCGCTCTGAACGATAGGATTGGATGAAGTTTTTAGAAAACTGCAGGACAACCACTTTATATATTTCTTTTTTTTTTTTTAATCTCCACAATATATTTATAGCTATACTATGTTAGAACATTGTTAAGAGGCATTAAAAAAAATGTTAAAAGCTACATTGTTTACCAACCTGCTGAGTGTAGCTTTAAATAATTGTGAACTTTTTTCTTTACTTTTAAAAAACATTTTGGTAAAAATTCCAGGTTTTGGCTACAAATCAAAGTGTAAAGTAAAGGCCAGTTCACACGGCAGGATTTTTAACCCGATTTTGCCCCGATTCACCTCCTTCGACAATCTTAAAGATGTGCCTGATCATTAAAGATAATCTTATCAGATCATCCTCTCGTGTGTGGTGGGTTAAGAGTGCTCTGGTCCGCTCGGAACGCCGTCAGAACCGCTCCGATCGCAAATCTGTGCAATCGAACATGTTGGATTGTCTAGACCCGATATCGCAGTGTGTGTGGTGACCCCCGAAAATCTGCCTGTGGAGATTGACGTGTAGCCAATCAGAGAGCAAGTTGACAGACTCGCTGCGGAGAGCGAAATTAATCTCTCATCAAAACAGCTGCTTGGATTATTTAAAACTGTCAAAAGTTCATTTTCCTCACCTCGCCTTCCTCCCCTTATCCGGATCCGGGTCGCGGGGGCATCCCAGGCCATCCTCTCCCCCAGCCAAGTCCGCCAGCTCCTCCATCAACCTAGAGATGTATTTCCTCGATTGTCTTGGGTCGACCCGAGGGCCTCCTGCCGGCAGGACATGCCCGAAACACCTCCCGTTCGTTGTTTTTAATAAAAAATTTTCATTTTTGTTTACTCCAAAGTCACGTTTGATCTCGTGAAGTTCTGCAAGATTTCACGTCTGATCTGGGAATGTTTGTGTGTAAAATCGGTTCATGTGTGATCCCACCACACACTGTAGGATCAGGACGGTCAGTGTCCGCAACTTTTAAAGGAAATTTTCTCGGCACGTGTGTGGTCTCTTATGATTTAAAATCGTCCGACAATTTGAAAATCCTGCCGTGTGAACCGGCCTTAATTCAAGCACTTTTAAAACTTTGAAAATGGCAAATCAAAATTCAAGCATTTTAAGGACTTCGAGCATCTGTAGAACTCTGTAGTTCCCAGTGAGATGTGCTGAACAACAAAACAATAACAAACTTTTTAAAGATGTTAAAATTTAATTTATCCCAAATAAACCAAAGTTATCAAAGTTTGAATATTGAGCCTCAGCTTTGCATTACCGTAATCTGATTTTAGATCATCAGTATGAAGCTCCAGAAGAAAGTTCATCACTTACTTGAGGAGAGTTGCCTCCTCCTCACGCTGCCGTTTGGCCTCCTCCTCCTGAAGCTTCCTCTCCTTCTCCTCCTGCTGCCTCTTCTCCTCTTCCTCCTTCTCCTTCTGCTCCTGCTCGGCTTTCTGCTTCTCCTCTTCTTTCTTTTTTCTCTCTTTTTCTTCTTTCTTCTTCTTCTCCTCCTCTAGACGCCTTTTCTTCTCCTCCTTGTTGCAGTCTTTCTTACCACTTGATTTAGCCTCTTCTTTCATTTTGTCCCGAGCAGATGGTGGCCTCCTTTCTGTTTCTCTGTCCTTCTCCTTTTCCTTGTTACAGAAGGAGCCGACGTCTTTCTCATCCATGTTTACTGAGCGCTTGCTTTCAGCAGGCATACTGAGAACAAATAGAAAAAAGATTAAATCATTAAATCATCCCATTTAACAGAATAGTCTCCTCGCCTTCCTCCACTTATCCGGGTCGTGGGGGCAGCATTCCAAGTCAGGCATCCAAGGCCATCCTCTCCCCAGCCAAGTCCACCAGCTCCTCAGCTGGGATGCCCAGGCATTCCCAGGCCAACCTGAAGATTTCCTCCAGCGTGTCCTGGGTGGACCCGGGGGTCTCCTGTCTGCAGGACATGCCCAAAACAACTCCCGAGGGCATCCTGACCAGATGCCCAAACCACCTCAACTGGCTCCTTTCGACATGGAGGAGCAGCAGACTACTCCGAGTCCTTCCCGGATGTCCGAGCTTCTCTAATGGTGAGCCCGGCCACCCTGTGCAGGAAACTCATTTCAGCCGCTTGTATCCGCGATCTCATTCTTTCGGTCATTACCCAAAGCTCATGACCATAGGTGAGGATTGGGACATAGACTGACCGGTAAATCGAGAGCCTTGCTTTCTGGTTCAGCTCCCTCTTCACCACAACCGATCGGTTCAGCGTCCGCATCACTGCAGATTAGGGATGCAACGGTCCACTTTGCCCACGGTCAAGTCCGTACCTCAGTATTTGGGTCACGGTTTCGGTTCGGTCCGCTTTGAATCATAAAAACTTAAGAAAATTTGAAATTTCCAAAACTTATTTTATTCACACAATAAAATAAGTATTCAGATGTGTTACTTGTAGTTCAGTGTATCATAATATGTTCAGAGACAAACAGAAATGTCACTTTTAAAGTGCCTTTTCAATGTTAAACGTAAAATAGTGTAAGACATTTTTATATGAACGCTTTTATTTTGAAGTCTGGCCGGACATTCTGTGCTGTTCCAGCCAGACTTCAAAATAAAAGCATTCATATAAAAATCTCTTACAAATAGTATAAAGTGCCTCTTTAATACAAATAAACACGCCAACAGCGTGGCTCATTTTCTTGTGCTTTTCTGACCGGATACTGTACGCTTGTTGAAAGGCATTTGCGAGAGACTGCTGTTTTTTCCCTGGCGTTACCTGCTCAAACGGTCTGCTTCCAGAAAGCTACACTGGGGTGGTGGCGTCGGAGGTGCTTGGCCTTGTTTGAAGTGTTTCCTGATACGTATGGGAGATGGGTCAATCAATGCTTGCAGATGTCTCATATTTTTTCACCGTTTTCTCTCCCTCGTCTTTATATTCAAGTGAGCGTCTTGAATTGTTTGCCTCTCGCCGCCTGTCTGTCTCTCTGCAGCGCTTGTTTTGCTAAAACTTTCAGCTCAGTGGGGTGGGTCAAACCTGTGATTGGTTACTTGTGGCTCGCGGGTAGGGAGGGGGTCTGCTGTGTGAGCAGCTCAGACGACACTAGAGCGGGCACACAGAATGAAACCAGCATGGAAACCAGCAGCTACTGAAGCTAATAATAGTACGTCTTTGGACCGCGGACCTAAGACGTACCGGACCGTGAATGGTGTACCGTTCGGTCCGGTCTTGGACCGCGTACTGTTACATCCCTAATGCAGACGCTGCCCCAATCCACCTGTCGATCTCCCGCTCCCTCCTTCCCATTCCCTCTTACAATATGGAATAGACAAAAAAAGATTTTTAGAATATCAACAAATTAAATCTATAATAAAACATGCATTTAAGCTTAATAGAACAGAGCTACAAACACCATCAAGTGTATTAGAACTCCTTAATCTTAAATCTCCGAAGTTACTATCTAAAATATATAGGTTACTGTCTAAATTAGATGATTCGATATCTCTTCCTATAGTTAAGTGGGAAGCAGACCTGTCAGGCAGTAATGACCAAAACTTCTGGTCTCAGACATGTTTAGAATCTTTTAGAATGACTAGAAACCCCTGTTTACAATTAATTCAGTACAAAATCCTATAGAGTACACTATACAGGTCAACGGATGTTCAGGATGGGTTATACACCATCTGAAATTTGTACAAGCTGCACAGACAACACCCCTGACACCTATATTCATGCACTTTGGTTTTGTGCACCTGTGCAGAGATTTTGGTCCCGGATGTGTGAAGATCTGTCAAAGTGTCTAAAATGTAATATTCCAGCTTCCCCTTCAGTTTGCTTGCTGGGAGACTTAGATGATGTCATCACAGAGATTAATTCAGCTCACATGGTTCTAACTGCCCTATGCATCGCTAAGAAAACTATCCTCATAAACTGGAAAAACAAAAATAATCTCAGTTTGAACCAGTATAGGAATCTGTTGTTGGACTATATTAACCTTGAAACAACATCTGCCCCCACTCCTAAAAAAATCTCTCTGGGCAACTTTGATCAGTTTCATCACATAGTGAGGATGGGGGGGCCTCGCCTTTGTCCTCTGGGGTGGTGTGGGGGGTGTCTGGGTTTGGGGCGTCTGGGGGTTTCCTGGGTCTGGGCTCGTTGGGGGGGTCTGACATTGGGGCTGCGTCTCCTACTGGGGTAGCGTTTTGGTTGCCTCGGGGCGTCCCTCTGGCGGCCGTGTCTGGGGTGCTCTGCAACGGTGGCTGTAGGTAGCTGCCGAGTGGCTGGGTCATTCCTGGGGGGGCTGGGGGCTTGGGTTCCACTTGGCGCATTGCTGGTGAGGGGCTGGTCTGTCCTGGTGCCTGGCCCTGGGGCCTTTGGTGCGCAGGTGGGCCTTGGTACCACCCAGGCCCAGCCATATGGGACTGGTCCATCGGCGCTGGGGGGGAAAGGGTCTTGGGTCTGGTGGGGGGGGGGGGGGGGGGGGGTCGGCCCGGGGGGTTTTGTTCTTTGTGAGTTTGTAGTTTACTATGTGCGTGGGTTGGGGGGGTGGGTGACTCCGAGAGCTCCGTGTGGGCTGCTGCCATGGACCTGTACAGATGGGCCCGCAATCTCCCTGCCCTGGGTGGCTTTTGGGGAGCGGGGGTGCCTATTGGGGCCAGCGGGGGAGCTGGCTCCCTGGGAGGGCTTGTCCCCCCAGCTGTGCCTCCCCATCCCTGGACTTTTCCCTCCCTCTGCTCCATCACATCAAAACTCACACAGGGCTTTGGGCTACAGGTACATCACGGGTGTGGAATACCATCTATGCAGTCCTGTGGCCCAATTTTAATGCACAATTTAAACACTTCCACTCATGACATTCTCACAATACACATCTAGGGTCTTTGGAGTGAATACACCCAGTGATATCTGGGGAGGAGGGGGGGTCTTGCCAGCTAACCTCTCCTCCGGTATCATTGCCCACCTCCACGTTGCATTTAGACATTTAGGGTCCAGGACAGGGGATGGCGTGCTGCCCCCCCCCACCTTATTTTAAACGCAACTTACAACACGCATCAACACCACATTGGAGCAGGCGGGGGGAGACTTAGGGACTTCCTACACCCCTGTTCTCTATTTGCTGCCTGGAGTGGAACGGGCTGTCTGGTCGGGTTTGTGGCAGGGAGCTGCTCGGCTGCTGCGGTGGTCTGCTAATCCCCACTTCAGTAGGGTAGGGACCATCTTCTGGGTTTGGGGCCTGGCTTCACCCTTAGGGCGCTGGTCCCCGGTCCTGGGAACATAGAGTATGCATGGAGAGTGACAGTGGGCGTACAGCGTCTATTATGTGTCTTGTATGTTTGCAGGGATGTGTGTGTGTGTGTGTGTGTGTGTGTGTGCATGAAGGTGGGAACATGCGATGCTAGCCCCCTGGTGCTGTCGGGCCTTGGCTGGGGCCGGTTCGCCCCTGGGTCCCGGGTCTCTGGTTCCGGCTGGATCTGCCCTGGATGGTTGGCTGCGGGTGGTGCCTGTGAGCCCCTCGCCATGACCCCCGGGGGCTCTAGCGCGGCAACTGCCGGGTCTGTACCTTTGTCTTCTGCTAATATTTTATTTGACAGTTTTGACAAATTAAGAGCTCTATTTCAGCCAGTTGTGTCAGCCAGAGTGGTCAACTCCAAATTTTAAAGAACCGGTAACTTCCTGTTTATCTTGCAAATCGAGCTCAGCACTGCCCCCTAACGTCTTGGTGCACTTCTGTTGTGTTTTGGGTTTTTGCATGTTTTCTGGTTTGCATGTGTTTTTAGGTTTTGCATGTTTTCTGGTTTGCATGTGTTATTGGGTTTTGCATGTTTTCTGGATTGCATGTGTTTTGGGGTTTTGCATGTTTTCTAGTTTGCATGTGTTTTGGATTTTTGCATGTTTTCTGGTTTGCATGTGCTTTGAGTTTTTGCATGTTTTCTGGTTTGCATGTGTTTTGGGGTTTTGCATGTTTTCTGGTTTGCATCTGTTTTTGGTTTTTGCATGTTTTCTATTATGCACGTGTTTTTGGTATATTGCATGTGTTTTCGGTTTTGCATGTGTTTTGTCTCTAGGGGCCACCTAGAGTTGTACAGACACACATAAGACTGTTAATATAAGCAGGACTAGAACGTACTAAATTTTCTATATTTGCCCACAAAACATCCCGGAACTACAAGCAATAAACGCGTTCAAAATGATATTTATCTTTGGAACTGTTTATTTCAAGTTACATTAACTTTTCACGTAAATATATATTTGATTATTTTTAATAGACCTTGAATATGGATTGGACGTTCGTGGACTAAGCTGTGACAAATAACGTCTATCCGTAACTTCCACTGCGGTTCGCATCGTGACCGCCTACTAGCCTCGACCTTCGCTTTGCGTTTATCAGACACATTAACTATTTCAGGAGGTAACAAAATGCCTCACATATGCCTCCTAAATTTAAGTTTGTTTCTAACTACTGTAACGTTTACATTTGTTCACAAATTCCCAACAACACAAGAGCTAGCATTAGCATTAGCTGATGCATTGATAAACCCGACGTAAACAAACGTTTAGTTTACATGACAATGCGCATTTAGCCGTGACAATGCTCATTTTATATTATATTAATAATATAAAAGCGGATAATAACAAAAAATACAATTAATCTGATTGTAGAACGGAGTCTTACCTACAAATGACACCAAAACAAACATCGGTGAATAGTTTCCCTGTTGACCGCAGGACCCTTTACGATTGGTCCCACGAGTTGTGCCTTACTGAAAATATCATTGAGAAAACAAATGTATAACAATGTAATTTTATTTTTATTCTGTTGCACAAATGTCAGCTTAATGTGTTTTATTCTAGACAAAATACTTAATACATTACATAGTTCAGTCTGGACAGGCAGTACATCAGGTACCTAGAGCGGTAGCGTTGTTGGCGGGAGAGCGCTATCAGTAGGAACATAACTGGTTTATATTTTGATGATTTATTTACAAAACCAAGATTGAAGCAGCATTTAGGGTTCATTATGTCAGCAGCTGTAATTACAACAAATATCTCAGTCACATTACTTTACTCTATGGAAAATATTAATGTGAAAAGCCTGGAAAAACAAAACTGTAGTTTTACTTAAGCAGTTTAACCCAACCGATCTGACTGATAATCATTTTCATAATCAGGCGGCTGATGGATCAGAACCTTCCTGTTATAAAAAAACATCTGAAATGTTCACCTTAAGCAAAAAAAAAAACAAAACAAAAAAAAAAAACAGTTAAGAGTAAAAGCATATTTGTTACAAACTGATATTAAAAAAACAGGAACACTGAATAAAACTACACAAAGCAAGCTAAAAAAAATCAATGCTATAGCAATAATGCAAAAAAAAATTTTTAAGAGAGATTAATAAACGTAAACGTTCAATCTCAACAATATTTAAACCAGCCAATGAGCACTGAAATCACTAATAAAGCTGAAATAAACTCATCCAGGAGTTCTAAGTCCATAAAGAATATGAATCAGTTGGTTTGAGTTCATTAAATCCAAAGTTTTGAGAAGGTGGAGCTGAAAAATGCAAAAAGAAAGAATAAAATGATGTAACTTTATTTAGAGTGTAAACAACAGTTTCAGGTGCAAAAGCAGCTTTTAAATGTACTGGATGAACCCATTATTACATCATAACCTGTGATAAAAAGGCATCTAACATATAGTCATTTTAATACAAAACAGCTGAATAAATGACAACTGAACAAGATAGAAAATTTTATTCATGTTTTTAAAAAGATTGTTAAAATGTTTAGAGCTCAAGATTGATGACATCATTAAAAAATACAAAATTTACCCTAATTCCCAGTCTATCCACAAAACTACATTTATGCTTTTACATTTTCTTGTCAAAGTAATTTGTATTAAAGAAATAATTCAGACATTTTGAAATACGGTTCTGTTACCTGCTGTAGATCCCTATGTGAACAAATTCAGTTCTGACTAGATTGAAAAGCTAACAGATGATTTGGGTGGGACAAGACAACCCAAACGTCACCTTGGATTTTGATTAATATGATTGTTTACTCAGAATTGTTGAGGTATTTGCTAATAACTCCAGCAGCTTTTTAAAAACCTACGGTAATTTTTATGTTCTGATTTTATGTCTGTTGATCAAAAATATGAAACATTTTAATTATAAAGCTAACAAACAGGAGCTTTATTTCATTTTATGATTTCAGTCTGAAGGCAGAGCTCATCTGCAGCAGCTGAGAAGGATTTGGGTTTTTCTTTAAAGGCTTTAAAATATATCAAACACAATGACATAAACTTCTGTTGATTGGTTGATTAAAAAGTCAACTAATCTAATTATTCACTGATCCTCCTGTTAGTCTACTATGCGGAAAAAAACTCCAGAAAACTGAGCCGTTTAAAGAAAGCTAAGCTGGTTTGTTTCTGAAAATAAAATAAGATTAAGTTCATTTTAGCATTTAAAGAAGTCAGTGTGATGAGCTTCGGTTCCCTTTAAGACATCAAGTTTACCGTTTCTGGTTTTGTTATCTTCTTTAAAAGAGATTCTCATAATAAAACTATAAAATGCATAAAGAGTTGTCAGCGTCTGAGCCTCTGACATCTGTGCAGCTGATGGAGGGTGGACCCTATGGTCTCTGAGCGAGGCGGCTCTTCCCCTCCTCTTGTTCAACCAGCTTGAAGTGAGTGTAGGACAGGATTCCTGCCAGGGTGCAGAGGATCCCCATCGCCTGCGATGCACACAGAGACATCAGGCTTAGGTGGAAATAACAGCTAGTTTCAAATCAACAGAGAAAAAAAAACTCACCTGGTTGAGAGAAAGAGGGTCGTGGAAGAGCAGGTATCCTCCAATCAGAGTGATGCAGAACTTAAAATGACCAAACATGTTGTAGCTGACAGTTTGAGTCAAGAGGAGAACAACAACAAAGAGCTCAGATCATTAAAAACTACAAAGACTAAAAAATAAAGTTTTTAATAATGTGAAAATGATTATAATGTCATAATATATGAAAATATAGTAGAAATAAAAATGTGAATGTTATTTTAAACCACTTTAAAGGGAAGTTTGTGTTGATATTTTTCTAGTCAGGCCCACCAGTAGTGGTGACATCACACAGATTGGGCAGAGCCTCTAGAAACAGGAAGCATTCTTTGACCAGAACTACTCATGATTAGTCAGATTGGGAGAGATGCTGCTGCAGATCAGGGGCAAAATACAAGTTAATTTTCACGTATTTAAAACAAGTCTTGGTCAAAGAAGTCATTCTGATGTATCAGAACACTATATCACCCGTTGCTAACCTCTACAATTAAGCATGAGACTGTCAGAGTCTCTTTCCTTCTTTGTGTTTAAAGGATACGTGACAGCCGAGGTGTTCCCAATGATCCAGTAAATGGATAAGTTGACCAGAAACGCCACCACACCTGAGAACAGCACGGTCACCTGGGTAGCAAGACCACAACACTCTTACTTCCACCAGACTAGGACAACATCATGAAACCAGCAGCTCTTCATAACGTCACTCAGCTTGGTTCTCACCACTAAAACAAAGTTCAGCTAAATATTTACACCTGTTTCCTGTAAGGTGGTGTTATTTAAGTGTTCTGTGTTGAATCTGACCAGAGCAGGCAGAGACCACGGTCCAAATATCCCCCCGTCTCCAGTCAGAGGTTCAAACACGGGGATGATACCGAGGAGGAACGCTGACGACAGAGGAGCCTGAAAGAACACATAGACATTCAAACAAATGCTGTTACTGTTACACAAAAAATACAAGTAAAGGCCAAGAGCTGAGCCTACAGTTAGAACACTATATTACCTGTTAGTTAACCTCTACAGTTAGAACACTATATTACCTGTTAGTTAACTCTACAGTTAGAACTCTATATTACCTGTTAGTTAACCTCTACAGTTAGAACACTATATTACCTGTTAGCTAACCTCTACAGTTAGAACACTATATTACCTGTTAGTTAACTCTACAGTTAGAACTCTATATTACCTGTTAGCTAACCTCTACAGTTAGAACACTATATTACCTGTTAGCTAACCTCTACAGTTAGAACACTATATTACCTGTTAGTTAACCTCTACAGTTAGAACACTACATTACCTGTTAGTTAACTCTACAGTTAGAACTCTATATTACCTGTTAGTTAACCTCTACAGTTAGAACACTACATTACCTGTCAGCTAACCTCTACAGTTAGAACACTATATTACCTGTTAGTTAACTCTACAGTTAGAACTATATATTACCTGTTAGCTAACCTCTACAGTTAGACCACTATATTACCTGTTAGTTAACCTCTACAGTTAGAACACTACATTACCTGTTAGTTAACCTCTACAGTTAGAACACTACATTACCTGTTAGCTAACCTCTACAGTTAGAACACTATATTACCTGTTAGTTAACTCTACAGTTAGAACTATATATTACCTGTTAGTTAACCTCTACAGTTAGAACACTACATTACCTGTCAGCTAACCTCTACAGTTAGAACACTATATTACCTGTTAGCTAACCTCTACAGTTAGAACACTATATTACCTGTTAGCTAACCTCTACAGTTAGAACACTATATTACCTGTTAGTTAACTCTACAGTTAGAACTATATATTACCTGTTAGCTAACCTCTACAGTTAGAACTCTATATTACCTGTTAGTTAACCTCTACAGTTAGAACACTATATTACCTGTTAGTTAACCTCTACAGTTAGAACACTATATTACCTGTTAGTTAACCTCTACAGTTAGAACACTATATTACCTGTTAGTTAACTCTACAGTTAGAACACTATATTACCTGTTAGCTAACCTCTACAGTTAGAACACTATATTACCTGTTAGTTAACCTCTACAGTTAGAAC
>SSNR01000360.1:43551-71446 GCA_006937965.1 Callopanchax toddi
ATTACCTGTTAGTTAACCTCTACAGTTAGAACACTACATTACCTGTTAGTTAACCTCTACAGTTAGAACACTATATTACCTGTTAGTTAACCTCTACAGTTAGAACACTATATTACCTGTTAGTTAACCTCTACAGTTAGAACACTATATTACCTGTTGGTTAACCTCTACAGTTAGAACACTATATTACCTGTTATTTAACCTCTACAGTTAGAACACCATATTACCTGTTAGCTAACCTCTACAGTTAGAACACTATATTACCTGTTAGTTAACCTCTACAGTTAGAACACTATATTACCTGTTAGTTAACTCTACAGTTAGAACTCTATATTACCTGTTAGCTAGCCTCTACAGTTAGAACACTATATTACCTGTTAGTTAACCTCTACAGTTAGAACACTATATTACCTGTTAGTTAACCTCTACAGTTAGAACACTACATTACCTGTCAGCTAACCTCTTCAGTTAGAACTCTATATTACCTGTTAGTTAACCTCTACAGTTAGAACACTATATTACCTGTTAGCTAACCTCTACAGTTAGAACACTATATTACCTGTTAGTTAACCTCTACAGTTAGAACACTATATTACCTGTTAGCTAACTTCTAGTGTTTATGTTGCAGCTACAGCACATACAGCCACATGGTAATTCAGACCCTGCTTGTTTAAAATAACCTCAAATGGTCTCAAACTAAATATTAGACATTTAAAAACAGGAATTTTAACATTCTTTTACTATCAAGATGACTTTGCTGAGCAGAAAAACATCTGATAATTTGTCACTGATCTGCAGCAGCATCTCTCCTGACCCGACTAGCTATGAGTATTGCTCCAGTCAGACGACTACTTCCTGTTTCTGGAGACCCCTCCCTCTTTAAGTGATGTCATTAGCTGTGGTTTTTACTGTAGATAAATAACTGATAGACGTCACTCTAAATGTGCCAAATGAACCTTTAGGAAATTAAAAGGTTTTTTTTTAAATCATCTCACCTGTGGAGAGCATGGAATGTAAATTTTACTTGAAGTTATTGTTACTTTAGATCCCTTTTATTATGGTTCTCATAAGTATGAAGTCATTTTGATTAAAAGGAAGACTGTTTTTAATATTCAAAAACATAATTAGATACAGATGTGTGGTTTGAATAAAGGCATACTCAGTAGCCAGGTAAACAATGTAGCTTTTAATGTTTTTTTAAAGCCTCTTAACAACGTTGTTGGCAGTTCTCTAAAAACTTCAGCCAATCCTATCGTTCGGTTCGAATGATAGGATTGGACAATCCAGCTGTCTGTCTGCCGCATTTCGGCACTGCTTGGATCCACCAATAATCCGCCCGGACACATTTTCCGTCTGAACATCCCGGAAGTGAAAGGAGGACAGAATTAGCCGGTGGTCAGTGCTTTCATTTTAAGATAAAAATACCAGAGTCCCCCCAAAAAACAGCTTTTCAGCTAGCAGAAAACTAAAAACGTTTGGAGGTGAAAAGAGGAAAAGCTGGGGGAAAGTTTCTACGGCTGAAGTTAGACTCCGCATTGTTATCGTCGCAAAACGGAGTCCCATGTCCGCAGGAAGGCTGGCGTTACAGATTATACCCGACGGGAGGGGTGAGTGCTGTGAGTCGTGTTTCTGTAAACTAGCTAGCGAGACCTAGCTTGTTTACCTGGCTACTGAGTATGGCTTTAAATGTTACACTGGCCTGCCAAAGTTACAAGACCCAAATCAGAGATGCTCAAATGTAGCTGTAAATGAGAAACAAGTCCCAAAATACACAAGACAAAGTGTCCCAAAATGTCCCCACATAAAGTCCCAGATATCCTAAATGTCCTAGCTCCAGTTAAATTAATCTAAACAACAAATCCAGTGCCAGGATTACATAAAAGGTTATTATTAACTAACGAATACATAATGCAATAAAAACACAAAGGGCTCTGTCAGGAGCTACAGTAACTGACCTTTGACCATTATAATAACCTTGTTATCAGGTGTTTGTGTCTTTCAGACCTACCTGGTAGAACAGGAGCTGCATGGAGTTCACCTGGAGCTCATGTTGTTTAGCCCCCACCCACTGAGACAGACAGGTGGAAACACATGAGTTCATTCCTGTCAGCTTCATAGAAAACTGCGTTTTCAGATTGTTTATTTACCACTTGGTAAAGTGAAGTCACCAGAACTCCCAGTGAGGCGAACACCATCCCCAACAGATTGAACCGAACATCATAGTACGAGTTCAGTAGGACCCCTAAAGTTATGGGAACCTAAAAGGGCGAGAAAACAGGAGAAATGTGCACGATCAAAAACTTTACAGAAAGCTGTGAAATATGACTGCAGACCAGTCAAGCTCCAAACGCAAAACTTTTATCAGAAGTGATGTTTCAGTGAAAACTCTAGACAGCAGTCGCCATCTTTAAGTAGTCAGATAATCATGTGACAAACAGCTGATTAATCATACTTCACTGTCTTTATTATCAATACAAAACATTAAAATGTTGTTGGTTATTTATTAATGAATAAATCAGCAATAACATGCCTAAGGTATCAGACTTCTACTAAAATATTAATACAATTTAAATTCTCTTAAGGATTGTATCCTGTATTATAGTACTATGGTAACATTTCATGTAATAAAATTTAGTAAAGGACAAGGTTCTTGTCATTTTGGGTTAAAGTTACTAGAAGGCACTTGGGTGGAGCTGAAGGTTGAAGAGCCATGATTAGTCTAATATGTCTCACTTATAATAAATACCTTGTATAGGAGCTTGACTGGTGTGTGGATCTAATTTTCATCATCTAACTGCATGAAACCAAACTGTTTGATCAGCTGCAGCGTCTCCTCACCAGTGTCAGTTTGATCTTGGTGGAGAAGGTCTTCTTGTAGTACGTGGTCTGGATGAGGATGATGGCGGGTGTGGTCATGGTTTTAGCCAGCTGGTAGGTGCCTATTGAGTTGTTCTGCAGAGAGAGGTTGGTGAAAGCCACAAACCCACAGAAGCTGAGAGCCAGCCACACGATCCTGCGCACTGGGAGGCTCTTTGGAGAGAAAATGTCAATTTTTTGGCAAATATAGAGTCCCAGCCAGGTGACCACAAAGTGAACAAGGGTTAAAGTCATGTTGGGGAAGCCGTAGTGGACGTAGATCCATTTGTTGATGAAGACAATGCAGATGGAGGACAGGAGGTTGACCAGTAGGCCGGTGATGATCCGTCTGTTGGCTGAAAAACTGAACATCTTCCCAGTCATGGTTCTAGATGTTCCAGAGCTTTGTTAAACTGAAATGAGCTGTTCACACTGAAACACAGAGGAAAGGTTGGAATTCTCAATCATCTGATGCAAACATTAGTCAGAATGAAGAAATGTCACACCAATTCAGCATTTAATTGAGTTTAGTTAAATAATAATGTCTTTTTATTCTCCGAGGTTGAATTTCATTTGTAAACCTGGAAAGTATCAGAACTGAATGAGTCCACTTACTTTAAAAAGAGGGTCAATACCGAGTTCAGATTCTTGTACACTTTTGATCTGCTGACTCAAATTTATCTCAAAGAAATATAGTTATTATAAAACATGGTTTTCAATGTTCTGAAGTCAAAAGTTCCACATGAAGGACCTCTTTACCCAGCATGAATGAGTTCTTTGTGATGGTGCGTTCACTGACCAGAAAAACATTTAGTCATCATGGACAGAAAAATATCATCTGAAAATCTAACATCAAGAACACAAACTGCTAATTTACTCTGGTTGTTTTAATTCCAGAATGAGTACTTTTATTGAAATTTAAGAAAACATAAACTAAACTTGCCTGTTAATTTTAGTGATTTGAGATAAACTGGTATCAGAGGGTCGGAGCTGTAGAAAAATCTAAACCAGAATCTGTTTATCTCTAGTTACTTAGTCATATATAAAGCAGTAGCCTACATTTAACTCATGTACAGAATCATTCAGATTTTGCATAATTTAGAAAACAGGTGACGTTTATATTTGTACCTGTTAATTAACTGGATTTAAAAGGTTTATAGAATCAGACATTCCTCTGATTGAATTAATAAAACTGACATCCTTCGATTAGAGTTAGTTCTACTTCAACAACCAGCTGGTTACTAGTTGTGATTTATCAGACTGGTCGGTTTTCTGTCAGGTTCTGCCACGCAGTAGGAAAACTTTACCCAGGTCTCCATCTTCCTCCTGCCGTTAGCTAGAGAGTCTGATCGGCCTCTCCTCCCGGAGCTCCAGTCCCGGTGCCTCCGCTGTACCGGCGGGTTTTAAGCACCGTTCTCGGGAATCAAACGGTGAGCTCCGGTTTCACAGACCCTCCGTGTTGTTCCTGTTTCTACCGGTTAGCGCCGCCGTGCTGAGCTACAGCGGCAGCTAACGGACCGGAGGGACGACGGAGCAGAGATGAGTTACAGCTCAAGATGACTCACTCCACACTGAAAAACCAGGACAGGAAGAAGTCTTTAGAATAGAATAGAATAGAATAGAATAGAATAGAATAGAATAGAATAGAATAGAATAGAATAGAATAGAATAGAATAGAATAGAATAGAATAGAATTACTTTATTGATCCCACAGTGGGGAAACTCACTTGTCACAGCCGCATACACACGAGAATAAAAAGCAAGTAAATGACACATGAATTTCACATGATGACAAAGAGACAATATAAAAGGATGAAATAAAATACAGGTGTGAATTTACAGGGCTGTACAGAAATCAACTGATATTAGAATATCAATATAAATACAAAATGCAATAGTGAATTTACAAACTAGTAAATGACCATTGCACAGACCCTACTGAGTTAGATGAGAATGAAACTAAACAGTGGAGTTGTACTGCCTTACAGCCGTGGGGATAAATGATCTGCGGTAACGCTCTGTTTTACATTACAACGTTTACAGCATGTTTTAAAAACTGACAATAGTTTTGCTTCCAGATTTAATCAGACAAAACAACCAGACTGTAAAATAGGTCAAATCACAATAGAAGCTCGGTTTTATTATAAACTCCTCACTAATGTTATGTGCAGATTCAAACAACCCATGAGGTTAAAGGGCCTTTCTGAGCTCAGGTTTATTTAAAATTCAACCTTTGTGTAGGAAATTATTTACTACACTTTGATACATTTAGTCATTTCAATTTTTTTTAGTAAAAAAATTATGTCACATTTTGGACACATCAGAACATGTGAGTCTTTTCTCAACAAATGTTTTGACCCAGTTTAAACATTTTGATTGATTAAAAGAGACAAACACTCCATAAACGCAACAGTAAAAATTAATTGCAGGTCTTTATTCAATAAGCTCCCATTTATGGCTAGACTTTTAGAGAAAGGCTTCACAGCTCTAATGCTGCGTTCCATTTACCTCGGAGGTCGGAACTCATTACATTGCATTGTGGACGTTTCAATCTGCCACTGAAGGAACTGCTCAGAGCCCTCAGGTGCAGCGGGTGAGAGGAGTTGTCCAGGATGGAGGTCAGCTTCACCAACATCCTTCTCTCACCACCTCCTCCACAGAGTCCAGCAGACAGCCAAGAACTGAGCTGGCTCTCCTTAAGATATTTCTCCTTCACTTAACGTTTATTTTTGTTTATTGGATACATTCTATCGTCACACTTAAATGTTTCTTATCAGCAAAACAAATTCAAAGAAAACCTGAGTAAATATTAGATCTAGCTTTTAAATGATGGTTTTATTTATTAATGGATAAAATCTGTTCAAACCAATCTGGCCCTATGTGAAAAGATAACTACCCCCTTTGTTAAAGTGTTAATTAATGAAGATTAACCAGATTATTTTTGAAGATTAATTTGGCTCCCCCAGACCTGTAAAAAAACATAAATCACTCCAATAAAACCTGTTTGATGACATGACGGAGGCTAAACGATATCAAAAAGCAACACATCATGTCCTGATCTAAAGATATTAAAGAACAAAAAACCCAGAACATCATTATAGTCCTGCAGCACTCACCTGGCTAAAGTTAAGGTCAGAGGTCATGATTCAGCAATAAGAAAGTACAAAAATGTCCTCCATGAGAGTTCAAATGTCAAAACCTAATCCTGACCAAAAACAACACAATGACCCATCTCAAAGCTAAAACATCTTGTTCTACCAAAGACTTCTGGGAAAATATTTTGTCAGCTGATGAGACAAAAGCTGAACTTTCTGGAAGGTGTGTCCCGTTCCTCCTGGAGTCAAACTAACGCTTTATTTCATAAAAACATCATCATGGTGGTGGTAGTGTGATGGTCTGGTCTTCAGGACCTGGACCACTGGCTGGAACTGATGGAACCATGAATTCTGCTGACTACCAGGAAATCCTGAAGGAAAATGTCTGACCTTTGACCTGTAACAGGTTATTCATGTAACCCTCCAATGTGGCTGAATAGAAATAATTATGTAAGGAAGCAAATACCTTTTTACAGCACTGTAATAGTCTGGTATGCCATTTACGTTCTAGATTATTTTTTAACAATGTTTTTATTACTTTTTGAGAGTATATAACCAAAATACAATACATAAAAACTGTTCACATCAGTGACAACAACAAACACAAAAATATTTTAAAACAATAAGTCAATAAACATTCGAAAAATAATAATTAAAAAAATTATAAATAAAATAAAAATAAAGGCCACACTTGGGAACTAATGAGAAAAATAACAATGTTTCACACTATTGCTTAAGAAAGTCCATCAGGGGTGTCCATACCTCTTCAAAGTCCTGTCCTCTACCTTTCACATATGTGAGTTTCTCTAGTGTAACATAATATACCATTTCTTTAATCTAAGTCTGTATGGAGGACACATCTGTTTGTTTCTAAGAGAGAGCAACCATTCTCGGCCTGCAGGAGGCCAAAGTTGATCAATGGCTTTAATTTAGAGTTAACAGAAAAGTCTTCAGGGTATATCCCTAAAATGCAAAGCTTTGCATGACACAGCACCTGGATACCCACAATTTTGGTTAAAGTCTGAGTAATCATCCTCCAAAAACATATTACTTTGGGGCATTCCCACATACAGTGAAATAAGGTACCTTTCATTTTAGATCATTTAATGAAATTTTATAAAGTGTCAAAAATTACTAGAAAAGCAATCATCCACTTTATGTCACAGACCAACTGTGAAAAAAACTCAATAGTGTACCAAAAAGGAACAAAGACAAACAAAAATATTCACAGGAGTCATAAATATTATTTACATTGATTTACCCCAAAAATATAAAACAATCACAATGTTAATACATTTGTTTTTGATTTACTGGTCAGATATTTAGTTATTCAGCCTGAATGTGATTGTTTTGGTGTAACATATTAATTATATCACACATCAGGCTCGCTGATATTTAAAAAAAATGTTCTTGGTGCAAAAACACAATTTTATGCTTATCAAATGTTACTTTTGCCATTTTTCCTTGATTCAAACAAAATAAATAGGTAGAAAATACGTTGAAAGTTATGTCCACAGTCAGACTTTATCAAGGCTGTAATCTAGACATAGAGCTGTGGGGGGCAGCAGAGGATTTAAAAATAATGAAACTGCTGGGAGATTAAAATAGAAGAAGGTAGTTTGTCAAACCTCGTGAAGCGGGAATTGGTTTCTCTCTACCATGGACTGGTAAAATACGTTCATTTGAGATGTATTAATGTTTAAGAAGCCTTTAAACTAATGTTTGTGTAGCTTTGGTCGTTAACCAGTCGTTCAGTTAGTTTCCGGCGACTTTAGCGGAAGGCTAACCTAGCTAACGCTTCCATTTACTACGAACGATGACGCTAATGGCTAATTTCTGTTGACATGATTAGTTGCAGTCTTTTACAGCATTACATTTAAGCAAGTTACAAACTGAGCACATTCAAATGTACCTAAAATGATTTACAATAAGCGAATCTTTAATTGGATTAACTAGTATTTAAATATATATATTTTTTAATGTGCATTCCTGCGGTGGTCAAGTTGTCCATATGTGGGTTTCCAGCAGGGATCAGAATTAGAATTGGTTTTAAAATTCTTTTGTATTTCAAATATGTTTCTTTTAATCAGCATCTTGTCATGTTCCAGCTTTTATGTACAGCTCTTTGGTCAACTTGTTTTTAGTGCTTTATAAATAAAATTATATAACACACACTCAGCATCTTGTCTAATTTTGCAGAAGCCTGTTAATCAGCCATTAAATTAGATCGGGTTTGTTGAAGCAGGGATGCATCTAAATGTCTCAGGACAGTAGATCATGAAAATCCGGATTAGGATATCAAAACATACCAGTTCCATTTTGTATTTAGCAAATTAAACATGAACCATTTGTTCACACCGTTAGATAGAAGTATTTTTAAATGTTTACATAAAGTGTTGTGTAGGAATCTGATGGGTGTCTTTGTGTGTGTTGTTGTTGTCCTGAAGGGGTCAGAATGAGCTGCAGTCTCCAGTGGTTCGAGATGATTATATGACCGACGCTGCCCGCAGGAGGAGTAGGGTGGCCTGTATCCTCCACCAGTAAAGAAAAATTAAATGTTGCTGTGATAAAATTTTAAAAAATGGCTATAGAACATTTTCTCCACAGGATTAGAGTTTATTCATAGATTTAAGTTGCTGTGATTGATGTGAAGTACATGTTTGACTTATATACTGTATAGTTTTGTAGAAAAGTTCTAGTTAAGTCCTGTTTTATTTCCAAGCATTCAGACTTCCTTGTTATCTGGATCGGTGGTTCGTTAGACTTTCTGAAAGCTTTTTAAAGCTTTTCTTTGGTCTTTGTCTGCTTTTTCCCTCAGTTTCACTTTTTATTTCTGATTAGTTACAAATGATTTATACATGGGTTTGGATCAGGACATCTGTAGACCTTATGATAATGTTAGGACCATGTTGTTGTCCTGACTCTTTCCCAGTCCTGTCACCTGACACCGGGAGCCCTGTTGTTCCATCAGTGACACCAGCCCACTCTCTGCTGAAGAACACCCCCGCTTCACTGTTCAGACAGGCTGGTACGACAGATCTCCACCTGATAGCTGATCGTCAAGCTGCTCCAAGCTTAAATACTACTAAGTCTCATTTTCTCACCCCCTATTTTTTTTCTTACAGTAACTCCCAGAGTTCCAGATGTTTCTTCCATTTTGGCATCAGGAGTCCGGACTCCTCGATACGCACGCACACCCAGAAACGCTTGCAGCAGTCTGGTGAGAAACAGACACTAAGATTTTAGGACATCCATCATTAAGTTGTATTATTGTTTTTATAATTAATTTTCATGTCTAGAATTTGGATGACAGCGACTGGACCAACAGCTTTTACACCTCCCCTGCCTCTGGTTTGGAGAACACCAGCTGCTTCAGCGACAATGGACTGAACCTCAGCTCAGCGCTTCTGAAGGAGGACGACCCAGGAGAGGCAGGTGAGTAAAACAAAGGCCACAAGCTCCATCTGTGTTACTCTGCTGCATCAGTTTGATGTTCTTCTCCTAACGCTGGACTCTTTGACCTGTTCAGCGGCCGCCAGTCTTTTCCCAGAGTTCCTTGCTTCCTTTCTGAAACATTCTTCTTCTGCGGTGTTTGAGCTGCTGGAGGATTATCAGAACATCTGCCAGGAGAAGGTGTGTGTGAGAGTTATGAGGTGCATCAACACAGAACCTGATAGGGTTTTATCAGGGTTGATTTGAATGCAGTTAATGATTAAATGTCTTTATTTAATCCAGGGTCATCAACAGAGTTTACTTTAAGGGTCAATTTATTTAATGAGACCATATGAGGAGTAATTTCTCTTAAGAAGGAAGGATACTTTTTTTCATTTCTGCTGTCTTAAATAGCTAACACTTGTCATGCTTTTTATTCCAAGTTGTAAACATTTTACTTTTTATAAAAGCAAACAGCTGATGATCTAAACAGTGGGAGCATCTAACAGAACATGTTCCTCATATTTAAGGTGGACGTGCTGCAGTCTGTGGTGCTGAGAGCGGGTCAGAATAGTAAAACAGCAGGAGTCTGCTGGCTGCTGCAGCAAGAGAACTGTACCTGGAGACTCATCGCTTCGCTCTATAGGTACCTTCCTGTCAGGTGGACGTCTGACGCACAGAGTGGACCGACGGAGTGGACATCAGACTGTCTTTAACCGACCTTTTTGTTCCTGCAGAGACCGGGTCCAGCTGGCGCTGGAAGATGACATGATTGCAGACGTGGTTGTAAGTGATTCAGGTTCTGTCACACGTTTGCCAACACTTCATTATTCAAGGTTCTTTCAGGTGTTTGGAATCAAGGTCAAACAAACACCAGAAAATGGTTTAGTTTGAATCGGTCAGGTTTCTCTGTCTGTGTTCTTCATATAACATATAAAGGCCTGTCCAGATCTTTGTAAGCTGCAGCATCACCTGTTTGTTGTTCAGGCACCCAGTGAGAGTGAGAAGGTTGTGGTGGAGCAGCTCTTCCAGCGAGACGCCGTCATACGACAGAGTCAGGTAACGAACTGATTCAGTCTGGCTCCTTTCAGCTCATTAGATTCCTGTAGAGAGAACCAGAGGGTTTACCTTGGAGGACATTTTGTGTCCTGTCCTACAGCTAAATGCATTAGCTTCTGTTCACATTCACTCATGTTATTACAGCTGGTGGTTGATTGGCTGGAGAGCATCGCCAAGGACCAGATTGGAGATTTTTCTGATAATATTGAATTCTACGTCAAAAATGTCTGCTGGTAAGTTCTTGTTTGTTTGATTTGAAGGTATAAAACTGACAGTAGTGTGTGTTTGAAACATAATTTGTGTGTCCTTTAGGGAAAACACGCTGCATGCGCTGAAGACGAGGAGTAAGAGCGGCACCACCCTGACTGTTCCTCTCGTCACGGAACTGGTAAGCCTAGTTTCTGCAGAAACAAACACTTTTAAACTTCTGTTTCTGAACAAAAGGGTCAAATGTTTGTGTCCTCAGGACCCGGACGCTCCTCTCCGGCAGCAGCGCCCCCTGGCAGACCTGGACAGAGAGGATGACGCCAGACTGTTAAAGAACCTGTTCACTCTGATCCGAGCTGGAATGACGGAGGAGGTAAAGGAACCGATATCCACTAATTCAATCTTCTCATTTTAATGTTCTGTTTATTAAGGAAAATCAGCCTGAAACCTCAGCAGGCTTCCAGAAATACTGAAGTTTAGCACTTTCATTGAAGTCTTACTGTAGTCAAATGATGTTATGGATAAACGTATTCAACTAACCGTGGTAAAGAAAAACTAACAATCCACATTTAAGAGTCTATCTTCAGAAGTCTGACTGCTCTATGATTGAACCGTCCTCCTGTGAGAGTCGAGTGCTGATCCACTGTAAAGGTTCCTCTAAAGCATAGGTACTCAATAGGCAGCCGGCCCGTAGACCTCCTATATCTGGCCCTCCAGCCAATTGCTGTGTCCCCAAAGCTGTCAATATTTCATAAAATCCACCACAGACTGCACCGCGTGCCTCCTCCAATGGCTTCAGGAAGTGAAGCTACTGCAGGGACCTACAATGAGCACCCTCACCCCCCTACAGACTAATCGTGCCTCCCAGCTATTAATATTTAATAGAATCCATGTGATTTGCCACTGCATCTCTTGCGCTGCTCCAGAGTAAAGTTCAGGCGAGCAGCGACGCGCTCCCCCCACCCCGATCATGCTTCCCCCCCCCCAAGCTGTTAATATTTACTAAAATCCTCCGTTAACTGCTGCCGCATCTCTCTCGCTGCGAACTGATTTCCAGCTGTTTTCCTCCAAACTTCTCCTCCACCTGTCTCTCCACATCGCTCGCTGTCTGCTCTCTCTCTCTTTTTCTTTCTTTCCCTCTCCTGTTGACGCTGACCAGCTGTCGATCAATCAGTCGGATCCCCGCAATAAATTCCTCCTGTCTTGTGTAGAGTTCTCAAAGGCCCCAAAATTTTAACTCGAACCCTAAATGATGCAAAGGATGAAGCCTGAACTGGCCCAGCGGGACATCATGACATTAAATAGTGGACCCGACCAGAACTGAGTGTTGGTTTTAAGGGAGGGTGAAAAAAATTCCACACACAGCAGCACACTACTTTTAAATTCAACTCAAATGCTAAAGACCAAAAACCAAACTTTAAGAACATGAACAAACGTAAAACTAATAAAATGACTTTATAATAATAATGATGATGTCACAATTTAAAGTCCGCTTTAGTTCAGAGGATGACCAGCTGGAACAGGAGCAACAAGTCGGAAACAATGGAAAATAAATGTGCACTATTTTAGTCACCAGTTAACCATGAGAAATACTGATAAAAAATGTAATGCATAAAGATCGCTTCTTTATTAGCGCACTGCCTGTTGTGCGCTGATGCTACATGCGCGCTACAACAGATGTGAGATTTTCCTCCTCAGTCATTTTTTATCTGAACCCAGCGCAGCCCGAAAAATTTACTTCTGCTTTTGATGAAAATACTCCGGGTACAGAAAAGCTTACTTGATTCTAAATTTCCCTGAATGTGTCAGCAGATGACAGCCAAAAAGTCTCTCTCAGCTCTTTTATTTATTTATTTATTTTTAAAATTTTATTTTAAACAACACAGGCAACAACAGTCCAGCACAGCCAAATCAAGTATTCACACACATATACACAAGAAAAGAGGTATTGACGGGCAAATTATATATGTACTCATCTGGGTTACAGTCTATAGTTCATCTTAAGTCAAAGGGAAAAAAGGAAGGACATCAATTAATTGTGCTTAATGTAGCACCATCAAATATGCTATAACCTCTGACCCCTGACCTCTGTGACCATCACAACAATAATCCATTTCTTTCCCAATAACTTGGAATACAATGACTCTTGGATTATGTTTTAACCTGAATCAAGATTCCTACAGGTGTCCAACTGTCCACTTTCAGGTGTCCGTCTCCCAGATTACCTTAACTGGACACCGGCTGTGTTAGAACACTCGTTAAAGATGTCTCTTCTTTAAAACCACAGACTGGTATTCAAACTGTAATCTCTTGTTTACAGAACAGTCTCCTGTAGTGTTCCTGCTCAGGGTCATCCACACACTCACACTCAGTTATAATATGCTTCTCTGCTATTTCATGCATTTCTACATTTATAATGTGAGTGTTTTAACTTGGAAACTCCCCACAGTTCCCCTACGCAATCGGAGCCGTCCACAAGTCCACTAACTCATGCTTGGTTGGAACACTTAATATCTTCTGATTGGTTAAAAATGTAAGATAACTAGTCTCAAAACTAATATTCAGGTCCGGTACGAATCAGTCTGTGCTACAGCCTGAATGTCTGGTCTAGTCTGGTCTGAGTCTGAATGCAGCCTGAGCTGCTATCCTTCAGAGTCTTAGCTGAACCTTCATCAGCTTTGAACAAGGCCTCGAGAGCCACCTGCTTGCGTGGGTGTCTCAGTCTCTCCCTCACTACGGGAACTGATCAGAAATGACTTCACCATGCCGATGGTGACCTCCCTTGCTGTCGCACGGATCTCAGGGCCATCAGACGATTCCCAGGTGAACCAGCTGAAACTGACTCCTCTGGGAACTGGGCCTTCATCCGGGGACCTGCTCCACCTCTGCCAGAGGCCCCTCACCCTGCTGGACCCACGAGACCTCTGCAGCTCAGTAAGAAACCCCTTTCTGATCGAGAGGCCTTGCTTTGATAAAGCTTAATTCTTCCAAACTAAATTAAGCCAAAACTAAATTCCATTCCAAACTCAAATTAGCCCTAAATTGACTCTTAAAGTCCCAACTAGGTTAACTAAATTAACTAACTTCCCTAGTCATTAAAACATATGCTACGGTCCGTTAAAACTCACAATTAAAACCATCTTTAACATCCTCAACATGTTTAAGAATATTAATTGTGTTTACATCAAACTCTCAAACTGTTTTATCTGTCTGTGTTCTTAGGTTTTTCAAATTAAATGATTGTTCAATCTTTATCTGGTCTCAGTTTTACATTATTAATAAGGTATTTCAATTCACTGTACTCTTTTCAAAGAACCTAAAGATACCTTCAATAAATATTAGCTATTATCAGGGTTAAATGACAGTTTATCACTTTTCATTATAATCCAAAAATAAGCTTCCAATATTTATATGAAGAGGGTGTAGTTAAAATAACTAATATTTATTCCAAACGCTACATTAACAAAAACAAAATGTGATCCCCCTTTATGCAATAGCTCAGCAAGCTCACGGGGCAGGTAATCAAGCAAAGGTTCCCATGTACCATAGAATGCATCACAGTTACCTTGTAACATGGCACTGAGGTGTTTCATTGGAAACATCTTAAATATTTCTCTGTACCACTGTGTGACAGAAGGGGGCATACCTTTGATCCACTCAAACAGTATACAACGCCTAGCCAAAAGCAAAAGTTTACATAACAAAGACATCTGACCAGAGGACAGTTCCCTCTACAAGGGTCAAGTGGAATTGGCCGATGGAGGCTTTTATTTTCCTGTTTCTCACTCAGTGGCAGTGCAACAAAGATGCAGAAAAGAAAAAGGCATCAGAAGATTGACAAAATGTGAAATTGCTGTAAAAGCGTTGGGTTACTTATCGTAATCCCTGGTTCTTGGATAACAGAGTGAGGCGTTTCACTTATGGGAATGGGAGCGTGACCTACTATGGATACTTGAACATGTGATATTTCGGTTTTTCTTTTTTAATAAATCTGCAAAACAGCCAACAATTCTGTGTTTTTCTGTCAATATGGGGTGCTGTGTGAACATTAATGAGGAAAAAGGATTAACTTAAAGCCGCATTCTGGATTCTGGATGAACTTTCTGACCAAAATAAACACGTAATCCTGTCAAGCCTTGCCATTCTGTGAGGTGAAAGGTTTAAAAATAAAAATAAATCCATCTTTAGCTGGAGAATGGAGAATAGGTTTTTAGTAGAAATGAGCCGTGAGGCTGAGACGCAAACAGAGAAACACACGGAGCGTCCTGTACGACAGCGCCCTCTACTGGTACAGGTTTGGTCGATGTGCGTGCATGTTGAGAGAATGCAGACATTTGAATTTCATTGGCTGAAAAATGTCGGCGGCAAGAAATAATGGAAAGGGGTCTCTAGGAGGAAGGAGGGTCTTCATCAGAATGACAGATGTTGTGGAACTCAACCCATAGATCATAGTTTAGACCTGAAATATCATTTAAAACATTTAGAAAACTTTGATACAGAGAAAAATAATCCAGAGAGCCGCTTTAAATGATTTTAGCAAATGGCTGCAATATAACAAAAAGTGAAAAGTTTAAGGGGGTCTGAATACTTTCTGTACCCAGTACCCACTGTATTATCATTTATTTTGGGTTGCAGTTGACCATATTCTAACATTGCAATATCCTTTGTTATTGTTACAACTTAAAACTTTAGTTTTATGAAGTTAGTTTTTTTTTTTTAGGTCTATCTCTTTCTGCTCCTTTCCTCCACGACAGTGCCAGAGGAGGGGGAAGGGGGGTAATGTCTGCACTCTGCAGCGCTGACAGACTGACACACAGAGAGGAGAGGGTGTCTTTGTGACCCAGCGTTGCTGCGTTTTTGTAGCTTATTAGGAGGGCAGACGCATCATGAGCCATGACGAATTATTTATTTATTTATTAGAAACGTCCTGATTGAAGTGGGTCAGGTTTAGCAGCGAGGACACCAGAAAATCTACCTGTTCTCCCGATCACCAGCCCATCACTGGCTATGCTTACAGAAAGTTTACAGGATGTAGGACTGTGGCGTCTCCGCTGAAAACTTTTAAGTTTCTCTGATGGGGAGGAGGGCTTTCTGAAGCAGCTGCTTGTGTAGTTTGACCTGTGCGTTCATATGTCCGTAAAGCAAAACTACAAAAGTTAATTGCGCGTTAAAAAAATAACGCTGTTAAAGGGGGCTTTGCGTTAACGCGTTAATAACGTTAACGTTAACTTTGACAGCCCTATTATAAATATATATATTGTTCAAGTAACCCCACCCCAGCCTGCGGGCTCCTTCTTTGACAGGCATCTGGCCCTTTGAGGTTTGTAATTTAGTACCCCTGCTCTAAAGGAAGAGGAAACCTGAGCTGGATGGGTTTAGTCCTTTATAATTCTAATCGTAGTCGGCTGTTTTTTCATTTCTAGGCTCAGAGGTTGTGTAAACGCAGTGGTCAGGCCTGGAGAGCAGCAACGTTAGAAGGCTGGAAGCTCTACCATGACCCCAACATGACCTCAGGTAACCTCTGACCTCAGTGAGACTCGCCCACACAAAAATCACACTTTTTCTTCATCCTTATGTGACTGATTTTTTATGACAATCTGAACAGCACAGCTGTCTTTTTCAAAGTTATTTGATTATAATGTCTGACATAAATTTATATTTTTAGTGATTTTCAACTGTATTAATTTAACATTATCAATATTATCTGACTTTCCATTTTATTTCCTATTTTATTAGTTATATTTTTTTAATCATTTTTTCATATGCTGTATGTATCTAATACAATGTCATGTGTTTAATTAACTCGCATTTCATTCTTTATTTTTTATTTATTCTGTATTTTTTTATTAATTTGTGAAATATTTACTGCCACTTCTTCTTTTTTTGTTATCATACATTAATTTATTTCCTCTTTGCATTTTCTCCCCTCCTATTCTCTCCTCTGTCCATTTATTTACAGGTTTCTTTTTGTCATTTCTTTATTCTCTATCTTTATTTTCCTCTGGCTCCTTTAAGTAGATTGGTAAAGAGGGGAGAGGAGAGGAGGGGGCCTGGTGGGCGGGGATTCAGAGTCATCAGCTCCTGTCAAAGCTCTGTGTTGAACCCAGCGATCAGACACAGCGTTCCTGTTGAGATAGTCAGCTGTTGAAGTTAGTTTAAAGTTAGAAATTCGTCAGACAGAGGTTTATTCCATAGTTCTCAACAGCCAGGGACGGCTTTTTACACTGTACAATGTCAAAGAAACAACGAGCAGCGCAGCGCCTTTTCACAAGTCCCTGTACAGCGTGCTGGCTGTCTACACACGCGCCGGTATCAAAAAAGCTGCTCCCTCCTCCTCCCCCGCTCCTGCCTCTCAGGAAGGGCAGAGGAGGAGGAGACATGTGAATAGAGGGTTTTCTGGGGAAAATCCATGGCGCAAGTATTCAGTTTGAGCTTTTTATTATCGGTCCATTTTAGCTGTGAATTTTTAATTATCGGAAATATCTGTATGATGTCATAATTGTCCATTATCGGCCGAAAATGATCTGTAACCGATATTATTGTGCATCCCTAGAAAGAAATCAATAAGGTGGTTCTCTAAAAACCTCAGCCAATCATACGTTTCAGACCGAAAGCAACTATTGGACAATCCGGCTGTCTGTCTCGTTGAAGCGCCTCACTTCCTCACTGCTTGGATCCTCCATTATTGCATCCTGGAGCATTTTGCAGCAGAACATCCCGGAAGTGAGAAAAGAACAGAAACAGCTGGCTGTTAGTGCTTCAATTTCAGGAAAAAATACCAGAGTCCCAAAAAGAAAAACACCTTTTCAGCTAGCAGAAAACAAAAATCGTTTGGACGTAAAAAGAGGAAAAACCAGGGGGAATGTTTCAACAGCTGGTGTTTGGCTCTCTGTTGTTTCTGTGGCAATGTGCGGTCCCATGTCTAGAGGAGGCACGGCATAAGGATTTTACCCGACGGGAAGGGTGAGACCTCTGAGATGTGTTTGTGTAAAGTAGCTAGCTATATCTAGCTTGTTTGAAAATTCCTTTAATGTCATTTTTATTTATATTATAACTCTTATTGCACCAAGCTGATAAAGAAAATGCCAGATGACAATTTTTCTTTGCTTTTTTGTTGTTGTGAAAGTTAAATGGTTAGAGCAGTGTAGTGTTGTCACAGTACCAAAATTTCAGTATTCGGTAATGGGTACCAATACCAGTGAAAATTCACGGTTGTCTGAAACAATTTTGGTACCAAAGCAAAACACAAAAACATGAATTGAAGTCATGTAAATCAGAGGTCACACTAGACTTTTTTGTTTTGCATCATTTTGACTGACGGTAGAAAAAAAAAATCCAGTTATAATTTACCCGTCACTTATTAATTAAAAAAATGATTAAAGTGACATTTTCAGCAGAATTATTTCATTCCTTTTAAATAAGATTGTAATTGTTCTTCAACAGTTTCATCCTCCACTGAGCGTCACGGTTCGGAGAACCTGAGTGTTTAATTAAGCTGCAGAAGATTTCATGGTTCTGATGGTTCAGTTGATCTGATACTGTTCAGCTCATAAATCCAGACTGATCTAGAGAATAAACCAGCTGATCAGTCAGTCTTCATCTTGAGAACTCTAATAACTCTCCCTGTCAGGAGTCTGGAGCGCTGTGCAGCGCATCAATTACGCATGAGTGCCTCTGAACGCAGTATTCATATGTCTCATAACTACACAGCTGATCACAGTATTGCATCAATAAGCGCAGTTACATGAAAAGACTGTGATTTAACTCCTAAATACCACATATTTTCATTCAAATTCTTGTTTTTATTTGGTTCAGAGACCAGGGTAATAATAATAATAATAAATTTTATTACAGGCGCCTTTCTGTCACTCAAGGTCACCGCACAATACAAGTTGACAATAAAGCACAATAAAACTAACGAGTTAAAAACATCCAACATAGAAACACACAGTAAAAGAATAAGACCATCAAGTTAAAAACAACCAATGAAAAGACCACCATAAATCTCACACTGAGTAGGCGACTTTAAATAGATGCGTTTTCAGCCTAGATTTAAAAAGTGAGAGAGAAGTGATGATTTTAAGGTCAGCCGGGAGAGAGTTCCAGAGTGATGGGGTGGGAGGGTGGAGGATGACGGTTGATCTTTGTTTGTGTGCACGCACCGCGGTGCACACGTTGTGTGTGTGTGTGTGTGTGTGTGTGTGTGTGTGTGTGCGGATCTCCAAGTCTAAAAATGTACGTAACTTTCAGACCCGTTTTTGCGTCAAACATTAAAATAGGTTTATAAATAAGGCCCGGAGCGAGAAACGGCTGATCACAGCCAGACAGCTGTAGCAAATACAGCGCGGTCTGATGGCGCGTGTGTGATTTTAATCCTTCAAAATGTCAGAAAATGATGAAAATGATCTGATAGTGCAGCAAGAACCGGGTCGAGCCGCTGGTCGGTACAAACGGTACCTCAGAAAACCTGGAACCGTAACATTTAAATTGGGTCCGGGTCTTTTGACAACACTAATGCAGCGAAAGGATCGCTAACTCGTTGCCGCTTGATAATTCGACAGCATGCAGGTGAAACTGTACCTCTTTTCTGCCTCGTCTCCCTTCAGGTAGCTCACAGCTGCAGCCTGTTGAAGGAAACCCAAACAGAGGCATCTGGAAGGCATGCTGCTGGAGGATGGCAGAAGAGGTACGATGCTCAGATTACACCTGAATCATAGAAAACAGTATGAAATGTAAAATTCTGCATTTGTTTTAGGAGCAGTTAAACAGATACGAGAAGGCGATCTATGCCAGCCTGAGCGGAAATCTCAAACCGGTAATTAAATGACAGCATCACCTCAAGCAGCAGGATAAAACTAGATGTGTGTTGAGTTTGGTGTTACTCTGTGTGTTGTGTTATTCAGCTCCTCGCAGTGTGTGAGTCGTGGGAGGACAGTGTGTGGGCCTACTTCAGAGTGATGGTCGACTCGCTGGTTGAAAAAGAGCTCATGTCCTCAGGCATGGCCCAACAGGAAGTGGACACGCTGCCGCGAGAATACCTGGAGGCAAAGTACGAATCTAAGCAGCTGAAACCAAATCCACTTAATCCAAATAATCTGACAATTTTACTGTCTGTCTTCCTCCTCAGCTGGACGATGGAAAAAGTTTTTGAGGATCTTCAAGCCTCTGAATCAAAGGTGAAACTTTTCTAGATTCAAGAGATTTTATTTGTCACATACCAGATGTACAACTTGTAGTGAAATGTGTCCCTGATCCAACTGAATGTGTAATAACATAACATCACATTTTAAGTCCAGGGGGAGAGAAATCTTTCAGACCTGCCAACCTGTACACATTTTGCATAGAAACTACGCAATTTGACATCCAAATACGCTGGCACGACTTCCTCTCTAAACTACGCAAAAAGCTGCGTACAAGTGAGTTCCCTATGGAGACGCACAAAATTACGTCACTTACGAAAATTAAGGCCCTTTTGACTTTCCGCAGTTCTGTGCGCACGTGCTCATGTCTGACAACACAATGCAGCAGCATGGTGAAGCAGTTTCAGCCAGTCGTTGTAGAAAAGCAGAGAATAACAAGTCTACCGAACTGGTTCAGTCCGAGGTCAGACTGAAGTCCATGCGTCAGAACTCGGTCAAAAAGGAAGCTCGTGCGGCCCGAGTCGCACGCTCACGGCAACTAAGGCCTGTTTAAACACATGAGAGCAGCGCTCTGGAAAATAAAGATGATGTTTTATGATAAAGAGTCACTAAGACAGTTCGCTCTGCGCTGCGTAAGAGGGAGCTGCACGAGGAGGAGACAGGTGGATGGAAGCAGCTTGTGCAGAGAGATATGTGTTTAGAATTAAATATACTGGATGTAGATATGATGGGTTAATATACAGATGGATGGATGGATAGATGGATGAGTTAATATACAGATGGATGGATGGGTTAATATTAGGGGTGCACCGATCGATCACGTTATTTTGAGGGGATCGTAAATTGACCATATTCCCATCCGATCCTCGATCTTGTTATAGACTTTTAAATCAGCTTTTTTCTCCTGTTCCTGGGAGGTGCAGACTGCCTCCCTCCCTTCCACGCTACATCACGTCCGTGCTACACTCAGGGTTTCCCCCAGCGCTTTATAAGCCTGGCGGCCCGCCAGACTTTCATCGGACCCCGCCAGGCTAAACCTCAGAGAAGTTGTACCCGAGATGAAAGCTAACAGCTGCTAGCGCGGCTGCTAACGCTTCAAACTACAACAAAGTGAGCTGGTTCAGCTCTCCACTCGTCTCTTTCTCTATAGTTGCAGTCCGTATGACAGAAAAAGCAAAAACGGAGTTCACTGATCTGAGAGCGGACAGCGTCGCCGGTGGCGGTAGCTTCAGCGTGCATCGGACACAACTTGAGGCTAAATGCAGAACGTATCTTTCCAGCGTGTCTCTCATTAGAGGGGCGCGGGGGAGAACTGTCCCGTGGCCGTGATCTAACAGCAATGACTCCGCGTTTAATCGGTAGATTATCCCATAGTTTAGCTGCTATGTCCTCGTTTTTACGAGGTGCATTAAATGCACCATAAGTAAAATCTACGGGAGCCGAGTAGTCAGGTGGCACGCAGCCACAGTTAGAAAACCTATAAGGTGAAGAGATGAGCAGCATTAAGTGAATCTGGATGATTTCTGCTCTGTTAGTCAGTTTAGAGACACTATGTTGAAGTTATTTACACAATGCACAGAGTTAATGCTGGAAGTGTTTATTAGAGTAGGTTTAACAAGTGTTTTAGTAAAATTACAGGCAGAAAGTACTATTAATTAAAGGAGGACCTGAGAAAAGGGCTTTGTTAATGGTTCACATCTCTTGTTTTATTTTTAAGAGGCACCTTTTTTATTGGCTTTATTAATTAATTGTTTATATTTTATATATATATATATATATATTAGAGGTGTCAGATTAGCGCGTTAATTACGATTAATTAATTACAGCCCTAATTAACGCGTTATTTTTTTTAATCGCGTTAATCGCATTTTTAATCGCTTGACCGTTTCTGCCTGCAGTCTGCCGCTGCAGTGATGTGTGTGTGCTGAGCTGGTCTCCTCGCGGTGTTTGTGTGTCACTGAGCAGCTCTGTGAGGCTCAGAGCCCCTCACTTTCAGGAAGTGATCACGTGACCTACGCATGATGCCGAGACAAAACAAACAGCTGATGGCCTTAGCGGTGTTATGAAACCGGCATCACCTTGTAGAGCGCTATTTATCTGACCCCGCTGCAACAGGAAGTGCAAATTAAAACGACCTGCTCATTTCACGAGCTACTCGACCGGAACCGATGACCACCGTCAGCCCAGCACAGCTCTGATTACACGTAACTGTCAGCCAGTTCGGTGCGCGACCGACCGGCTGACAGCTTCCACCGCTTGTGGAGCACCGTGCTGATCACTAGTAGCCTACACTGAGTGATCTGACGGACTACAACGGTTTATATTCAAAGTAACGGCACGACGTGGCGCAGCGCTGACCGCTGGTGTATTTCAGCCTTAAATATCAGCTGGTCCGGTGCGCGACTGGCCGGCTCAGTTTCCACCGCTTGTCCAGCACAGCTCTGACCACTGGTTACCAGTAGGCCCAGTACACCGCTGAACTGGCGGTGTTATGAACCGGTCCAGTCAGCGGTGCCCGATGGAAGACATGGATGTAGTTTGGGGGGGTGCAGGGGGGACGTGTCCTCTGCTCGTTTTTAAAGTCAGTTTAGAGTCCTGTAGTTTTTACAGTCTAAAACAATGTTGCTCTATATTAAATGGATCCTGGCTGTTGTTTTTAGGTGTAGGGTTGATATTATGGCTCTTTTTAAACAGTTCAGACCCTCTTCTCCACCTCCTCCCACCCCTGTATTCAAGTTGTGTCCCCCCACCTTTGAAATTTAAATTTCATTCTTTGTGGAAGATCAAATCAACTTTACTGTATTTTAGGGCTGAAACGATTCTTCGAGTACCTCGAATAATTCGAGTACAAAAAAGCCTCGAGGCAAATTCTCTGCCTCGAGGCTTCGTTTAATTCATATTTAATTAATTCATGGCTTTGCAATCGCCCGCGGTCATGTTTCACCCGGACCGAAATAAGTGGCGCACATACACACTGCAATGAATGCACACGCGAGTAGCGAATGTAACTTAAATTATCTTAAGCCATGGCGGACAACTAGACCGTACTATTACTACTAGTACTAGACCAGTACAGACTGAAAGATGTCGGTAGGTACCGGTAGCGAAAAAACACAGTGCCGACTTTGGTACTGAGATGCTTCATTTAGCCGCCTGCGCAGCTACACGGGTGGAGACACAGGTGAGACGGAGGAGCAGAGAGCCCCTCCCCTCCCTGTCAAAACACCGTAGCGAGTTGCGGGTTAAAAATTCCGAAAAACTCTAAAGTTTCGCCGCATTTTGGAAAGGTAAACAGGAACAGAGCAAAATGAAACATATGCTATGAGATTTGTGCCGCAAAAAACAGGCATTCCAGCAATTAGTCGAAGCCACGCATTGCGTATGGAATTAACTTGGTGCTGCAGCACTTTCACTTCAGTCTGACTGAAAAAAAAGGTGTGTGAGGGGAAGACAGTGACATAACAGAAAGTTCCGAGGTAAGCAATAAATACCAGTAATAATAGTAAATGCACTTATATGCCACAAAACCATGGTTTATATCTATTTTTTATTTAAAAAATGTTTAATACTTTGTTATTTTCTCTCAGATTTATACATTGTACATGTAATTTATACATACATACATATATATTTATATGTATGTATATTCATGTATATTTATATATACATACATGTAATTTATTAGAGTACTCGATTAATCGAAAAAAGATTCGATAGAGTACTCGATTACAAAAATATTCGATAGCTGCAGCCCTACTGTATTTATAGAGCACATTTCCTGCAGAACAACACAATGTGCTTTACAGCAGATAAAACATAAACTAAAATCAGATGAGGGGTTAACAGAGCTGCTGCAGACTGAGTCCACTGACCAAAGTGGACTCAGTCCCAGTTGCACTGGGACTAAATCTGTTCAAGTCTGTTAAACACAATAAATGACTTCAGAAAGACACTTTATGTTGTTATATATCAATCTACTGGTCTGACACAGTCATTTAATGAATTTAAATGACAATAACTCAAGATGAGGGCTTTCTTTAGATGCGATTAAAAATGCGATTAATTAGATTAATTAATTACAGATCATAATTAATTAATCGCACAATTTTTTTAATCGCATGACAGCACTAATATATATATATATAATTTTTACAGGGAGTGCAGAATTATTAGGCAAATGAGTATTTTGACCACATCATCCTCTTTATGCATGTTGTCTTACTCCAAGCTGTATAGGCTCGAAAGCCTACTACCAATTAAGCACATCAGGTGATGTGCATCTCTGTAATGAGAAGGGGTGTGGTCTAATGACATCAACACCCTATATCAGGTGTGCAGAATTATTAGGCAACTTCCTTTCCTTTGGCAAAATGGGTCAAAAGAAGGACTTGACAGGCTCAGAAAAGTCAAAACTAGTGAGATATCTAGCAGAGGGATGCAGTACACTTAAAATTGCAAAGCTTCTGAAGCGTGATCATCGAACAATCAAGCGTTTCATTCAAAATAGTCAACAGGGCGTGTCGTGTAGACAACAGAAGCGTGTGGAAAAACCAAGGCGCAAAATAACTGCCCATGAACTGAGAAGAGTCAAGCGTGCAGCTGCCAAGATGCCACTTGCCACCAGTTTGGCCATATTTCAGAGCTGCAATATCACTGGAGTGCCCAAAAGCACAAGGTGTGCAATACTCAGAGACATGGCCAAGGTAAGAAAGGCTGAAAGACGACCACCACTGAACAAGACACACAAGCTGAAACGTCAGGACTGGGCCAGGAAATATCTCAAGACTGAGTTTTCTAAGGTTTTATGGACTGATGAAATGAGAGTGAGTCTTGATGGGCCAGATGGATGGGCCCGTGGCTGGACTGGTAAAGGGCAGAGAGCTCCAGTCCGACTCAGATGCCAGCAAGGTGGAGGTGGAGTACTCGTTTGGGCTGGTATCATCAAAGATGAGCTTGTGGGGCCTTTTCGGGTTGAGGATGGAGTCAAGCTCAACTCCCAGTCCTACTGCCAGTTTCTGGAAGACACCTTCTTCAAGCAGTGGTACAGGAAGAAGTCTGCATCCTTCAAGAAAAACATGATTTTCATGCAGGACAATGCTCCATCACACGCGTCCAAGTACTCCACAGCGTGGCTGGCGAGAAAGGGTATAAAAGAAGGAAAACTAATGACATGGCCTCCTTGTTCACCTGATCTGAACCCCATTGAGAACCTGTGGTCCATCATCAAATGTGAGATTTACAAAGAGGGAAAACAGTACACCTCTCTGAACAGTGTCTGGGAGGCTGTGGTTGCTGCTGCACGCAATGTTGATGGTGAACAGATCAAAACACTGACAGAATCCATGGATGGCAGGCTTTTGAGTGTCCTTGCAAAGAAAGGTGGCTATATTGGTCACTGATTTGTTTTTGTTTTGTTTTTGAATGTCAGAAATGTATATTTCTGAATGTGGAGATGTTACATTGGTTTCACTGGTAAAAATAAATCATTGAAATGGGTATATATTTGTTTTTGTTAAGTTGCCTAATAATTATGCACACCTGATATAGGGTGTTGATGTCATTAGACCACACCCCTTCTCATTACAGAGATGCACATCACCTGATATGCTTAATTGGTAGTAGGCTTTGAGCCTATACAGCTTGGAGTAAGACAACATGCATAAAGAGGATGATGTGGTCAAAATACTCATTTGCCTAATAATTCTGCACTCCCTGTATATGAGAGGACACTACCTCATGTTTTGTGAGTATTCATTCAATTTACTCAATAAAAATGGAAACATTAAAGTAATTGGCTTCTAGTTATGAAAAATACGTGATGGGCAAAAAAAATCGAGATCGACAGGAAAGGTTGTCTAAAGATTGGTGATCGGTGATCGGCCAGAAAACTGCAATCGGTGCACCTCTAGTTAATATTGTAGTCTGTTTATATCTGGGGGTGGCGTTTAGCTCAGTTTGTAGAGTGGCCGGTCTCGTAACCGGAGGGTCGCCGGTTCG
Organism: Callopanchax toddi; assembly: GCA_006937965.1. Lineage (NCBI taxonomy): Eukaryota > Metazoa > Chordata > Actinopteri > Cyprinodontiformes > Nothobranchiidae > Callopanchax > Callopanchax toddi. Next base: position 69,338 of record SSNR01000360.1, read on the forward strand.
ATCCCCAGCTCCAGCTGGGTTAGATTGTCGTTGTGTCCTTGGGCAAAACACTTCACCCAACTTGCCTGTGTGACTGTGTGTGAATGTTGGTGGTGGTCAGAAGGGCTGATGGCGCAGATTGGCAGCCTCGCTTCTGTCAGACTGCCCCAGGGCAGCTGTGACTACAGACGTCTGTCGTAGTTTACCTCCACCAGAGTGTGAAAGAATAATGGAGCTTCTGTCAAAGCACTTTGGGTGTCTAGAAAGGCGCTATATAAATCCAATCCATTATTATTATATTATTATTATTATATACAGATGGATGGATGGATGGGTTAATACACAGAAGGATGGATGGATGGGTTAATAATATACAGATGGATGGATGGATGGGTTAATAATATACAGATGGATGGATACCAGGGAGTTGTAGGTATATCAAATCAAATCAAACTTTATTTATATAGCACCTTTCATGCCCCAGCGAGCAACACAAAGTGCTTGACAGATTAAAATGACCCATCAGTGTTAATTTCGTAGACGAAATATTTTCGTTATTTATTTCGTCACGAATATATTTTACCGAACGAAAACTAAACGAAATTCAAAAATATAAAATGGAAAAAGACGATGACGAAGACTAAATCGGCGGACCTTTTCGTCAGGAACGAAAGACGAGACGATAATCGACAGTGACGAAATCCAATCAGAAAACGGGAAGAATTTGACGAACATACCAAAGAACCAATCAGCAATCGGAGCAGGCAGGACTAGAGAAGGGAACCAATCAGCAAACGTAACAGGCGGAAGTAGATGAGAAAGGAACCAATCAGAGTCCGCCTTGTCGGGACGCGCCAGAGTTTGTAAACAGCAGAGCAGACTCCGACAGGAACAAACTTTATTAAAAGTGGGTCAGATGAACAGAACAGAGGCAGAGTTACGACGCTAATTTTAAGATAATAGTGATGAATGCTGCAGAGGCTTCAAACAGCTGTCAGGGAGACAGGAAATATGGAGTTATGGAGTGAAATGACCGAAGACGGAGCGTTGTGGCGATCACGTTCTGTGTGAGGAGACGGACCGCAGCGTGAGAACAGCTGATCAGACTCTGTGAGTTAAAGCCTGCAGACTTTTGATCTGACATGTCATGAGCAAAGTTCTGACAGTTTGCATTATTATGGTATTTTTTTGCTCAGGATCACTAGTGTCTTTCCTGACAGAACTCAACACACAGTAGAATATGAATTACAGATCTTTGTGATTGAATTAATAAAAAAAATATTAAAGGTCTCTAAATAAGATAATATTTAAACTACTTAATCAAATTTTCAACAAAATAGTTTATTTTAAGTGAATTTAGTTTTTTTTCTGAAGATTAGTTTTGGAAAGGAGTGTGTCTTATAATTGGGGTCATTAACAATATTGGGAACATTGATAAAGGGCCCATTGTTTATATAATACTTTATAATGCACTAATGTTAATAAAAGTAAAGTGTTACCCCAATTCAATTAAAGAAATGTAAAATAAACGCACCAGAGGAAAATATATTAATATTAGTGAAATATGCCTATTTTATATTTAGTCGACAAAAATTCGGAACTATTTTAGTTGACTAAAATAGTTCTGAATTTTAGTCGACTAAAATTAGACTAAAATTAAAACAAATTGGACGACTAAAACTAGACTAAAATGAAAAAGAATTTTAGTCAAAAGACTAAGACTAAAACTAAATTAAATTTCACGCCAAAATTAACACTGTGACCCATACAACCCACATTCCCTCCCTTTCCCACACATAGAACAATTATGACACTCTCCCCTCCCAGTCCACAACCCATTCCCAGGCACACATACACCCACACATACAAACAAAAACCACATTAAACACTATGTTGAGCTCAGATGGCTCCAGTAATGAGAAACCCATCAAGTGGGCCCTCTGCCTCGTCAGCTGTAGAACCAGGTCAGCAGCCAACACACCAACCAAGGGCACCTGGGAATGGAGGGTGGCAACCCCCGCCACTGCCCGGGCCCTACCGGGGAGCGCCCGAGCCGCCACCGCCGACCACCGGTCCCAAGGCAGAGGGCTCCACAGAGGGAACACTGGAGGATTAAAATGCGTAGCATAT
>SSNR01000360.1:79438-110908 GCA_006937965.1 Callopanchax toddi
TCCATTGGCTGTGTGTCATCAGGAGACACGGAGATGTACAACTGTGTGTCGTCAGCATAACTGTGGAAGTTCACCCCGTGTCTCCTGATGATGCTGCCCAGAGGGAGCATATAAAGGTTAAAAAGCACTGGGCCTAAAATGGAACCCTGGGGCACACCACATGTGATGCTATGGACCCTGGAGAAACAGGTGTCCATGCTGACCATAAAAGTCCTGTCTGTGAGATAGGAAGTGAACCATCTATGAACAGCACCAGAGATGCCGATCTGTTTTAGACGGGTTAAAAGAACAGTGTGGTCTACGGTATCGAAGGCAGCGCTTAGATCCAGCAGAACCAACACTGTCGCCCTCCGAGCATCATAATTTACTCTAAAATCACTTAAAATCTTCAGAAGGGCCGTCTCTGTGCTGTGGTTCACTCTAAAACCAGACTGAAATTTCTCTAGGACATTATTAGTGTTAATAAAATTGTTGAGTTGGTTCAACACAAGCTTTTCTAAAATTTTGCTTAAAAATAGCAAGTTGGACACCGGTCGGAAGTTGTTTAAATCATTAAAATCTAAATTGCTCTTCTTCAACAGAGGTCTCACCACTGCCCGTTTAAAAGCAGCAGGAAAGACCCCTGTCTGAAGGGAGCAATTCATCAGAGTTAAAATCTCATTTTTAAAATAATCATAAAATTGTTTAAAAAACCTTGTGGGAATAGGGTCCAGAACACATGTGGTCGGCCTCACTGAGGAGAAAACTTTATCAAGACTCTCAGCTTCAACCAGGACAAAACTGTCCAGTGTTTCCTCAGGTAGACACGCATTTTCAGATGTTTCTAAAACCATTTTACATTGGGAGGATAAAATGTTACATCTGATGGTGTCTACCTTCCCCCTGAAGTGGGCTGCAAACTCCTCACAAAGAGTGTCAGACGGGGTTTTCTGGGAAGAATTAGTCATTATTTAAAGTATTAGCAATTGTGGAAAATAGAGTTTTAGAGTTATTTCTGTTTTCTAAGATGATTCTGGAAAACTAACTGTTTCTGGAATCTCTAACTGCTTTATTGTATGATTTTAACTGCTCAGTATATATTTGCTTATTTATTGTATTCTTGATTTTCCTCCTGTATATAAATTAGCCCTAGTGATGTGTGCATATAATTTTTTATAATCAATTTCCGTCCAGTGAATGTGGAAATTACTGCGTGCAAAGCAATGGAGTTGTAAAAGTCTGGGGGAAAAATGCCGCGCGACACAAGTGGTACTCAAAAAATGTTGACAAGGTTGGCAGTTCTGATCTTTTAAAGTGGTGGCTCCAAGATTATGGAACGCTTTACGTCTTCCTCTGTGTTGCCTGAATTCTGTTGATTCTTTTAAGAAACAGTTGAAGACTCATTTATTCAGGCTGGCTTTTAACTGATTTTAGGTTTTTGGTTTATCACATTCTTATCGTCTTTTTATCTTTTGTTTTATTATGTTCTTATCATGTTTTTATTTTGTGTTCTTATCAAGTTTTTATTCTTTTGTGTTTTTATTATTGTTTAACTGTAAAGCACTTTGTGGTTTTTGACCTGTGAGAGGTGCTATATAAATAAACTAGTTATTATTATTATTATTATTATTATTATTATTAGGGTGGGCCGGATCCTTGATGATTTTGACAGCTCTGGATTAGCAGCACTTTGTGTAAATACCCTGCAGTGAGGGCAGACCAGAACCGCAGCAGCGCTCTGCTGCTCTGATCACTCTCTGCAGAGCTCTACGGTCTTCAGCAGAGCAGTTCCCAAACCAAGATGTGATGTTCATGGTCAGGATGCTCTCCACAGCAGTTGAGTAAAAGGTTTTTAGGGTTCTCCGAGAGACTCCAAATCTCCTCAGCTGCCTCAGGTAGTAGAGCTGCTGCCTAGTTTTTTAACTAAGGCAGGTGAGGTCCTCTGAGAGCTGAACATCCAGGTATTTAAAGTGGCTCACCCTCTACACAGGAGCACCGTTGGTCACAAGAGGGGTGTAAGAGCGCTTCTTCCTGCTGAAGTCCACTATCAGCTCCTTAGTCTTGTTGACGTTCAGGTGGAGGCTGTTGTCCCTGCACCACTCTGATAGGTTTTCAACCTCCCTCATGTAGCCTGCCTCATCATCATCAGAGATGAGGCCAAGCACAACCGTATCGTCAGCAAACTTAACTATTGAGTTGGAGCTGCTAGTGGCTACACAGTCATAAGTGTAGGCTGAGTACAACAGGGGGCTCAAAACACATCCCTGTGGCACTCCAGTGCTGAGGGTGACAGAGCTGGACACACCCATTCTCACCACCTGGGGTCTGTCTGTGAGAAAGTCCAGAACCCATCTACACAGCTGACTATTTAGACCCAGGTCTTTTAAGTTGTTCACCAGTCTGAGTGGGATGACGGTGTTAAAAGCTGAACTATAATCAACGAACAGCAATCTCACATACCTCCCGCTTCCGCTGTCCACATGAGTAAGGGTGGAGTGCAGGATATGAGTGATGGCATCCTCTGTGGATCTGTTTGGACGGTAAGCAAGCTGTAATGGATCGATGGAGCCAGTGATGAAGGAGCAGATAGAGTTTTTAACAAGCCTCTCAAACACCTTTATGACTAAAGATGTTAAGGCCACCGGTCGGTAGTCATTCAGGCTGGTGGGCTTGTCGTGCTTTGGTACTGGGATGACGATGGACCTCTTGAAGCAGGCGGGCACAATGCACTGATTTAATCTGCACTAATCTTCACTTGTTTTGAAGATTAATAATAAAATCATGTGACTGAGCTCACAGTAAGTGTGTTTCTGTGTTTTTGCTCAGAGAGTCTTGGATGAAACTAAAGAACATTTCCACGTGATCCAGAAGTTTGTTGTTGTTGGAGACCTGGACGGTAAAAAGCATCACAGCTCAGCTCAAATCACATAGTCGCTTTTAGTTTCACAGTAGGATAGTTTATTCATGGTATTTTAAACTTCCGGCACATAAAAAGTACAACTCTGTCCCCTGAACACAATGTGATCTGAACAACAAACAGAATTAGTCATTTTAATTAACTTTAACAACATATTTAGCTTTAACTGTTACAAATAGATTAAAAACTGGTTAGAAATTGATGGAAAATCTATATTTTAATGGGGGGATTCTCTTTAGCAAATTAAGAATGTCTTCATGCAAACACTTGGAGTCACAGGTTTCTGCAACTTTTTGTCTTTTTAGTTGGTGAAGTTAAAGCATTGCCTCACGTTCAGGTCCTGGACATTGGATAACCCTTTTCTTCCAAACCAGAGATTTGGGTTTTTGATTTAAAAAAAACAAAAAATAAGAGGGGGCCCGCCATCTTGTGTAATGTCTAACCTCTTAGCATCATGTACAGGAGATGGGGCTTTGCTCAGTGCAACACTAGAGCAGAGATCATTGTTTTGCTGGTTTTTGTATCGTGTTAAAGAGATTTAAACTGCTGGGTTGACATGCCAGAAAAAAACTAGTGGTTTTGATGCCATGACTTTATAAAGCCGTCCACAAATAAACAAATCACAGTCAAATCAGGAAACTTATTTGAAACTTTAGTTTACTTAAAACTGTATAATTCTGTCACTTTTTAAAAATGACTTGTAACCCTGAACCTCAAACCATGTTTGTTTTAGGTCTAATGGAGGAGTTCTCTGATTGGCTAACAGCCTCTAAGCCCCTCCCCTCTCACCTGCTGCGTTTTATGACTCACTTGGTTCTGTTTTTCCGCTCTCTGGGTTTGGCTTTGAAGGTAAAGTTGTCCAGCATCATGAAAATGATGAACCATGTAAATAAAACCTGTTTTCTTTATTTGTCCTGCTGACTGACTGTGTGTTTGTTGTTTAAGGAGGAAGTGTGTGTTGATGTGCTGAAAGCGTACGTCTCACTTCTGATCCGGGACCAGCAGACGGCGCTCGTGGCGAGCTATGTCGGACAACTTCCTGCTGATGTCGCCACTGTTCAGTACGCTGCTTTCTTAGAGACCGTCACTCAGCTGGATATCCGCCCTCGATGCCTGCAGCTCGCCACTGAAGCAGGTGAGTTGAAGGCAAAGGTGACATCGTTCTTTCTGAGGTTGATCCTGATTGTTTGTGTTGTGGTAGGTCTGGATGTTTCTGCCATAACTAAACTGGTGGTGGAGACGGTTAGAGAAAGAGACGACACAGACTTCTCACATCACTGCCAGACCCTGGAGATGGGAATGACAAAAGTAAAAACAACTCATTTGTTCTTTAAAAAAAAAAAGTTTGTTTTAGAAACTGAGTGATGCTGTTCTCTGATAGGAGGATCAAAAGAAGATCGATGTCATTGATTGGCTACTGTTTGACCCCTCCCATCGATCTGAGGCTCTAAAGCAGTCTAACGCCATCATGAGGAAATTCCTTGGTATTTTTATTTATTGTCCTGAGTGTTTCAGCTGTTGGTTAGGATCCAGATTTACCAGGTGACTCTTTGTGTCTCAGCGCTGCAGAAACACGACGCAGCCAAAGCGGTTTTCTCTAAGGTTCCAGAGGATTCCATGAGGAAGATTTACTCCCTGTGGACAAGTGTTGGTCAGACCACTCCTCTACCTGCTGAGGACGAGAACGCCATCAGAGAACACCTGTGCATCAGAGCCTACCTGGTCTCGTACCTTTGTTAATGTATTCATCTATGTTCATGCATGTTTGACTTTTAGCTAAATATTTCTGAAACTTTCACAAAGTACTTATTGGACGTACATCTAAAGCTGATTAACTTTTGGGGTCAGTCCAGTTTAAGATGTTTGATAATCAACATTAATGAAGACAGTTTGATGTAGTAGCTGAGAGTCATTCACAACACCTATCGAGTGCTGAGGTTTAGACGATTTGACCAAAACAACTATAACCAGAGTTCTTACGGGTGATTAAAGTTCTTGAAAATTTTTGAATGTCATGAACTATAAACTAAAAATGTACTAAAATATCAGTTAGTGATCTGAATCGGTCAAAATTCAACGCATTTGGCTAAATCTGTGATCGGCTGGTCTAAAACTCAAAAATCCAATGATTTTTTTTTAGTTGGTGAACTCACCATTGCTAAGTGCTAATTAATACAAAGAGGTGTGAATGTTTTTACTTACAGAACCATAATTTTCATGTTGTTAAGAATTTTTAAAAGAAGAATTCTGTTATTGAGAGTTGACATTTACTTTTGTTAGACAGGGAATTTAAATGTGTTCTATGTTTTGTTCATGTGTAAATCATCACCAATGGAAGGTGCTTGAATTTGATTTGGGCAGAAGTGAAGGAACCCTGAGTAACTCCAATTAGTGATGGGCGGTTCAGGGTTTTTATCGACCCGCGGGTCCTGCACATTTGAAAACTTCTGACCCGCCCCAAACCGCCCCGCATCGCTGCATCTATTTTTAGAACCCGACCCGCTTCATTAAAACACGTTATGATATTGACTCACTGAAAGCCTTTTATTTAGTCTGACCATCTCCAAAATAAAAAAGGTTTTTTTTACCGTCTCTGAAACGTGCTTATGCAAAGTTCAAAGTTTGCACAGTAGCCTACATAAATTCTCTGTCACGTTTTCTTTTATAAATCCTAAAGTTTGTGAAGAAAGTGACTCCCTTTCCGACCTGTTTTTTTGTTTGTTTTGTTTTATAAATTCTATATAAAATATAATGAATTATAAACATATATATTTATTTTATAAGTTTTATAAATGAGGCCACAGCGGTCGCAGAGCGAGAAACGGACGTCTCTCAGCCTGTCATTACAGCAGACGCTCCCCGTCAGTGTGGACTTGTGTGTGCGCACACACAGACACACACAATAACGGAAAATTTGGCTGGAGGGATGTATTTTTCGGCTGATCTGGGAGCACCGGATTCCCGGAGGAGCTTTCCAGGGTGGCTGGGGAGAGGGAAGCCTGGCAGGCTGTTGCCCTCCCGATCCAACCTCGGATAAGCAGAGGAAGACGGACGGACGGAAATTTTTCCGATAACGCAACTGCTGATTTGAACCCGCCCCAAACCGCCCCGCACTGAAGGTACAAATTTATTAACCCGACCCGCGGGTAACCCGCGGTCCCCGCGGGGTAAAAGACAACCCGCGCATCACTAACTCCACATTCTTCTCAACATAAGATGTGTCAATAGCTCTTTATGTGGCTTAAACACAGTGGACTGATGTGAATGTGTCTGTTATTGGTCCTACAGGAAGCTCATGAGGCGTTCACTGACTGGTTCGGTCACAGTAGTTCAGCTCCACAAAAACCAGCACCTGCTCCTGAGGCCAAGTTTACAGAGAGAGTGGCCAATGAGATGAAGGAAAAGGAGTACCAGGTACAGACTAGAGGAAACTTGCTCTCTTTTCTTTATATTTTCCTACCCAACAGCCAGACTTTCTTGTAACGTTGAAAGATGTTTGAATCAACACTTCTCCAGACTTGCTGAAGTTTTTAAAAAGTTCTCCTAGGAAATGAAGCTACAACAGCAAATTAGGGCCAAAGGAGAAAAGTGTTGAGGTTAAAGTCAAAATGTCAGAAAATCTAAAAGCAATCGATTTCAAGAGCAGCCAGAGGAAGTGAACCCTGGTGTGTTGTTATTATTATTATTGTAACTGGTGGTTCTGGGTTTAGTTTTACTAAATAAACTAAAATAAAATGACTTATTAAATAAATGGAGCAAAGCTCCAAGAACCTTCAGTTCTTCACAATAAGAGTCTCAAACATAACCCAAAACACCTGAATCATATGAAATAGTTTTGCAGTAAAACTCAAACATTAAAAGAGCTTGAGCTCTACTGGAGAACAATTATTTTTATAAGCTTGAGATGTTTTGAGGTATGGTTGAGACCCCAGTACTGAAGTCCCTGTAATTTACAATCAGAAGTTATCAAAGGCTTGTTTTAGGTTAACGGAACTCCACAGAGCCTCTCTGAGTACTGCTCTCTGTGTTTAACACTTGAATTGCTGGTTTGGTTGTGAGTCTAATGTGTGTTTTGTATCTCAGGCCGCACTGACTGCCTGGTCGTGTCGTCTGGATGTTCTGACTGAAGATGTGAAGGAAAGGATCTACAACGTGCTGCTGTTTGTGGATGGAGGCTGGATGGTGGATAACAGACAGGTTACTGAAGCATCTATTCTGATTGAGTTTACAGGAATTCATCTCATTTGATATTTAGCTTTTCATCAATAATAATGGTAATGGGCAGCTGGCTTTCCAGGTTATTATATTATTATTAAAGTAAAACAGTCATAGAAGATGTGTTAAAGGATATAGTGAGAGGGATTCAGAACAATAAAAGCACTAATTAACCCTCACAGTGATTAACTGTTGTTCAGTGAGACGTAAACAAACTGAAGGTTTCTTTGTTTGTAGGAGTCGGATCCAGATACTGAGCGCAGCCACCAGATGGCAGCGTTACGCTCCCTCTGTCTTCCTCGTCTCACCTTTTTGTTGCTCAGTGTCCTGCAGAGTTCCTCCAGACACAAGGAGGCGCTGCGTATCGCAGACATCATCTCTTCTGACCAGCACCACCTCTACCAGGTAACTGGACACAAAGGGGGTCAAAAGTGAGAAGTCTTTGATTTGAGGAGGTTATGAAATGTTTAAAGGGCCCATGTCATGGTTTTCCGTGTTTTCTGACTTATCTATCATGTTGTAACGTTGAGTTCTCACCTTAAACCTGCCAGAAAGAGCAAAAAACGGCATCCATCTGTCTCCTAGTACAGCCAGTGAGAAGCTCTTCAAGATTTCAGACCCAGGTTTCAAACCGTTTTTTTTCACCCCAGCCCGCTATGAGGTCATAGTGATCCGGACTTGCTTATATGGTCAATTCTCCGCCCACATGCACGTTCACAACACCTGGAGCGAGGAGAACGCCAGTGCTGCTGCTGCCATTGACCATAGACCGTGTAGCACAGACACAGAGATTAGTTTCACTTTCGTTTCACTTTCACGTGACGACACTGCCCCCTACTGCAGCCGAAGTGTCAGGCTGCCAAATAAGGAGAAACCCAGCAGAACCGAAAGGCGGTGCAGTCTTCTGATCTCTGAGTTGCTCGTTAGGAAATAATTATAGCGTATTTTGAGTTATAATGGGTGCAACGCTAATCTAGAGGCATCAAAAATTAAATCTGTTTAATATAAATTGATTAAAATATCGTGCCATGGGCACTTTAGGGAAACTTATGTTTTGCATTAAAGCGGCACTCTGGAGCATTTTTCTCTGTATCAAAGTTTTCTAAATGTTTTAAATGATATTTCAGGTCTAAACTATGATCTATGGGTTGAGTTCCACAACATCTGTCATTCTGATGAAGACCCTCCTTCCTCCTAGAGACCCCTTTCCATTATTTCTTGCCGCCGACATTTTTCAGCCAATGAAATTCAAATGTCTGCATTCTCTCAACATGCACGCGCATCGACCAAACCTGTACCAGTAGGGGGCGCTGTCGTACAGGACGCTCCGTGTGTTTCTCTGCCGTCTCAGCCGTTCACTGAGGACTCACGGCTCATTTCTACTAAAAACCTACCCATTCTCCAGCTAAAGATGGATTTATTTTTATTTTTAAACCTTTCACCTCACAGAATGGCAAGGCTTGACAGGATTATGCGTTTATTTTGGTCAGAAAGTTCATCCAGGGCCAAGTCAAGTTCAGCTTCAGAGTCCAGCAGCAGCTCTCTGCTAACAGAGCTAATATCAGAAGCAGCAGGGACAGAGAGGGCTCATCAGACCCTCGTAGTGTTGTTGGAATAAGATTGTGAACTGTGAGTGATTAAACCCTACACATTGAGAGGTACAGTTCATGACCCAAGTATATGCGCCGCGCGCACATGCGACCGGACGCGCGTGTCGAGATGTTTTGAGGAGGAGCCTTTGGACGCTAGATTCAAAAACTGCTCTCCTGATGAAATCCTCCGGAGTGCCGCTTTAAAGCTGCACTCGGTAAAATGGTAAACAATGTGGCTTAAAACGTTTTTTTTTTCATGCCTCCTAACAACGTTCTAACATAGTATAGCTATAAATATATTGTGGTGATTAAAAAACGCCCGAAAGAAATCAGTAAAGCGGTTCCCTTGCAGTTCTCTAAAAACCTCAGCTAATCATACGTTTTGGACTGAAAGCAATTATTGGGCAATCCAGTTGTCTGTCTCGCCGAAGCGCCTCACTTTCCGTACTGCTTGGATCCACCATTATTGCATGCTGGTGCATTTTTCAACAGAACATCCCGGAAGTGAGAGAAGGACAGAAATGGCCGGTTGTTAGCGCTTCAATTTTTAAAAAAAAATACCCGAGTTCCAAAAAGAAAAACCCCTTTTCAGTTAGCAGAAAACAAAAAACGTTTGGAGGTAGAAAGAGGAAAAACCTGGGGGAGCATTTCAACGGCTGGAGTTTTGCTCTTTATTGTTACTGTGATAATACACGGTACCATGTCCAGGGGAAGGTTGGCCTATGGATTATACCCGACGGGAGGGGTGAGTGTTCTGAGACGTGTTTGTGTAAAATAGCTAGTGATACCTAGCTTGTTTACCATTTTACAGAGTGCAGCTTTAACTCAAACATTAAACCAACATTAAAAGTGATGCTTGATATCTGCAGGTTTTCTCTAAAGAGGAGCTGAGAAGATTTCTTCAGAAGCTGCGGGACTCGTCACTCGCTCTGTTGGACCAAGGACGTGACCCACTGGGCTATGAACTCCAGCCATGATTACAATAAAAACTGAGTTGAATCTTTGTTTGTTTTTTAAGTTTTGTGTTTTTTGTTAAATAAAAGTGTGCTTTTCTTGTAGTGGTGGTGTGTATTTTACCTGAAGATTTCCCCTCCCTAATTTCATACTTTCTTTCAACAAACTCCTCAAACAGACTTTCTTTCTTTCTTTTTCTCCCGTATAACAATCAGAATTGATGTCTGAATGCCAAAAACAAGCCTTTTATATTTACAATCACAGGTGGAGTGTTACAGCTGCTGCTATAGTGCTCCACCTGATATATATTTTTAGACAAAATCTTTAATAGAACTGATTTTTTGCATCCCAACAGAGACAAATGAAGGAGATGAGTAATGAAAGAGAGGTGGGGAGAAAGGTAACAGAAAGAAAAAGAGTACAAGAGGTGAATCTGTTTCTAGACCAGCAAAGAGAGCACAGACTTTGTTTCTAGTTCATACAGGCTGTCAGCATATACTGGTAATCTGCCAAAACTGAGTCAGGTAGATTTCCTGCAGTAAAATATGGAAAACGATGCCACAAGCTGTTGATTCTTAATGAGAAAATCAGCAAAAAAAATGTTTGACACAGGTCAGAGTGGACTTAACAATTTAAAAATCAACTTTTTAAAAACAAACCCTAAACACAGGTGAGTTTTCGGTAATTAGTCCAAACAGATCAGCTTACTGCAATCGAAACACAAACTGACTGAAACAAGAACTCCAGGTTAAGACGTGAGTGACCTCTTCATACAACTTCACAAATGAGGCGATTATCATAACTTAAATGTCATTCTGTTAAATTTTGCAAACCGGTGTGACTGTATTATGTCCTTTTTACAAGTTGTGTTGTCAAAACCAATATTTCTATTAAATCTTATATTTAAACAATTACTATTTAGAGTATTATTTAAAATGAGTTTCAAGTAGGGACATTTTGGGAAATATTTTAACAAAAGTCAATACATTATTAATGTTTACTTTTTCTGGCTAAAGTTCTTTATTCTGATTAATTTGTTATTTTGTGATTTAATCAAAATGTATTGATTGTTAATTTAACAATTTGCAAAAAATAATATTTAAAAAGCCTTAAAGAAAAATTCAACATGTTTATACACTTAATACGATTTTGTTGTTTTTTCTGTGAAATTTTAAAAAGTTCATAATAACTACAGTAGTTTCGGCCTTGCAGGCTAATAATTATCTTTACGTTATTTAAACTGACTTCCGGCCAGCGCGAGCGCCAACACATTCTCGGTGTAAATAGACCAAGCGGTGTCGACTCGGCAGTTCGGCTCGGCTATATGGGAAACAGGTGAATAATTTACTAGTTAACGCACTAAAAAAGTGAGTGGGCATGTTTTTGGTTTCACCAAAACGGAGTTTTGAAAATAAAAGCAGAAATGAAAGTTAAGAGTGCTAGCAGTAGCAGGCCGCAAAGCCTCGGAGTTTCCTGGCTCAGTGACGCGTCCGCGCGCAGCTTGTTCTTCTGGTAAAGTTTGACCTGTTTTTAGTTTCATGGCTAAAATTAAAATGCATCATCAATACAATTATTATTTTGACATTTAAATTAATTACATTTTTGTGGATACAACCGTAAACAAATTCGAATAGTGAATAAACCTAGCGGTGGTTTTCAGCAACAGTAGCACCTGCAGGGTTTGGTAGTTTTTAAAAATAATTTTATTCCATGTTTTTAGTTAATTTTCTTGAATGTAGCTCAGTAATTTCACTAATGTGAGTCATGTCGCAGATAAATGTCCTCGTAGTTAATGAAGCTCTTCACAAAGGCTCCGTGAGTTCAGACACAGGACAGGACATGTCCGGACAAATCTTCATCCTATGGGTGGAGGTGATGAAGCTGTACAGCGGCTGTTCGGTAACTGTTGCCCGGACGTATTCACTCAGGGAATCTGGACCAAACGGTACGCTATGGAATAGGGGTGCACCGATTGCAGTTTTCTGGCCCATCACCGATCTTTAGACAACCTTTCCTGCCGATCTCGATTTTTTTTGCCGATCACGTATTTTTCATAACTAGAAGCCAATTACTTTAATGTTTCCATTTTTATTGAGTAAATTGAATGAATACTCACAAAACATGAGGTAGTGTCCTGTCATATAAAAATTATATATGTATATATAAAATATAAGCAATTAATTAATAAAGCCAATAAAAAAGGTGCCTCTTAAAAATAAAACAAGAGATGTGAACCATTAACAAAGCCCTTTTCTCAGGTCCTCCTTTAATTAATAGTACTTTCTGCCTGTAATTTTATAAAAACACTTGTTAAACCTACTCTAATAAACACTTCCAGCATTAACTCTGTGCATTGTGTAAATAACTTCAACATAGTGTCTCTAAACTGACTAACAGAGCAGAAATCATCCAGATTCACTTAATGCTGCTCATCTCTTCACCTTATAGGTTTTCTAACTGCGGCTGTGTGCCACTTGACTACTCGGCTCCCGTAGATTTTACTTATGGTGCATTTAATGCACCTTGTAAAAACGAGGACATAGCAGCTAAACTATGGGATAATCTACCGATTAAACGCGGAGTCATTGCTGTTAGATCACGGCCACGGGACAGTTTTCCCCCGCGCCCCTCTAATGAGAGACACGCTGGAAAGATACGTTCTGCATTTAGCCTCAAGTTGTGTCCGATGCACGCTGAAGCTACCGCCACCGGCGACGCTGTCCGCTCTCAGATCAGTGAACTCCGTTTTTGCTTTTTCTGTCATACGGACTGCAACTATAGAGAAAGAGACGAGTGGAGAGCTGAACCAGCTCACTTTGTTGTAGTTTAAAGTGTTAGCAGCCGCGCTAGCAGCTGTTAGCTTTAATCTCGGGTACAACTTCTCTGATGTTTAGCCTGGCGGGGGTCCGATGAAAGTCTGGCGGGCCGCCAGGCTTATAAAGCGCTGGGGGAAACCCTGAGTGTAGCACGGACGTGATGTAGCATGCGGAAGGGAGGGAGGCAGTCTGCACCTCCCGGGAACAGGAGAAAAAAGCTGATTTAAAAGTCTATAACAAGATCGAGGATCGGATGGGAATATGGTCGATTTACGATCCCCTCAAATTAACGTGATCGAGCCCACCGATTGATCGGTGCACCCCTACTATGGAAGCCCATTTCCGCCATATTGAAAAATATTTTTTGATACTTATCTCATAATTATGAGATACTAAGTCATAATAATGAGATACTATATAATAATTATGAGATACTATATCATAATTATGAGATACTAAGTCATAATAATGAGATACTATCTTATAATTATGAGATACTAAGTCATAATAATGAGATACTATCTCATAATTATGAGATGCTAAGTCATAATAATTCAGTTCAGTTCAAGTTTATTTGCGAAGGGACAGCGCATATTAATGGACATATATATGTTTGTACATATGTAAATATGCAAGATTATAGCCATTAGCCAGGGATAATTTCCATCCTTTGTCCCTCGGCAGGTTAATGCCTGCCATACATAAATAAATAAATACAATAGAAAACAAAAACAATGTATGGAGTTCTAAAAATTGCAGAATAATGTAAAAAAGCAGCAATTTGGAAAATTACATTTTACATGATAGTTTTTATGATAGCAGCTTACTAGAATATTACATATTCCCCTATAGTAATGAAAATGATGGCTCAAAGTAAGATTATACATTGCACAAAGAATATGCATTTGAAAAATAAAAGTTTGAATAACAGTACATCAGTTAGCAGCAAGAGAGTATTTTCCCTCTATACGTGTCTAATATCTGGCTCCTACATTCAGTCTCATCATAAGAACCTCCCTTTAGTAATAACACACACATACTATTTACACTCGTACCCTTGATGTTATGTAAGGTAGAACTCTTTCAGTTTATGACTAATTGTGGTGACAGATTTGAGCATCTAGTAGCCATGACTTTAGATTTTTGCTGAATGAATTCAGGGTGCTGGCTACACGGATTTCTGTTGGGATTGTGTTCCATGTTGTTGAGGCGCGATATGAAAACACCGTCTGCCCAAAGGTGCTCCTTCTAAGAAGGACCAGGCAGTCTCCCCTAGAGCTCGCTCGAGTTAATAATGAGATACTATCTCATAATTATGAGATGCCAAGTCATAATAATGAGATACTATCACATAATTATGAGATGCTAAGTCATAATAATGAGATACAATCTCATAATTTTGACTTGGTATCTCATAATTATGAGATAAGTATCAAAACATATTTTTCAAAATGGCGGAAATGGGCTTCCATAGTACCCCAGCATGTCTGGATGCAGTATTGGTTTGTTTTGGGACAGAGACTGGGTTTTCGTGGGGCATTAAGTTAATAAATGGGAGTAAATACAGGTTTATTAGAAGCATTAAAAGTCATTAATTAGATTTTCTGATTTCTGCAAAAATCCCAAGACACCTGTCTTGTAACTTATTTAGTGTTGAAATGTTAGAATTTACAAAAATCAGCCATGTGAGGTGGTGTATCGATAATGTTCATACTAACTAGCCCATTGTTCTGTTCTTTTTTCTATTTTAATACAAAGAAAATTATTTAGAATGCTCATCTTATTTTAAAGCTAAATATAATGAAGATAAACGCTATAGAGAATGCCCAGATAAAAGCAATATGAATATTAAAAAATAATAAACGGAGAAATATTTTACAAAATATAGAGTCAAAAGTTCAAAAAATTTGCGTCAACATTTTATATTATATATTTTTCCTAAAGGTCGGGGTAAATTTTTTTCTTTATTTAACTAGACAGATTAAGAACACCATTCTTATTTTATAACTCGGGGCCTTTAGAGGAGAGGATAGGGCCGTTACCCACAAAAAGAAAATAATCAGAAGTTAATTAAATGTTTTAATAAAATAAGATTTAATCATATCTTGTGGTCATTTTTAAACATTGTCATTGAAATGTTCAATGTAAAATTTGTAAGGTTTTCCTTTATAATTGTTAAATTAATTGTAGAATCAAATTGTAATTATTCATTTTATGTTAGATTTGTTTCAGTACAAGGAGTTATGATGTTTGTGCAGCGAAGCTATTGTTTATTTTGATTAATAGTCAAAATAAAATTAGTTTAATGTTGGTCGTTCAAGCACCTCTTAGTTTGAGAGGAACAAGAAGGTTTAATGTCACTTTGCTTCACTTAAATTGAGCTGTTGTGTTGGAGTGTTTAACATTTAGGTAAATAAGTTTAAAGTATTGTGTAACCGGTGACCTGGTCAGAATATTCTTCCTCATCCTTAACAGAAAACACAATTTAGACATGTCTAAACTTAAATATTTCATTTAAATTTGGTTGTTTATTTTAAGTTTAGTGATTTGTTTAGATTTAATATGTATTTTTTTGTTTAGACATTCATCATATTTTATTTTATTTTCCACTTGTCATTGCATCCTAAAAAGGAAGTAAATTGTCTTTGTGTGTTTTGATGTTCTGCCAAAGTGAAGGATGAACTTCCTCTTTTTTTGATTTGAGGTTGAAAAAAAAACAAACAAACTCTGTTTGGTTGATTACCACTGGTTACCGGTAGTTATTTACCACTGGTCTGGTTATCTGCTCTGGGCAGGATGACTCACTGTGGACTAGTCCCAGCATGTCTGTAGTAGACAGGATGATTAAATCAGCTGTTACAGTCAGTTTAAACATCAGGCTGAGTAGCTGCTGAGTCAGCACTGGGTCTGGCCCTGATAGGCTCAGTTCTGGTCTGGGCCAAGCCTCTCAACCTGATCTAGTCCTGACATGTCTGAGGAGAATATATGAGGCAGCAGTTCTGCTCCGCTTCCACTCTGATGGCACTTTATTTGCTTCCACTTGCACAGGAAAGGCTGCTAAGGTAAGAAACTCAAAATGCTGCCTAACATGTAGCTGATTCATTTGTATTTAACTGGGAACTTGATGTTTTGTTTACTGAATGAATGTTTTAATATGGAGTTTTGTGGAAATCTTAAGCATTTTAGTTTATTTTTCAAGTAGAACCGGCCAACATTTAGAAGAATTTGTTGGGAATTTTATAGAAAAATATAATTTTTAATTCAATTGTTTTTAAAGTGCTTACATTTTGGACACATTTTAAAGGGAATAAAGTTCCTAAACTCAGGGTGAATTAGTTCAAATTGCTTGAAACTAAGAATTCTACTCCTGTCATTCTGTTTTATTCATCCCTCTGCAGGGAAATTTGCATGATTGCAGCAGCAAATAATGCAAATGCACAAGGAAGTCTCTCAAAATAAATGTTATTAAAAGTATATAATTTAAAATAACTAAACAAAAAACAGCTGAGCTGAAATATAAATGCCTTGTAAATGGGTAAAAATGGATTAATGGTTAGAAGAACGTGTCTGAATCTGATAAATATTTTAAATAATGAATGACTCAGAATACTTTGCTCATGTTCTGTAGTTTTTATCTAGGATTTCTTTATAATTAAAAGATAAACAAGTCAAAAGTCTTCTGATTAGACTGCTTTATACCAGCACGGGTATTATAACATGTAAACTTTATTTGAGGGTAAATGTTTAAAGACATATCATCATCTCAGTAAGAGGCTGGAGATTCAGAACGTCTGAATTGAAAGTGAATAATTTGATTTTTAGGAGGCACTTTTTATATTTACAGATTTCAGACAGAGGTGTTTACAGCTGTTCTTATCCATCTCTGAATGAGACCATCTTTTTTTTTTTTTTTTTACATTTATTCACTCATCAATGATTAAATGATTTTCTGGCTAATCTTTTTCTTTTATATGTTAATTTGTTGAATCATGTAATTATCTGCATTAAAGTCTGAAAAACTTCCTGAACCATTCAGAACCAGCTGCTGTGGGATTAAAAGAACAGAAAACATCCCAGTCAAAGTGTTGATTTTAGTGTTTTGTTGGTCTGCAGAAACAACCGTTTAAGATGTCAGCTGACAGCAAGCACACACCTAATGCCGGCAAACTGGTGAGGGCTGGCCACCATTCTGCTGCTGGAAACTCATCTGTTTGTGTTTTTTACTGTGTGACTCTTGTGTTTCTGCCTGTTTTCAGGTCAGACCAAAGGTAGAATTCTGTTCTCTACTGAAACATGCTGGAGCTACGAAAGAGGTTTTCACCATGAAGGAGGTACAAGAGACACCCAGCCTTACAGGGAATCTGTTGATTAGGGTCTTTGGGACATGTAGAGCCAACATAAACTCACAGTTTTAGGAAAATTGAATTATTTCTGATTACTTTTGAGGATTAAAGCACAGAATCATGTTGGGTGAAAACTTAAAATGCAGACCATGTTTCCTTCAGGGTTCTTTAGTGGCTACAGAAACTCTTATTTTCTCTAAGACTAAAAGGTCTTCAATTGATTTTGTAATAATTTTTGGTGCATCTTGTGAAAACTCTTAAAGGTCCCATGACATCGGTTTCCATGTTTTCTGACTTATCTATCATGTTGCAACGTTGAGTTCTCACCTTAAACCTGCCAGAAAGAGCAAAAAACGGCGTCCATCGGTCTCCTAGTACAGCCAGTGAGAAGCTCTTCAAGATTTCAGACCCAGGTTTCAAACAGTTTTTTTCACTCCAGCCGGCTATGAGGTCATAGTGATCCGGACTTGCTTATATGGTAAATTCTCCTCCCACATGCACGTTCACGACACCTGGAGCGAGGCAGTGTCGCCGCCATTGCCCATAGACCGTGTAGTGTTTAGTTTCAGTTTCGTTTCTCTTTCACGCGACGGCACTGCCCCCTGCTGCAGCAGAAGTGTCATGCTGCCAAATAAGGAGAAACCCAGCAGAACCGGAAGGCGGCGCTTTCTTCTGATCTCTGAGTTGCTCGTTAGGAAATAATTACAGCGTATTTTGAGTTATAATGGTGCAACGCTAATCTAGAGGCATCAAAGATTACACCTGGTTAATATAAAGTGATTTAAATATGGAGTCACAGGCACTTTAATGAATCAGTTTCCTCAGTAGCAGCAAAAAGTTTTAAAACCTAATTTTCTATCATGGAGATTGGACACTCAACAAGATCTATTTTATACAGAGGAAAGTCAGAAAGTAACAGTAAGGTTTACCGT
The DNA here is from genome assembly GCA_006937965.1 of Callopanchax toddi. Classification (NCBI taxonomy): domain Eukaryota; kingdom Metazoa; phylum Chordata; class Actinopteri; order Cyprinodontiformes; family Nothobranchiidae; genus Callopanchax; species Callopanchax toddi. The sequence goes on from SSNR01000360.1 coordinate 97,187, forward strand.
TTAGTATGGGAACAAATCTAAAAGTTCTGTCTTTTATTTGTTGATCCACAAATTTAAAAAACCTTCAGAAAAACTAACTACACAGGATTTGATAACAACTTAAACAAACTAATAGTCTGAATTATTGGTAAGTAAATAAATAACTGAGCTGTGAATCAAAGGTTTGTCTCTGTAGTTTAAACCTAGTTTGTTTTGAATGAAATGGCTGCAGAGACTCAAACTTCATCTTTTTAAAAAACAAAGCTGTTGGTTATTTAACAATTTAGTGATTCAAACTTCTCTACTTTTAACTCAAGTTATTACAAGCTTTTTGTAGAGATCTGTGTCTGACACACAAAAGGGCTTCATGTTATTAAGTGGACGAGTTTTTGAGTAGCAGTTTTGTGTAGCTGGTGTTTACTGTAGTTAATATAGATTCACATGTTGGTGTGTCTACCTGTGGAGGTAGAGATAAACTGGTTCTGATTTTAAAGGTTAATGCTAGTTGATTCAGACTCGTCTCATGTTATTAATCAAATACATTTTTAGTTTTAACTAAAAATGATTCTGGGTGTAAAAACGTCCTGATGGAAAAACCTGGTGTTATTTAGAACTGTGATGGGGGGATTTACAGATAGGCAAAATAACCAGTTTGTTATTGATGCTATACGGTCCTGATCACTAGGTGACTTTTTGGTTTCTTCTTGTTGTTTACTTTTTTCTCCCATGATTGATTTGTGGTGGTCCCTCCCCTCCTTCCAGGTGATGTTCTACCTGGGTCAGTACATCATGCAGAAGCAGCTCTACGACCAGAAACAGCAGCACATCGTCCACTGTGCCCAGGATGCTTTGGGTCAGGTTCTGGGAGTCGACAGCTTCTCCGTCAGAGAACCGCAGTGAGTCCAGGGTGGATTTTAGTTCTTGAATCTTCTGACCTTTCTTGGTTTTTACCTTGAAGTAACTAAAACATGTTCATGTTTCAGAGTTTTGTTTGCAATGGTCACGAGAAACCTGGAGGCTGTGAAGAACCAAGGTAGGACTTTTATTTACTGTCTTTGTCTTCACTTCAACACAAATCAGAGCAAAGCAATTTAAATCTTTAAAGGTAAATTCAAAAGGTCTGAAGTTACATTGATCAGGACGACTTTGTGTCAAGAAAAAATTAGAACTTTGAATGTGAAGTTTAAAAGGTTGAAAATCAAAATATAACCTTTTAAGCTCTGGGTTATATTTTAGGGCTGGGCAATATGACCTAAAAATAAAATCTCAGATTTTTTTATTTTTAATTCGATTTATGAATTTTTTCCGACCCCCCCACAAGGCAGACAACATGTCTTTGGAGGAATCACAGAAATCCCCAAACAAAATGGAATTCAGGATAAAACGCGGAATCTCACGGAATTTACATATCTGCAAATTAGTAAAGAAAATAATATTTTCCGAAGAGTTTTGGCCACTGCCGCCACCGTACATGTACCTGCGCAGCAGAGCACAGCTCTCCTCTCCACACAGAGAGAAGAGAAAAAAAGACGGTCCGCTTCGACAAAGTCTCACTAAGACACCTCCAGAAAATTCAAAACCATGAAGTTTAGTGCAAAGCTCAGGGCAGAACAATATCCAAATTACCTTTTATGAATCTGAAGAATGACTTCTCTTTAAGTTTAGTCGACAGACAATGGACTGGCAGCGTAATGTGATGAGCTCTGAGTCAAAGAGTTACGTCGGAAAACAGGCAGCAGCATTGAGTTGGTCGACCCGTACTACGGAACATTCAGCTAAATTAATAGAAACGAGCCGTGAGGTTATTGGAATTTGGGAAAAGATAAAACGGATTTTATAGGGCCCTATATGTGCAAAGCGACTTCTTCAGTGATTGTTCTCGCTGTTGTTGTTGTCGCTAGGCATAATGCTATGTGAAACTAACTCTACAGAAGCTCCGGGGAGCCAAAAATGTGCCATTACACAAAAACTCGATTTACTTATTTTTTAAATCGCCCGCAACCAAAAATTCGAATTAATTCATTCAATCGATTTATTGCCCAGGCCTATTATATTTTATTTATTGTAATAAAAGTTGCAAAGTATATTGGATCTAACTTCTCCACCTGCTGATGCACCTCTAAACCCCGTTTTTCTTTAGAGTCAACAACAAACTCCAGTGAAGGAAACAACAACCAGACGGACGACAGAGCAGAGGTGAGACCAGCCGGCTGTTGTGGTTGCAATTAGTATGAATACAAACATGTTGAGTACCTAAAACGCACAATACAATATTATTTATCAATTTAACTTTCAGTCCTGCTCATAACTATTCTGTTTACATGTGTTTCTCAGATAAGGTGGGTGGGTGGGGGTTACATCCTTGGACATTTGACATTGATTTTGATATTTTGATGCATTAATACTTTTGGAGCAGTTTCACCATTTTTATATTTTCATAACCAACTTTCCTGCAAAACGTTCTATGAAAATAAACTTTATTTGTTCACTTTAACATCCTTTAATCTGCTGACCAGCTTCAGCAGGCCTGATGTTCAAACAGGAGTTCATCTGCGGAGGGGAAACTAAACGAAACAGATTTAAACACATGTATCGTATTTGCCTGAATATACGACGATGTTTTTATTCATTGAAAATAATTTGAAAAAAGGGGGGGGGGTCTTACTACTGCACTCGACCCACCAGCAGGGGGTGCATGCTTTTTGGTCATGGGTACAAGCAGGAAGCAGCTCTCAAACCACGAGCGGTCCAGTCTAGCTCAAAGTTACAGGTCCACTGAGGATTAAAACGCCTGATGTTGAAGTCCACCTGCAGCCAGGTCTTCTTCTGGCGTTTTTAAACCAGTGTGGGTTCAGCTCGGTTCTGTACTCGTACGGAGCCGACACCTCTCGCCTCGGACCTGCTACCAACTGGACCAGGTGGTGCTTTCAGCGTGAGTGAACTCGGCGGACACAGAACCCGTTCCTAACTGCACATCTCACATATCTTTACAGTAAATTCCGACACACACACACACCGTCTGAGAGAGAAAAAGCGAGAGGGAGGAGGGATTTTAGCCCACTCAACTCAAAGGCAGAGAGAGAAAGAGCATCACCTGAGCATTTTTTTTTCTTTATTTTCCAATTGACTGAAATACTGTATGTTTTAAAGTAAGTACATTTTATTTATATAGCACCTTTCACAGAAACAAATCACAAAGTGCTTCACAAAAACATCAAAATTAAAACATGATTAAAGAGACGGAACCAAAAATATGTTAAAGGAGAACTTTAATTCCTGATTAATAAGCAAATATTAAAGCAGTCTGTAATTAAGGAATTATTCAGATGATTTTCTCAAAATTTAACTAAAAATAGTTTCTTTAAAAAGTGAATTTAGTCTTTTTTCTGAAGGTCAGTCTTGAAAAAGGGGGGTCGTCTAATAATCAGGGTCGTCCTGTATTCAGGCAAATACGGTAATTAAACTTTGAGTTTTATGTCTGATAAAAGCTGGAGGATAAATCTGAATCTTTGTTTCAGGTGGCAGAAACGGAGAGTCACTCTTCATCTCCAGATGGGAGGAGGCGACGGAGGAGGAGGAGCAGCAGGAGCAACGACCCAGGTGAGTTTCTCCTCTGAGTCACCTTATTCCATCTCATCAACACACCTGTGATATAAACCCCACCCACCGGATCTCTACAGGCACTTCCCACAGCATGGAGGAGGAAGATTCTGAGGAAGACGAGGAGGGTAGGAAGAGGAGGAGGTCGGACAGTTACTCTCTGACCTTTGATGACAGCCTGTCGTGGTGTGTGATTGGTGGGCTGGACAGACCGAGCAACCAATCATCTGACTCTCACAGCACTGTAAGTCTCTGCTCCTGTGTTCAAATTGAGGGGCTGCATCTTATGAAGGACCTGGTCATCCTGGTCGATGGAGGCTGAGACAGTCTAGCCTTCAGATTTAACCCCCCCTACCTTGGTATATGTCCTGTCACCTAGCAACCATGACATCACTAAACAAGCAAACAACATAAGCCCAAAAATACAACCGCTTTACGATTTTAATATTTAACCACCATATTTTAATAAACTCAACATTTATAAAATGAAACCCTGTCCTACTTCATCTGCCCTTCTTACAAAAATCTCTCATCTGGTCCGCAATGAATCTTTGGATACTCCAGACCCATCCTTCAAATTTAGATGAAAGGACGATATGTAGGAGTCATCACTACCTGGTCTTCAGTCTCTCTGTCTCACATCCATTCTATTTCTTTTGCCTTTAGGTTTTTTTTGTTACCAAATGATTTGGTTGTTTCAGCCCCAGTTACTGATTCTAACATGGTGTGTGTGTGTGTGTTCAGTCTGGGAGGTCAGAGGTCACGATTGCAGCTTCAGACTCTGACAGTGACAACTTCAGCGTGGAGTTTGAGGTGGAGTCCATCGATTCTGATGACTATGAAGAAGACGATGCTTCTCTGTCTGCAGATGACCAGGTAAACACCACCAGGGGTCAGAGGGTCATGCCTTAGGGCTTCTGTTAGAAAAACAAAGCATAGAATAAGCTCAGGCGGACACAGAATTATGTTTGGCTTGCAATAAGAGGAGCTCAATGCAAGGGGAGAAACTGAACCACGTTCAGATGGCAAAGGTTCTCCACCTTCTCCTTGCTCACAGCAGCCTTTTATTAGGAAGAAGGTGTGATGACATTACCTCCAGGCTGGGGTGATCCCAGACTGGTAACATTCTTCTAAGAATAGGGTCTGCACACAGACAGCTTATAAAAGACAATGTATTCAAAAATGTAAGATTTAGTTTAAGAATGAAAGGAGGTGTTGACTCATGGCTGAAATCTTTGCAGTAGGGAGGAATCTCTGAGGTCAGAATATTCAGTTTCGTTTTCTCTTGGTCAGCCAGTTTTTACATGAATAAACCTGTCCTCCATCAGGTCAACGCAACCAAAAATTCCTTGTAGAAAACCAGTTAAATGATAACAAAAATATTTTCTAACAGCTACGCAACAGAGAAGTTCAAACTAAACCAGCACAGGTGAAAATACCTAAGATACCCATAATACCTTGTGTATATTTTAATAATGACAGGAATTCTCACTCCATGAACCTTGTATTGGATCAAACACTTTACTCCATTAAAACACCTGGAGGTAAAATAATAAGTTTGGTTGAGGAGCAGAACGTAGTTCACTTCCTGTATAGATCACTACTGAATTGATTCTCAGCACAGCTTTATTTTACTCTAAATGGCCCTTATTCACCGTTTCCTTCAGACTTGAAATCTTCTGTAATGTTTCAATCAGACGCAAACATGAAACATAAAGGTTGCTGTTTCATTCAGAGCTTAGAGACGGTTTTATGAGTCTCTTGCCATCGGCAGTCAGAGCGATCTCTGGAGAATCAGAGTAAAGCTCACAGCTAAACAGGAAAACCTGAAACGACTAAAGGTCTAATGAGTGAAAACATGACTTGTCCTGTTCAGTTCTTCTGTTTAAAGGTTGAACTCCCATCCTAGATAGGTAACCTAGGTAACAGAGATCTGTTTCTCCTAAAGAAACCTCCTACATGTCAGAGCAGTTTAGGTCCTTGCATAAAATTAATAAACATTTTCTTACTTGTCAAATTGTGTTTTCAGGTGTATGAACTCACCATCTTTGAGGCTGAGGATGAAGACTCCTTTGATGAAGATACAGAGATCTCAAAAGCTGTGAGTCAACATACACACACCTACCTACCTCGTGTATCAGCTCTAACTGTTTCTCTCCCTCACCAGGACTACTGGCAGTGTTTGAAATGTGAAGGCTTTAATCCTCCTCTGCCCAGAAACTGCCAGCGCTGCTGGACTCTGCGCCAGGATTGGCTCCCTGAGGCGTCTGTCAGCCCTAAAGCCCTGCCCACAAAGCCAACCGATAAATCAGCTGCCAAAGAAACTCCAGGTAGTTTTCTCTCTATAGAAACATAAAAACAAAATTGGTTTTAAGAGAATTTCCTCTCGTGATTAAAACATTCATTTAATTTGAACATTCTCATCACCTTATCAATATTTTAGCTTTTAGTATTTAGTGTAGTGACAGATGTTCACCTGGGGAGTAACAGGAGCTCCACACTGACCATATTTAGACTTTAAAAAGTTTGTACACCTGAGTTTGAACTCACCTATGATGATCTGCATCTTGAAGGTTCTGACACTGAAGACCATGAAGGAGTGGATGTTCCAGATGGAAAAGCAGCAAAAACTCCTCCAAAGTCACAGGCAGACTCCTCAGCACCAGACTCCGAGGAACTCCTCTCCTCCACTTCTGACTCCCAACCTTCATCCTCCTATAACTCCCAGGAGCTGCTCCCTGAGTTGGAGCGCCGTGTGTCGGCTGAGTCCCGGCTGCCGGACTCATGCCTGGACCCCTGCGTTATCTGCCAGTCCCAACCCAAGAACGGCTGCATCATTCATGGGCGGACTGGTCATCTGATAGCATGTTACCTCTGCGCCCGGAAGCTGAAAAAGCGAAACAAGATGTGTCCGGTCTGCAGGCTGCCCATCCAGTCAGTTGTTCTCACGTATACCTGTTGAGACGTCCCGCCTGATCAGCTACCTCACCTCACCTAAGAATGTTTGTCTCTGTTCTTGAGACAAGTTGTTTAAGTTTGATTTATAGCGTCAGCTAAGCAGACATATGTTGTGTTTTTTGATTGTTTTATAATTAAACTTATGAGAATTGCCAAAGCTGTCCTAAAAGTCCAATATCTAAATGAATTCTATAAAAACTAAAACATTTTAGGAGTATTTTACCTGTTTTCAGATGCTTACTGTAGGTTTAACAGCTAATGTTTGAGTTCACATAATTTTATGTTAAATGTTCATTTATTCTCACTCTGCAGAAAACATGATTATCTGGTCCTGATAAAGAAAATTTAGACTTTGTTCAGAACTGTTTACAGCATCAGATCTCTTTGGCTCACTGGGATGGAATATCTGACAGCAGATACTAAAAAAAGATTTGAAAATATTTTTACTTTATTTTTTTGGGACAAACTTTGTCATCACTCATCAGCTGAGTGTCTGAAACATATCACCTTTAAAACTCCTCCCATTGTGGAAGGGGTTTATTTTCCTTCTATAAAAATATTAACTAGTTAATCTAAAATTAACCTATGTTGACACACACACTGTCACACGCACAGAGGAGCGGTGAACCAGGTGAGTCTCCATCACCTTATTCCAGCTCTTCACACCTGTTATATAAGCCCTGCCCACCAGCCCCTCTACAGTAGTAGACTGGCCTAGGAAGTTTTTCCAAGTTTCCTTAAATTAAAATGTTCTGACAGAATGATTATATTGGGTCCTTGTGAAGTTTTTCACATAATTTGGGCCTTTTTACTTATAATTCCTCCTGGAAATGTAATTTAAATTATTAGAATTTTTGAATTGTAATACAGTGGAAAGACTGCATCTTATTATTTATGAAACTTTTCTTTAAATCTGAATTCTATTAAAATTTCTAATGTTTGAATTTTTGTGAAACTGAATAAACTTTCAAACAAGTAATTTGTTTGCAGGTCTTCATTCTAGAGAAATAGAATTGTTCTGATTAACAGACTGAAATTGTTAAGAGTTTAGCTAAAACTACAGATTTCTAGCAATGCAGAAAACTATATTGTTTAATTCAGGTTATGATGCTTAATTAACTTAAATCTAATGTACTGAGATGCTGAGAAAATCTACAATTTGCAGTTACACGAATGACCACACGAGGGCAGTGTTGTCCCATCCCTGTGCTAACTGCTGTCAGGAGCTACTGAAGTTAAAACCTGAACTGAGTTCAGCTGTTGACCCCGGAATCAGGTCAGCTTCAACAACAAACTAGATCCAACAACTAGCTTCACCTTTACCAACCTGGTAACACTTTATAATAATGTTCTGTTATAAAGCATTTGTAAACAGAACATTTATAAACTATTAATGATTAACATATAATTTACAAGCTCTTTGTTAACAATAGACATAACAAACTATTTGTTAATAATTAGGACAGAATTTATAAGCTATTATTAATGGACCGAACAATGAAATATGTTAATAGGCATAAGCTATGTGTTAACTATTAACTAAACATTTATAAACTGGTTATAAATGTTAAACATTAACAAACTATTAATAAAAGAACAGAACGTATAAAAAAACTATTTGTTAAGGGTGAATAGAACCAATGTAATGTGTTGTTAATAGACATTTATGTATTAAATATTTAAAAACTTTGTAAACTGTTAATGTTGTACCAAACATTTATACACACACACACACACACACACATATATATATATATATATATATATATATATATATATATATACACATACACACACACACCTGCATATAACTATTTTAAAATGATGAATAGAACCTTGTAAGCTGTTTGCTAATGATGAACTAAACATTTATATACTTTTTGTTGTTGATAATGAACAGAGCTATAACTATATTTATCAAATATGTTAATCAAAAGCTATGTCAATGATGAACAACACAAACCGAACATCACAAACGTGCTTTAAATTTATTTTATTTATTTGTATAGCACCTTTCATGCCCCAGCGAGCAACACAAAGTGCTTGACAGATTAAAATGACCCATACAACCCACATTCCCTCCCTTTCCCAAACATAGAACAATTATGACACTCTCCCCTCCCAGTCTACAACCCATTCCCAGGCACACATACACCCACACATACACATAAAAACCACAGTAAACACCATGTTGAGCTCAGATGGCTCCAGTAATGAGAAACATGCCATCAAGTGGCAAATTTAAATTGTTTAAATTTGTAGTATGCTGTAAGATATTCCTGAAAAACTACCGTTGAAAGTAATAAATCCTAACTACCTAACCTTATGGATTCTTCTTTAGTGTGATCAGCATCAGCTGATGATGTGAACCCTTGAACCAGTTAGGATTTACCAGTAGCCTGGACATCTTCCAGTGCAATTCCCAGGTTACATAATCAGTCACTACAAAGCCCAGTGTACAACGTGCCTGCTCCTGTAAATGTGAAGGTCAATTCTTAAGTTTTCTGCATCCCCTAAATTGTAAACAAGTCATTATTTATAAATGACCCACGTACCCTTTATAAATCTTTACCACTCTTTATACATTAGTAGTATACAAATCATTAACTAAGTTTTCTGCATCCTCTAATCTAAAGTGTAAACAAGTCATTATTTATAAATAACTTACATACAATGTAGTAACTCTGTTTGCAAACCAAAACATTTACCAATTTGTTTACATGACAGCTTTTCATTCTTTAAAAACAAGAACCTATATTAAAATATCATCCCTGTTACGTCTTCTTTTGTAGAAGTAGTTTGTTTTGCAACTATTGAATCAGTTTTAAATGTTAGTTTTTCCCCTCAACCAGCTCTCAATTTTCTTGCTAATCCAGGCATCTTTTATTCCGTTCAGTTTGGTTCAGATTACAAGCAGAGAGCGAACTTTACATAATCAGACCCGTTCAGTGAACTCCAGTAACCTTAGACCACTAGCAAAACACTGTTTATCACCTGCTACCTCTGTCAGTTCACCTGTAACCCTCAAAATGGCTCTTTTAAATGTCCGCTCTCTTTTAAACAAATCTTTTATCATAAGTGATTTGATTTTAGACCAGAAACTAGATTGTTTGTTTTTAACAGACCCTGGCTGAGCACAGATTAACCAGTCGTTCTCACCGAGGCCTCCCCTCCTGGTTTTAACTTTTCCTTTTATGCTAGAAGCGGCAGAAAGGGTGGTGGTACTGCTTCAATTTCAAATAGTTCACTGTCTACTAAACAGGTGTCATTTGAGCAGTACCCCACCTTTGAGCATCACGCCTTTGTTTTTAGCAGCCCATCTATACTCTGTGCTACTGTCTACAGGCCACCCGGACATGATGCTGATTTTATCACTGAGTTTTCAGAGTTTCTTTCTTTTATCCACACTAAATATAATAAGATTATTGTAACCGGTGGTTTAAATCTACATGTTGACTGTCCATCAGACTCACTGTCTAAACAGTTTCTAGATGTTCTTAGTTTTATGGATTTTACTCAACACGTCAAGCAGCCGACTCACAACAGAGGACACGCACTTGACCTTGTCATGACCTCTGGCCTGACCTCTGGCGTGTCCTCTGTTGTTGACTTGGCTGTGTCTGATCACTATTGTGTGTTTTTTAATGTCGGTGCGAACTGTCAGGAGGCGACATCTTACTCCTGAAGTGATCAGTCGTTTTATTAAAGGTTTTAATCAAAGTTCTCCTGTTAGTTTAACTGCTTCCTGTGATTCAATGGTTCACCAATTCCTTGAAAAACTGAAAACAAACCTAGACTGTCGCTCCGTTATTAACGAGAAAACTTTCTATTAAACAAACATGTCCATGGAAAAATGAAGACCTAAAGAAACTGAAAAGGAACTGCAGGAAGGCAGAGAGGAAGTGGAGGAAAAACAAATCAGCAATCAACCATCGAATACTGAAAGAACATCTAAAGATTTACAATTCGGCTGTTAAGAACTCAAGAAATGCCTACTTTGCTAAAAATAATTAACACTCAGAAAAACAATCCCAAAGTTCTATTTTCCACCGTTGACAAACTGATAAATCCTGATTTTACTCCACCACAGAAACTCCAACTGGTTCACTTTGTGAACAGTTTGCTGATCACTTCAGGAGTAAGATCGAGTCCATTAGAACCAACATTTTATCTGAGCAAAAAGCTGATTTTAATTCAGATTTTAATTGGTTGTTACCAGAGGAGACACTGAACAGTTTTGTCCTGGTTGATGCTGAGATGCTTGGTAGAGTTTTCTCCCAAGTCAAACCAACCACCTGTCTCCCTCCTCACTTTTTAAATCATTTTATACATCGTTTGAGCCTGAGATCTTAAACCTCATGAACTGCTCTCTTCAGACGGGGGTCTTCCCTGCTGCCTTTAAAACTGCTGTGGTGAAGAAGAGCAATCTGGACCCCAGTGTTTTTAATCACTACAGACCCGTATCCAACTTACCATTTTTATGCAAAATCTTAGAAGAGCTTGTTTTTATTCAATTAAACAATTTTTAAAATGACCATAACATTTTAGAGAACAACCAATCCGGATTTAGGACGAACCACAGTACAGAGACAGCCCTACTTAGAATAGTTAATGATTTAAGGTGGAATCTGGACTCACACAGGCTGTCAGTCCTGGTGCTGCTGGATCTAAGTGCAGCCTTTGATACGTTTGGTAGGTGTAGTCATAGACATTATATATTGGTGTATATATTATATATATTACAATATATGATGTCTATGGGTGTAGTCCTTTCTTCAACTGGCTCTCGAGGCGAGCGGACGCATCTCCCCTTCTCTCCTCCCTCCCCGTCTTCCCCGGCTCTCTGTCTTGTCTACTTTCTCTGGAGAACCTGCTTTTATCTCCCGCTGGACTTTTAACCATGAATTGGATCAGCTGGTCAAACGATGGACAAATAGCTCTTTTTTCCACTACTCGAAGATGTTTACAAATTGGATCATGGCAACCGGGCTCTACTGTTTGGCGTGTGTGGGATCTGGATCGTTGTCAAATTTGGAGCTGCAGGACCAATTGGCAAACAACCGGGCTTTGTGGGGCTCTGTGGACGGTGCCGTGCTGCGTGTGAACTCTCAATCCCACCGGTCAAGCTGAACCACAGGTCAGATCACTGATTTGTGTGTGAACTCTAAACCAGCTGCTGCGTGGGCTGGAGGCTTTGCGTTCTGGTCGCGTTTTCGGACTCATATGCAGGAAAACATCTCAGAGGAATACTCAGCAGGGGTCTGTCTGTGGTTCTGGACTTGTCATCGGAGGGACGAACAGCTGAGAGGAATACTCAGCTGGCTCTGGTGGATTCTTCTGACCCATATTGGCTGCTAGAAGGAACCTGGCCGCTAAGACTGAAGGATGTGGAAAACCTTATCACTCCTGCTCAAAACAAATCTGTTATTTTGAATTCGACTCCCCCTCTCAGGCCTTGAAACAGGCTGAAGACAAAACACGAGACTCCAGTAGCAGCTGAGGAGTGTGGAGTGTGGGGCTCCCGTACCCCCCCCCCCACACACACACACACACACACACACTCCATCACGTGTCTTATGTTTTTGTGATTGTCAGAGTTTTGTGCTTTTTATGTAGGAGGCCTTTTTTTCCTGTTCACGCCTCTGAGTTCCCTTGAGCCTAGGGGAATGAACATCACCTCCACACACACCCTCCCCTCCAAGCGTTGTCCTCTACAAAAGGGAGCGCATACATATGCGCATGCCCGCAGTCAACTGTTTCCTGTTTTGTATTATGTTGTCTGTCTGAATCTTGGAACAGCTGTACTGAAACCGAGTTTCGTTGTGTCGGGACGCTGATGCAATGACAATAAAGTGATCTTGGTTCCTCTTGATTCTTCTCTTTGTGGCTAAAATAAAGAAGCATAATATTTAAAAATAATATATTATTTTTACCATAAACCTGTGGTTCCCAGTTGAGGTCTGGGGACACTTGGAGTTAGAAACCTCTTCAGGAAGGGCCACCCAGATACACACATCAACCTACAGAAATCAGCACTACAGACTCTACAGCTCAGACTGAAACTAAAAGAAGTTTCCCTAAAATGATCTGATCCAACCATGTTTACATTTACAGCCTGCTTTGGTCTCATTTCATAAAAACACTGACTGAGACACTTTCTGTTCTGTGAAATTCTTTTCCATCTAATAACTTAGAAACATGAAGTTGATTCTAGTGAAACTCAAAGAGCTGCAGCTCCAGAATCAAGATGAAAGCTACCAGATGAACCTGGAGCTGGAAAACCTCCAGCAGAGAAATGATCCAGCGCTGGCTGCAGCTCCACCCACTCTCTCATGGAGGACATGTTTGTCTTTTCATTATTTGCAATTTATATTCTGTTGCTAGAGTTTTATTTACATAAAAATCTGCTCTTTATTATTAGTTCCTTTTATCTATACTGATGCACCAACTTGTAATCGTGGCGTTTGGTCTGAATAAACATCCTGAGACACATCCTCATGTGGACACAAGCTTTAGTCCTGTTGTCCATATTTATGGAGACAAATGTTAGTTTTAAATGTTTATTTTTAATTATTAAAATACTTTAAATGTAATGTTTATTACTTGGATTCTGGTCTTCAACAGCTGATTGAACTTTACAGGCAGTGCAGAATTATTAGGCAAATGAGTATTTTGACCACATCATCCTCTTTATGCATGTTGTCTTACTCCAAGCTGTATAGGCTCGAAAGCCTACTACCAATTAAGCACATCAGGTGATGTGCATCTCTGTAATGAGAAGGGGTGTGGTCTAATGACATCAACACCCTATATCAGGTGTGCATAATTATTAGGCAACTTCCTTTCCTTTGGCAAAATGGGTCAAAAGAAGGACTTGACAGGCTCAGAAAAGTCAAAACTAGTGAGATATCTAGCAGAGGGATGCAGTACACTTAAAATAGCAAAGCTTCTGAAGCGTGATCATCGAACAATCAAGCGTTTCATTCAAAATAGTCAACAGGGTCGCAAGAAGCGTGTGGAAAAACCAAGGCGCAAAATAACTGCCCATGAACTGAGAAGAGTCAAGCGTGCAGCTGCCAAGATGCCACTTGCCACCAGTTTGGCCATATTTCAGAGCTGCAACATCACTGGAGTGCCCAAAAGCACAAGGTGTGCAATACTCAGAGTCATGGCCAAGGTAAGAAA
>SSNR01000360.1:110918-174031 GCA_006937965.1 Callopanchax toddi
TTTCTTACCTTGGCCATGACTCTGAGTATTGCACACCTTGTGCTTTTGGGCACTCCAGTGATGTTGCAGCTCTGAAATATGGCCAAACTGGTGGCAAGTGGCATCTTGGCAGCTGCACGCTTGACTCTTCTCAGTTCATGGGCAGTTATTTTGCGCCTTGGTTTTTCCACACGCTTCTTGCGACCCTGTTGACTATTTTGAATGAAACGCTTGATTGTTCGATGATCACGCTTCAGAAGCTTTGCTATTTTAAGTGTACTGCATCCCTCTGCTAGATATCTCACTAGTTTTGACTTTTCTGAGCCTGTCAAGTCCTTCTTTTGACCCATTTTGCCAAAGGAAAGGAAGTTGCCTAATAATTATGCACACCTGATATAGGGTGTTGATGTCATTAGACCACACCCCTTCTCATTACAGAGATGCACATCACCTGATGTGCTTAATTGGTAGTAGGCTTTCGAGCCTATACAGCTTGGAGTAAGACAACATGCATAAAGAGGATGATGTGGTCAAAATACTCATTTGCCTAATAATTCTGCACTCCCTGTAAACAAACACCAAATTAAAGCTCAAAGAGATCCCTGACCTCAGATCAGCTGATCGAACCTCTCCTGGACCAGACTCCTTCAGAACAGCAGCTCTTGTTCTGGTCGGTTCAGTGTTTGTGTGATGGGTTGAAATGTCCTCATTATTGTTTAAACTTAAAATGTGTTTGTCAGAATGAATAGTTTAATAGATATTAAGGGTAATCCGGTCATTACCGTTTACGTTAATGTCTGTCAGTAGTTTTGCCAAATACTAGATGTAGTTTTGTGGCTAGTGAGCTATAGTAGAGAGCACGGACCTTTTTGCTCATTCAATACACGTCTGAGCAGAAGTAGTAAAGTAACGTCCGTGATTACTTTTTGGGGCTTTTACATTTGGATCAGTCTGGTTGAATTTAAAAATCAGTAAAACAGAAATGAAGCGACTGTACGGCATCCAGTGGTCCAAATTGTTCGGCTTCTGATCAACTCCTTTAGAAACAACCAGGTTTTATGAGCATCATTAATCCTTTGATGCATCCAGGCACATTTTTGCTTTAATTCTAAACACATTTCATCAATTTCACATGAGGATTCTCATCAGGTCTGTCAAACAGTAAAAACAGGTCAGAACTCAAGAGGAAGTTTGTTTTCTCTAAACATTTATTGTCAGCAACAAAACGACAGCGGTTCTGCTCAGAAGAAGGTGTTTGGTCTCTTGGTGGTGAAACGCGGTTTGTGCTGCTGGCGAAGGACCCGGTGAGGCAGAGGGAACTTGATCTTTGAATCCTGAAAATAAAAAAAAGTCGGTTTTGGAATCAGAAAGTTCAGAACGATGGAATGGAGTGGATGGACCCACTAACAAAGTTCTGTCGCCAGTTTCAGAACCGCCATGTTTCAAGATGGCAGCAGGAAACCTGGAAGAGGAACCTGGCAGATTTTTCTGGCGGGTTTTTGATCTGGAGCTGACGACGGAGACAACAGCTCAGAGAGAGACCCGCCAACATTAACGGATTGATGTGCACACTCACATGGAACTGCTTGATGGCAGGTCGGCGGCACTTGTTGGCTGCGATGACCTGGACCTTCATGATCTGGATGGCGTGGGCGCGAGCCCGATGGCGAGCTCCCATATCACGATCTGGAAAACAGACAGGTTCAGAAAACAGGAAGCATCTGGAGACTAGTTTAGCAAAATAAAACATGTTTTAAATAATAAAACAGGAAGTGATCTGAAGATTAAACAGTTAAGTTTGACAAAATAAAACCTACACAGATTACTAGAGTACCACTGAGGCCTACAGAGTACCACAGATTAGAGTACTCAGGGTTCTTGCAGGTTTCAGTACGTTAAATTTTAGACTTTTTTTAGACCATTTGAGACTGTTATGTATGAAATTTTATACCAACAAGACGCATAAATAGGAAGCCAAATAATCCCGATAATAAAATAAATTAATGAAAAATAAAATAAAAAAGTTATAGGTGACATACATCATTAAATAATAACCATATGGACACTTTATTCATTTAACTACATAAATGTACTAAAAGACAACTTTTCTAGAAGCGTGTCAAAGGCTCAGATTGACAAATATCAATGTTAATCCATCTGGGTGATGATACTCAAATAAATTATATTACTAAATATTTTCATTAGAAAAAAGCCGAGGAGTTTCTTTCCCCCGGCCCCAGGCCACCTCCATCCTAAGCACACAAAACTATTTAAATGTTTATTTTTAATTATTAAAATACTTTAAATGTAATGTTTATTACTTGGATTCTGGTCTTCAACAGCTGATTGAACTTTACAGGCAGTGCAGAATTATTAGGCAAATGAGTATTTTGACCACATCATCCTCTTTATGCATGTTGTCTTACTCCAAGCTGTATAGGCTCGAAAGCCTACTACCAATTAAGCACATCAGGTGATGTGCATCTCTGTAATGAGAAGGGGTGTGGTCTAATGACATCAACACCCTATATCAGGTGTGCATAATTATTAGGCAACTTCCTTTCCTTTGGCAAAATGGGTCAAAAGAAGGACTTGACAGGCTCAGAAAAGTCAAAACTAGTGAGATATCTAGCAGAGGGATGCAGTACACTTAAAATAGCAAAGCTTCTGAAGCGTGATCATCGAACAATCAAGCGTTTCATTCAAAATAGTCAACAGGGTCGCAAGAAGCGTGTGGAAAAACCAAGGCGCAAAATAACTGCCCATGAACTGAGAAGAGTCAAGCGTGCAGCTGCCAAGATGCCACTTGCCACCAGTTTGGCCATATTTCAGAGCTGCAACATCACTGGAGTGCCCAAAAGCACAAGGTGTGCAATACTCAGAGTCATGGCCAAGGTAAGAAAGGCTGAAAGACGACCACCACTGAACAAGACACACAAGCTGAAACGTCAGGACTGGGCCAAGAAATATCTCCAGACTGAGTTTTCTAAGGTTTTATGGACTGATGAAATGAGAGTGAGTCTTGATGGGCCAGATGGATGGGCCCGTGGCTGGATTGGTAAAGGGCAGAGAGCTCCAGTCCCACTCAGATGCCAGCAAGGTGGAGGTGGAGTACTCGTTTGGGCTGGTATCATCAAAGATGAGCTTGTGGGGCCTTTTCGGGTTGAGGATGGAGTCGAGCTCAGCTCCCAGTCCTACTGCCAGTTTCTGGAAGACACCTTCTTCAAGCAGTGGTACAGGAAGAAGTCTGCATCCTTCAAGAAAAACATGATTTTCATGCAGGACAATGCTCCATCACACGCGTCCAAGTACTCCACAGCGTGGCTGGCGAGAAAGGGTATAAAAGAAGGAAAACTAATGACATGGCCTCCTTGTTCACCTGATCTGAACCCCATTGAGAACCTGTGGTCCATCATCAAATGTGAGATTTACAAAGAGGGAAAACAGTACACCTCTCTGAACAGTGTCTGGGAGGCTGTGGTTGCTGCTGCACGCAATGTTGATGGTGAACAGATCAAAACACTGACAGAATCCATGGATGGCAGGATTTTGAGTGTCCTTGCAAAGAAAGGTGGCTATATTGGTCACTGATTTGTTTTTGAATGTCAGAAATGTATATTTCTGAATGTGGAGATGTTACATTGGTTTCACTGGTAAAAATAAATCATTGAAATGGGTATATATTTGTTTTTGTTAAGTTGCCTAATAATTATGCACACCTGATATAGGGTGTTGATGTCATTAGACCACACCCCTTCTCATTACAGAGATGCACATCACCTGATATGCTTAATTGGTAGTAGGCTTTGAGCCTATACAGCTTGGAGTAAGACAACATGCATAAAGAGGATGATGTGGTCAAAATACTCATTTGCCTAATAATTCTGCACTCCCTGTAAACAAACACCAAATTAAAGCTCAAAGAGATCCCTGACCTCAGATCAGCTGATCGAACCTCTCCTGGACCAGACTCCTTCAGAACAGCAGCTCTTGTTCTGGTCGGTTCAGTGTTTGTGTGATGGGTTGAAATGTCCTCATTATTGTTTAAACTTAAAATGTGTTTGTCAGAATGAATAGTTTAATAGATATTAAGGGTAATCCGGTCATTACCGTTTACGTTAATGTCTGTCAGTAGTTTTGCCAAATACTAGATGTAGTTTTGTGGCTAGTGAGCTATAGTAGAGAGCACGGACCTTTTTGCTCATTCAATACACGTCTGAGCAGAAGTAGTAAAGTAACGTCCGTGATTACTTTTTGGGGCTTTTACATTTGGATCAGTCTGGTTGAATTTAAAAATCAGTAAAACAGAAATGAAGCGACTGTACGGCATCCAGTGGTCCAAATTGTTCGGCTTCTGATCAACTCCTTTAGAAACAACCAGGTTTTATGAGCATCATTAATCCTTTGATGCATCCAGGCACATTTTTGCTTTAATTCTAAACACATTTCATCAATTTCACATGAGGATTCTCATCAGGTCTGTCAAACAGTAAAAACAGGTCAGAACTCAAGAGGAAGTTTGTTTTCTCTAAACATTTATTGTCAGCAACAAAACGACAGCGGTTCTGCTCAGAAGAAGGTGTTTGGTCTCTTGGTGGTGAAACGCGGTTTGTGCTGCTGGCGAAGGACCCGGTGAGGCAGAGGGAACTTGATCTTTGAATCCTGAAAATAAAAAAAAGTCGGTTTTGGAATCAGAAAGTTCAGAACGATGGAATGGAGTGGATGGACCCACTAACAAAGTTCTGTCGCCAGTTTCAGAACCGCCATGTTTCAAGATGGCAGCAGGAAACCTGGAAGAGGAACCTGGCAGATTTTTCTGGCGGGTTTTTGATCTGGAGCTGACGACGGAGACAACAGCTCAGAGAGAGACCCGCCAACATTAACGGATTGATGTGCACACTCACATGGAACTGCTTGATGGCAGGTCGGCGGCACTTGTTGGCTGCGATGACCTGGACCTTCATGATCTGGATGGCGTGGGCGCGAGCCCGATGGCGAGCTCCCATATCACGATCTGGAAAACAGACAGGTTCAGAAAACAGGAAGCATCTGGAGACTAGTTTAGCAAAATAAAACATGTTTTAAATAATAAAACAGGAAGTGATCTGAAGATTAAACAGTTAAGTTTGACAAAATAAAACCTACACAGATTACTAGAGTACCACTGAGGCCTACAGAGTACCACAGATTAGAGTACTCAGGGTTCTTGCAGGTTTCAGTACGTTAAATTTTAGACTTTTTTTAGACCATTTGAGACTGTTATGTATGAAATTTTATACCAACAAGACGCATAAATAGGAAGCCAAATAATCCCGATAATAAAATAAATTAATGAAAAATAAAATAAAAAAGTTATAGGTGACATACATCATTAAATAATAACCATATGGACACTTTATTCATTTAACTACATAAATGTACTAAAAGACAACTTTTCTAGAAGCGTGTCAAAGGCTCAGATTGACAAATATCAATGTTAATCCATCTGGGTGATGATACTCAAATAAATTATATTACTAAATATTTTCATTAGAAAAAAGCCGAGGAGTTTCTTTCCCCCGGCCCCAGGCCACCTCCATCCTAAGCACACAAAACTATTTAAATGTTATTTTTTACGCTCTAAGTTAGGGCTGCACAATATTAGAAAAACCTGCGATATGCAACAATAGTGCTTAATATTGTGATGAGGACAACACATCCTGCAATAAATAAACAAACCTGTTTGCTTTGTCTGTAGTTTTACAGAAACACTTGTTAAACCTACTCTAATAAACATTTCCTAGCATTAACTCTGTATTGTGTAGATATCTTCAACATAGTGTCTCTAATACTGACTAACGTGTTTGAGCTAACACTCTTCTAGTGGCTAACGGAGCAGAAATCATTCAGATTCACTCCTGTTGCTCATCTCACCTGAGCAGGTTTTCTAACTGCGGCTGCGCATCACCTGGCTGCTGTAGGTTTTACTGATGGTGCGTTCAAGTGTAGTAGTGGCAGTAGTATACACGCATTCAAAATGAAATGACTGACTGGATAAACGCCGAGTCATTGCTGTTAGATCACTGAACGGTTCTCCCCCGCAGCTCTACAGGGAAACCTCCGTTAAATGCGACGCGAACGAGCGCTCACTCGGCACGCACACGCACACACACGGTGTTAGCGGCGCCATTGTCGAGCCATGTCGCGTTGAAAACGCACTTTCCCATCTTTTAACGACAAGCAGTCAACATATCCAACAAGGATTATTTTATCCGCGAACAACACGCTAGCTACACTAGCCGTCTGGCGAGCTGAGCATGTCCATACATTTCCGGTTTTCTTCTTCGTGTGATCCGCGGTACCGCAACTGGCTTCCCGATATCAGAAAGTAAAAAAAACTTCAGAATACGGAGTTTTACTTAGCGTATTTGACCAACAATTGTCGGGAATAAAATTTTAGACTTGACTTAATTAAATTTTAGACATTGGATGGCAATCTGGGCTTTTTTTAGGCCTAAAATTTAACGTTTGAAATTTTAGACATTTTTTTGTCTTTTTAGTCCTCCACGGGAACCCTGAGTATTAGAGTCCTTGATTTGTCAAAAGGACAATGTTTTTTTGCTTTAATGAGTCCAAATAATGTAAAAACACATTCAAAACCAACAAGTTAAACCAAAGTTGTTTAGGAATAAAACCTGTAAAAACATGAGATAGAAAAAAAAACAACTCCTTTCTCCTGAGACCAAGACTCTAAAAACAAAGTGATGAAGTTATAAAGCGATTGAATTGAGTAGTTTCACTCTGGAATACTTCAGCATGTTTTTATTTTTCTGTTCATGGAGTTTAAAGCTGCAGCCTGAGATGAATCCTCTACTGGTGAAACAACAAAAGCATTAGAGAGAAGACCAGCTCTAGATCATGTTTATTATTATCGTTACTCACAGCACTGGGTAACGGCTCCAGACGTGCTCAGGTCTCTGTACTCTCTGTACATGTTGTGGGTTCCGCTCCTTGAATCGTAACGTAACCAGATCCCAAAGTTCTTCACCTTCAGAGGTGTCTTCTCGTGAACCTGAACACAAAGAGGGAACATCATCAGAACCTAAAACCCAGAGCAGGTCCATCATTAGAACCTAGTTGAGATGGGCACACGAAGTGTTTGATATGTTGGTCGGTCACTGAATATAACCTCAGCATCACACAGCCTATACAGCTACACCTAGCCTTTTGAACACAGTAACTATAGCAATACGTGGATCCTTACCGGGGCGACAGCTCGTATTCCTGCAGCTTTGAGCAGCTTAATGCTAAAACACGTTGGTTGTGTTACCAGACTGGGTTTAATTGATTCTCTGCTCATTTCGCAAACAACCTTTGTTTGGTTTTTGTCGGACTTGTAAAAACCAAAACATTGCCATGTTGATCCAAAAAAGGGTTTTAAATAAAGGTAACTGGACTTATTTGGTTGCCTTTATTTAAAACCCTTTTTTGGATTATCATGACCTGGATGACTGAGAACCTTCACCAGCATATTGCCATGTTGGTTAACTAACAAACTAAACTTTCTTCCAGATAATTTCCCCTGCCCCTCCTTGCAGCGACCTGCTCTGTTGTGGTCTGAGAAGGGAGGGGCTTAGTGACAGACTGCCTGGGTCTGTGCTTTTGATTGGTTAGGAGAAAATAATGACTCTAGTATTACGTTACCTGGTTAGATAAAATGAAAAAAAGACAGGAAACTTTTTTTATGAAACTTTTTAATCGACCCATTTTTTTCTATTGAGCCACACGTCTATCGATAGATATATATTGATATTGAATCCAGCCCGATCATTCAGCAAACATGAGCGCTTCCATAAATAGATCTCTGCCAGTTTTAGGCCTTCTGAGTGATTTGGTGATGGAGCTGCAGCATCTGCTGATAGCTCTGTGTTAGCTTAGCATACTCAGCTGGATGGTGAACACGAAATGTTTGAGTAATTTGCTGCCACCTATACATCTGCACAAGCAGCTGGTTTAAACCAAAATAATTACCAATTGGGTGGCTGTGTTTTTTGGCAACTAGCTCCTCCGTTTTTGGACTCGTGTTCTAAATCAGTTTGTGCATGTTTACATTGCTCCACCTGTGTGAATAAAACCACTTGTCGTCATTTGTTGGACTGAGGAATGTCGACTGGAAAAATGTTCCATATCATTCAAACCTTGGGTCACACAGAGTGAACTCAGCTTTAGATGCTGCTCTGCTTGAGCACACCTGATCTGAACCAATGGGTGAAGAGGCATCTCTGCACTGGTTTATATTCTACACTTTTGGTTCTAAGCAAACACACACCAGGTGCTGACCCGTTTCACTCACCAGGCCGCAGTAGACAATCTCGCCTGAAGCCTTTTTCATCTTCCTCAGCTGAGAGACGAAGTACCAGAACCGGGACTTGGCCACCACGTGGTTGGGGGCGAAGATCCTCATGCGGTACAGGGGTGGGGTGGGGTTCTTGGGCGAGGGCAGCAGACGACCAACGACTTTATACTCCCGAAGCTGCAGACAGAATCAGAACACGTCAAAACTTCACATCATGGAGTTAAAAAAGTCATGAAAACGTGTTGATCCTTGAATTCACTTTCAAAGGCACTTCAGCATCAGAGAAAGGCGACAAGGACCGTTTACTGTTTGCACGCCAGACTAAATCACACCACTGATCACGGCATGACCTTTGGGTTTGGGTGCAGAGACAATTTAAACTTTTTACAAAAATGTTTTAAAACTTTATTGGTGCCTTGTAGGGTTGCAGCTGATTAAGTGAGTTTTGCCCGTAGTGATGAAATACAAACTGTTGGAAAGGAAATAATTTGGGCTTTAATTTAAATGGTGGCTTGTGTGGATAGGAATCATATTGCATAGCTGCTGTGTTTTTCTCTGTATTTAGAGTTTTTACTTTTTAGCTGCTTAATGTTGGAATTGGGTCCTGTTGAGGTAGAAAACATTGGGTTTTTTAGACCAGATGAGCCTTTTCCCATGAAGTGGATATGCAGCATGAATATATTAGTAAAGTTTTAGCAGGTCTTTGGAATGCATTTGTAGCTGGAAGTGCTGCGGTGTCCAGTACCTGGACTACTGGGGGAAAACGGGTTTGTTTATATATTGCATGTGTCATCATCATCGCAATATTAAGCACTGTTATCGCATATTGCAGTTCTCCCCAATATTGTGCAGCCCTAATTTCAACAAAATCCAGGCTTAACTACACCTAAACTCCAGTCCACTCAGAGACTCCAGGTTGATTCAGATGTTAGTTTATCATTTCAGGGTTTCAGGTTCAGTCTCTGAATTTCACATAGAAAGTCACATTTCAGTCATCTGATGCTTTTTACAGCTCAAAATTCAGCAATGGAGAAAATAGTTACAGCAGAAAACAAACTAGAGAAGCCCTCAGCTCTTCCTCAGACCCGATTCCTAAAAAGAAAACCATCATTTCCAGTAAGAACCAGTTAATACCCTTTGGTTTGGTTAGAACCACCACTGACACTTAATTTCTCATTGAATCTGTCTCATAAAATCACTCGACTGATCAAATGAAATCAATATATAATAATTCTTATCTGATGTTCAATCTGATTAAGTTTAATGGATTCATTAGAAAACCAGGACTAAACTAAATTCTACTTTATCTTCACGTAAACATGAAATTTAAATCTAAATACAATTTTAATAAAACAGTTTTAGGCCTCACAACTCGATGTCAACAGAATTTAAAACAAATCTAAAGGTTGTGCTTAGACAACTAATTAGAATTACTTATTTTAACCAAACCCTTACATTGAGTTTAAATTATTTATAGTCCCTAACCTGTTTAAATCTGACAGTTTTATAACAATACTTCAAGTACTGATAAAATTAAACACCAACATTAATTAATAACCAGTTGAATCTTTAATATTCAGCTGCTGGTTGTTTTTTTAAAATGGGATGACTTTACATTGAGTTCTAATAAATCTATTAAGAACGTTTCTGTGATTTAGCTCTTCTATGCTTATGTTGTGTTTCTGATCTGACGCTTTTCCACTGACCCGAACACGAACCGCTGAACTGAATTAAACACGAGCAGGACTTCGCTAATCAAACAGCGGTCCCGAACAAACCAAATCTCTGGATAAAGAGGGAAATATAAGATGTTTAAAGAGCACACTCTACAATGCTTATTAGAAAGCCAACGAGACTAAGACGGACTTTAGTTCCGAGTCAAAACCTTTCAAACATCTGACCGTCTAAATTCCATCCACATGGTCTCGGCCGCCATGTTAGAGCCGCATACGCGTTGAGCGAAATTTAACTAAATATCGCCCAAAAGTGGCCTCTGTTAACATGTTATCCCACTAACCCAAATAAATGTGTGTTATGTGGTTATATCATCTTTTTCTAGTCACGTAAGAAGGCTAACACGAGTAAAAAATCGTTTAAACGTACAGTTCCGGACGCCTTCATGGTGTCTCCCGATCACTGCCACAGAAAAAGAGGAGGCTGTAAGGTGGAGACTGCGCATGTCAACTGAACGTAGGGCAGCCCCTTTGGACAAATTCACCCAGATACCATCTACGTCACACATTATGATTGGTTAAAAGTACAAATCTGTTTTTTAATTGGTTGAACGTCAACAGGGTCTAATTTCATTCAAAACTTTATTTAAAATGCACGCGAACAATACGCGTACAAACGAGTACAAGTCGACTAGTCTTAACTTTATTTAATGTTTGTATAAAAAAAACTTGTAAGACACAACATCAAGTGAAAGTACAGATGAAACACATTATGTAATACAACAAGATGCTATGCTAAGAACGGCAAATACAAATAATTAAATACACAAATGAATGAATGAATACGTTATTCAGAAGTGAAAACAAATCTAGACTGAATCACTTGAGCAAAGAGGAGAGAGAGGAAGAGAAAGTTTAAACCATCACTTCCATCCATCCTAACGGGGAACGTGAGATCTCTCCTGAATCAGATGGACCTGAAGTTCTGAGGATGCAGACATGTGTTTCACTGTGAGACGTGGCTGCTGCAGGATCAGATCCAGACTCCAACGTCTCTCTGCCCAGCTTTCAGACGATACCAGAAGACAGAGATTTGAAGAGGAGCAGAAAAAGCCAACAGACAAAAACAGATGGACCTGCTGCTGTGGAAGATCATCTCTGCAGACCAGATACTGAACTGATCTTCATTCAACAACAGAATGTTTTAAGTCAGAGGCTCCTTCAGATCTGCTGCAACACAGAAGATCCTTCCTGTCCATCACAGACCACTACAGGAGATCCTTCCAGTCCATCACAGACCACTACAGGAGATCCTTCCAGTCCATCACAGACCACTACAGAAGATCCTTCCAGTCCATCACAGACCACTACAGGAGATCCTTCCAGTCCATCACAGACCACTACAGGAGATCCTTCCTGTCCATAGCAGACCACTACAGGAGATCCTTCCAGTCCATCACAGACCACTACAGGAGATCCTTCCAGTCCATCACAGACCACTACAGGAGATCCTTCCTGTCCATCACAGACCACTACAGGAGATCCTTCCTGTCCATCACAGACCACTACAGGAGTTCCTAACACTGGAACAGCAAGTCACAGCCTTTTTGCGTCAGAATGGTTCAATTAGAGACAACTTCAGACTGTCATATACTATTCAATTTAAATATGGGAAGAACATACCAAATTTTGTAATGAGATTCTCAAGCAGAAAACACAAAAAAATATTTACTAAAAAAATTCAAAGTAACAAGTGTCTACATAAATGAGCATCTACAAAATGCAGATTGACAGGGAATAAGACTGCTTACAAAACAGAAACACATTGTTGAGACAGGTCTGAAACTGTGCAGGGGTCACCAACCTTAAAGGTTGAACCTTTGTGAAGCCGAGGGCTACTTCATGGGTATTGAGGCATGTAAAGGGCTACCAGGTTAATGAAATATTTATCTTTAAACTAGAATAGATCAGAGTTAAACTAATTTAATGTATAATAAACATAATCCAAAAAAGGGTTTTAAATAAAGGCAGCTGGACTTATTTGGTTCTTTGAAGACGTTTCGCTGCTCATCCGAGTAGCTTTGTCAATTCTGTCTGTAGTAAAGGAGAGAGAATCTTATAAGCTATATATCTCTCCTTTACTTCAGACAGAATTGACAAAGCTACTCGGATGAGCAGCGAAACGTCTTCAAAGAACCAAAGTAGTCCAGTTTTTAGTAGCCTTTATTTAAAACCCTTTTTTGGATTATCATGACCTGGATGACTGAGAACCTTCACCAGCATAATAAACATATTTTAAAGAAAATTGTAGTTTTTAAATCTATAATAATGCTTTTGTGATTAGAAAAAAGATGGCAGCAGCTTTTTATTTTATTTTATTTTATTTTATTTTATTTTATTATAGACTTGTGCCATTTAGAGAAAAGGCCTGTGGGCACCTTGTAAGGTTCCTGGGGGCACCAGGTTGGTGACCCCTGCTGTAGGGTATGGATACGCGTGAAAGAAGGAACAAACAGTGCTGAAATTAAAAACACTGATGACCTCACAAAACACAAAACATAGATTAAGTATGAGGATTGTGAAACACCTCATTCTGAAATGGATACAGCTGATAAAATAAACAACAGATAGTAAGTAAAATAGATGAAAGTTTATTTGATTTAAACACAGATAGTTGTGATTATTATCAAAAAGATCAACTAAATAGGGAGGTAAATATGAAGTATACACAGTCACTCATTCACCTAAACAAGGGTTTGTTTTTTAAGTTGACAATAATAAGATATTATTTAAGTAAATTTAAAATTGCAATAACAGAGACTTGGCATAAAAATAACATAATGGATGGTGGAGTTAAAATGGAGGATATGAGCTTTATTTTACAAATAGAAAAAGTAAAAAAGGTGGTGGGGTAGCAAAACAGAAATATAAAGTAGTTGAAAATATGACAACTATGGTATGGATTCAGAAAGAGATCAGTTAAAGCCCTGAAGGCACTTAATCAAGACCATAAAAAACAAAACTGGGAAGAAGTTTATGTCAGTGATGTCAACACGGTATATTATGACAATATAAAATAATAATAATGATAGTTACAGAAGTAAGTTTCACCCACATAGTTTACTCACTCCAACTGAGCTCTGAACCAAGAACAGGCAAATATACAGAGCTACGAGGAGCCAGACATTTACATTCTGACCTGGGCGTGAGTGTAGCCACACAAGAAAGTATCTAACAAATAAGATTTTTCTCATAAATATGAATATCAAATTTAACATGTCACCTCACAATTATGACTTAGAAACTTCATCATTAGACTTAGCATCAAAAGTATCTCATAATTATGATTTAGTTCTCTGAAATGAGAAATACTAGTTTATTATTACATCTCAATATTTTGACAGTCGTAGTCATAATAATGTGATATAATCTCATTATTATGACTTACAAATCTTTTTTTTTTTCCCCATAAAAGTGCGCCCCTTGTGGCGGCTCTGAATCTCTTCCTGGGCACACGGCGGTGCACCGGATGTGAACCCGGAGCGGACATGCTGTATGGTCCTAACCGACATGCGGCTGGTTTCTGGATGATTCTCAGTGTCTCCGTGATGAACAGAGGACATAAAACCACCAGAGGAATTAGTTTTCACTAAGGTGAGCTGCTTGCTTTGCTTTCGGCAAGAAAACAACCCGTTATCCGGTGTGTTAGCTTCTTCTCCGGTGATGTGACTGACAACCAGCCGACTGCTGCATCGAACCGAGTTAACCCGGTATAAAAACACTTTAGAACCGGTTTTTACGCTCGGTCAGCGCGGCAGCCGGTCAGCAGCTCCAGGTGGTTTTAGCGGGTTGAACCGCCTCTGTCACCGCCCGGTTCGGTTCTTCCAGCAGCGGGTTGCTAGCTGCGGTTAGCCGTCGTCAGCTCGTTTGAGTTGAGCTGGAAATTGTTGGTGGTTTCTGTGATTTCTGATGCACGGCTGGTTGGTGCTTGTCCAATAAGAGGAGACTTAAATCCCCGGGAGGGATACGTGGAGGTCGGTGTTAACGGTACTGGATGGTCGGAACGTCTGACTGGTAGTGTTGGGAACGTCTGACTGGTAGTGTTGACACCGTGTTGCATCATGTCGCTGTCAGAGCGCTTCGTTTATTGATTAACACTGTCTGAAGAGATCATTAGCTCTCAGGAACGATCGATTATATCTCTGGTACCATGCAGTCCGAACCAATCGGTACCAGGCAGTCTGATCCAACAGGTACCAGGCAGTCTGATCCAACAGGTACCAGGCAGTCTGATCCAACAGGTACCAGGTAGTCTGATCCAATAGGTACCAGGCAGTCTGATCCAACAGGTACCAGGCAGTCTGATCCAACAGGTACCAGGCAGTCTGATCCAACAGGTACCAGGTAGTCTGATCCAATAGGTACCAGGTAGTCTGATCCAACAGGTACCAGGCAGTCTGATCCAATAGGTACCAGGCAGTCTGATCCAACAGGTACCAGGCAGTCTGATCCAACAGGTACCAGGCAGTCTGATCCAATAGGTACCAGGTAGTCTGATCCAACAGGTACCAGGCAGTCTGATCCAATAGGTACCAGGTAGTCTGATCCAACAGGTACCAGGCAGTCTGATCCAACAGGTACCAGGCAGTCTGATCCAATAGGTACCAGGCAGTCTGATCCAACAGGTACCAGGCAGTCTGATCCAACAGGTACCAGGTAGTCTGATCCAACAGGTACCAGGCAGTCTGATCCAACAGGTACCAGGCAGTCTGATCCAACAGGTACCAGGCAGTCTGATCCAACAGGTACCAGGCAGTCTGATCCAACAGGTACCAGGTGACCTTTTATTACAAAAAAAAAAAAAGCTCAGAGAATCATAATACTCGCCCTGGACCCAGGCCTGGGGTTGAGGCCTGTGACTGAGCACCTGGTGGCCAGGCTTTCGCTCATGGGGTCTGGCCAGGACCAGTCTGAACTGGTTATATGGGGTCATCCACCTGTGGACCCTCCACCTGCAGGAAGGAAATGAAGGATCTAATTGAGTTGCAGATCAGGTAGCAGACCAAGGTGGAAGCTTTGGTGTCCCGATCCCCAGACATGAAAACTGACTGTTAGGACATGGAACATGACCTTTCTGGAGGGGAAGAAGCTGGAGCTTATGGTGTGGGGGGAGAGTAGAACCTCTGCTCCTCCAGATCAAGAGGAGCCAGTTGAAGTGGTTCGGGCATCTTCTTAGGATGTCGCCTGGACATTTTTATACATATTTTTTCATATAAATTATTATTCTAGGAGTTAAAACTTCCACATAAAGATCTATTAATCTGAATTTGTGTTGAGTGATGGTGAATTCATTGACAGGAAAAATGTATATTGCTGCTTAACAGTGATGTATCTTATAGAAAAAAGAAAAGATTAACAAATAGATTTGTACATTCAAGATTGGCCGATCACTGATTAAGTTGATTCGTGATTTTGATCACCAGACTATGTTTTGGTGCATTTATAGGATTTTGGTTTGATAGAGATTTCTGATTTTTGCACAAGCAGCTGATACCAATTCATCTCAAAGAACTAGTCATTATTTTTCTCCTTATTTGTATTTTTTCAGTGTTTTGTTAATGATTTACCTTCTTGGACATGATCAGTTCA
Organism: Callopanchax toddi; assembly: GCA_006937965.1. Classification (NCBI taxonomy): domain Eukaryota; kingdom Metazoa; phylum Chordata; class Actinopteri; order Cyprinodontiformes; family Nothobranchiidae; genus Callopanchax; species Callopanchax toddi. Next base: position 126,555 of record SSNR01000360.1, read on the forward strand.
CATCTGATCTATAAAACCTGGTTATGATGACAATTAATACCACTTAAAAAGAGGACAGAACCTTCCTATATCAGATGTTAGACTTTTAGATCAGTTAAACCGATAAAGCTGAACGTTGGCCAGTTATGGTTATTTCCAGCTGATTTTTTGCTTCATCTCTAGATTAAGTAATTAATCAAAATTTGAGAAAATTAGTGTGTGAGAAGGAACAAAAAGCATGAAAATAATGTGATGACAAGAAATAAATGACTGAATGAAAAACTAAAGTTTAAATGTGCTGCTCAGGTTGTGTGTTTGTTGGTGAGGTTGTTTCTATCCTCACAATGATGTAATTAAAAACTTTTGAACAACCTACTGAACAAAGGTAGTTTTTGGATAATAGTAAACTAAACACTGATACAAAATTTTCTCTGAGCAGATGACACACGTTTGTCCAGCAGCAGCACCAGGAACTGAACCAGTCTCAGAGCACAGTTAACCTACGAATGGCCTGCCGGTCTGTCGCTGCAGTCATGGACGAGCAGGCTCTGCTGGGGCTGAACCCGAACGCCGACGCCCCATACCGCCAGAGGGTGAGGCTCCTGGTTCTGTTGGTGCTCCTCCAGTAATGGTCTACTCTGACAGGAGGTGCCCTGTTAGCTCCGGGAACACCACAGAGTGGAACATTTTTATTATTTGGGGGATTTTATCTGATGCTGAAGTCATCTGTGTGTTTGTGCATGTGTGTGTGTGCGTGCGCAGGCCCTGGCTTACTTTGAGCAGCTCAAGGAGTCTCAGGATGCCTGGGAGGTGTGTGCCGGTGCCCTCGCTAAAGGGATTTACAGGTGAGCATCACCATCAGGTCTGACCAAGGCTTCCTGGTCGGGTAACTTCCTGTCCTTGTCCAACCAGTGTTTATCTGTGTTTCAGTGACGACCACGTCAAGTTCTTCTGCTTCCAGGTGTTGGAACATCAGGTGAAGTTCAGGTGAGGATACTTTACTAGTGTGTGTTGTTGTTGTAACCTGTGTCATTGTGTTGTAACCCAGTGGTTCTACAAGCAGAGATGCTTTTCACCCCACTCACCCACCCCTAGCGCACATGAATGTTGCTCTTCAACCTCTGATGACTCTGGTGATGCTGTTCTGCTAGTGCCTTTAGACCTGACAGCTGCTTTTGATACTGCGGACTAGGGCTGCAGCTATCGAATATTTTTGTAATCGAGTACTCTATCGAATCTTTTTTCGATTAATCGAGTACTCTAATAAATTACATGTATGTATAGATAAATATACATACATATAAATATATATGTATGTATAAATTACATGTACAATGTATAAATCTGAGAGAAAATAACAAAGTATTAAACAATTTTTAAATAAAAAATAGATATAAACCATGGTTTTGTGGCATATAAGTGCATTTACTATTATTACTGGTATTTATTGCTTACCTCGGAACTTTCTGTTATGTCACTGTCTTCTCCTCACACACCTTTTTTTCAGTCGGACTGAAGTGAAAGTGCTGCAGCAGCAAGTTATTTCCATACACGATGCGTGGCTTTGACTAATTGCTGGAATGCCTGTTTTTTGCGGCACAAATCTCATAGCATATGTTTCATTTTGCTCTGTTCCTGTTTACCTTTCCAAAATGCGGCGAAACTTTAGAGTTTTTCGGAATTTTTAACCCGCAACTCGCTACGCTGTTTTGACAGGGAGGGGAGGGGCTCTCTGCTGCTCCGTCTCACCTGTGTCTCCACCCGTGTAGCTGCGCAGGCGGTTAAATGAAGCATCTCAGTACCAAAGTCGGCACCGTGTTTTTTCGCTACCAGTACCTACCGACATCTTTCAGTCTGTACTGGTCTAGTACTAGTAGTAATAGTACGGTCTAGTTGTCCGCCATGGCTTAAGATAAATTTAAGTTACATTCGCTACTTGTGTGTGCATTCGGTGCAGTGTGTATGTGCGCCACTTATTTCGGTCCGGGTGAAACATGACCGCGGGCGATTGCAAAGCCATGAATTAATTAAATATGAATTAAACGAAGCCTCGAGGCAGAGAATTTGCCTCGAGGCTTTTTTGTACTCGAATTATTCGAGGTACTCGAAGAATCGTTTCAGCCCTACTGCGGACCATGATGTTCTTATCTCTCGGCTGGAGCACTGGGTGGGCATCAGTGGTCTTGATTAGGTCTTCAGTGGATCAGGTCTTCAGTGGATCAGGTCTTTAGTGGATCAGGTCTTTAGTGGATCAGGTCCTACCTCTCTGGGAGGAGTTTTTATGTTAAGATTGGGGATTCCTCTTCCTCTTGTGCTGAGATCTCCTGGGGGGTTCCTCAAGGCTCCATTCTCGGCCCTCTTCTGTTTTCTCTTTACCTTCTGCCACTGTGAGAAATTTTTCGGAAACAAAATATCAGTTTTCACCTGTACGCTGATGACGGTCAGGGTTTAGTTTCCCCTGAAGCAGAATGCTGCAGGCTCTGTTCAGCCTCTCCTGGACTGCCTCTCTGACATCAGGTCCTGATGGCTCTAAACTCCCTGGTTTTTAATAAGAAAAAGACTGAAGTTATTGTGTTTAGACCCAGTAGTCGACTCGACCCCCCTCACTGTGTTGATCTTTCTTCCCTGGCCCCCTATGAGAAGCCCATCATCACCAACCTTGGGGTGAGGATAGATGCTGCTTTAAAGTTAGACAGTCAGGTGAACGGAGTTGTTAGATCCTGTTTCTTCCACCTTCACCATCTGTCTAAGATTAAGCCGTTTCTGTCAAAATCCCATCTTGAAACAGTGATTCGTGCTGTAATTGTAATTCACTGTACGCAGGAATCAGCCAGGCATCGATCTCTCGACTCCAGCTGGTCCAAAACGCAGCGGCCAGATTTTTAACAGGAACCAGAAAGAGGGAGAACATTACACCTGTTTTAGCCTCGCTTCATTGGCTCCCGATTCACCAGCGAATTAGTTTTAAACTTCTTTTATTTGTTTTTAGGTCTCTTAATGGCAGTGCTCCTTTTTATTTGACTGAACTCCTGCAGACATGTGTCCCATCTCACTCCCTCAGATCCTCAGAACAGCTGTTGCTGGTTGTTCCAAAGACTAAACGTAAATCCAGAGCCTTTTCAGTCCTCGCCCCAAAACTCTGAAATGACCTCCCACATCCTGTCAGACAGGCTCCATCACTTGCGGTTTTTAAGTCTCGACACTTTTATTCTCTAGCCTTTAGTCAGGAGTGAGTGGTGGCACTAGATTGTTTGTTTGTTTTATGGTTCTCTTATGGATTTGTTTTATCTTGTTTTTATTGTTTTAACCTTTTTAACCTGTCTTTTACCTGCATCTATTTTACTGTTTTATTGGTATGGATATGTTTTATGTTTATTTTAGTGTTAAGCACTTTGGTCAGTCTCTGTATTGTTTTAAAGTGCTTTATAAATAAAGGTGCTATGCTATGCTATGCTATTCAACACCGTCCAACACCCCCAACCCCGGAGCCACCGGTCCTGCTAAGAGCAAATCTAAATCGCAGTATTTCTGGGTAATTTTCTGCCGGTTAAAGTGACAAACATCTCAATCGTGCTTCCGTTCTCTGTAAACTGGTCTGGGTTGCCACAGATACTCAACGTTATCCAGCAAAGAAGACCGTAAAACACAGTCGTAACACAAAAACCTGCCCAAGCACGAATACAGACACTAATCAATCATACAAAGCCGACCCCCCACACCCCCAGACATCTCACCACGCTCCTCTAGGGGGCACACCACACTATTTGATTTGAGGAGTGCTGTTATAACCTGTGTTGTGTCAGTACTTGTGTCGTGTTGTTGTTTTTGCGTTGTAGTAACTTGTGTTGTGTTGCAGACACACTGCTCTGAGTGCAGCTCAGCAGCAGCTAATCAGAGACACGTTGATGAAGTGGCTCCAGTCTCAGGTAACCATGAGCTCTCGTTTACCTGTTTATCAGGCGATAACTGTCTCATCAGAACCAGTCAGAACTAATCAAAACCCACCAGAACCAGTCCACCAGAACCCATCCATTAGATCTAGTTCATCAGAACCAATCCGAACCAGTCCACCAGAACCCATCCATTAGATCTAGTTCATCAGAACCAATCCGAGCCAGTCCACCAGAACTAGCCCTTTTAGGTAACATTCTGCTCAGGTAGTTTTCTAATCAGAATTTCCAGAATGGAAACTCTGTTCATCTTTGTAAAAAGTAAAAGTCAAAACTTGAAACAAAACCCAGAATAAACCCAGTTTAAGCCATGAATAAAACCAATTCAAACCCAGGAACTGTCTGATTATATTGACTCATTATTTTAACAGAAATTCTGCTTTCACATTTATTCCTTCTGAGTTTCTGAACTCAAACTGCTCTTCAATTTGAAATTAATAATTTTACTTTAAACACTTGGATTTCTCTATTTACTCCTTCAGATCAAGTCAAAGTTTTGTGTAAATAATTTCCTTCCAACTAAAATGTGTTTAAACAATCAGGATGATGGAGGTGTCGCTTTAACATCAGGATGATGTTATTTCTCTGCAGCTGATGAACGCTCAGCCAGAGAAATCCTTCATCAGGAACAAGGCAGCTCAGGTGTTTGCCCTCACCTTCATCATGGAGTATCTGACTCTGTGGCCCAAGTTCTTCTTTGACATCCTGTCCCTGGTGGGTCTGAACCCACACGGTGTTGATGTCTACCTGAGGACACTGATGGCCATCGATGCCGAGGTGGTGGACAGGGACATCCTGCACACACCGGAGGTGAGGATCTAGTTGCTAATGCCTTGCTAACATGTTAACATTTTGCTAATGATTTGTTAACATGTTAACATTTTGTTAACTGGTGTAAATGTGTTATTAACATGTTAACATGTTCTCCAGGAGACTCGGAGAAACACTCTGATCAAAGACACCATGAGGGAGCAGTGCATCCCGAGCCTGGTAGAGTCCTGGTTCCAGATCCTGACGGCGTACCAGCGCTCCCACCCAGAGCTCACCTGCCAGTGTCTGGAGGTGGTGGGGGCCTATGTATCATGGATTGACCTGAACCTTATTGCCAACGACCGGTCAGTCTGCCACATGGAGCTCAGTCCTAACCTCTAATGCTGCAGGAAGTCCAGCGAATGACGTGTAAAGCGTGTTTGTGTGTTTCAGGTTTGTGAACCTGTTGCTGAGTCAGATGTCGATGGAGGAGCTCAGAGAGGAGGCCTGCGACTGCCTGTTTGAAATCATCAGCAAGGGAATGGACCCGGTGGACAAAACAAAGCTGGTGGAGTCTCTGTGCCTAGTTCTGCAGTCAGCTGGGTTCTTCAGTGTGGATCAGGTAGAACTTCCTGTCCTTTATGTCATTTTGAAATCTTTTATGATAGCATTTTATGATTGATATTTATTGATGATTTTAGATTTCAACTTGACTTGCTTTTTACACCATTTTTATGTATTTTATCTCATTCTTTGTATATGTGTGTCTGAAACTTGTCTTGCTGCTTTTCTTGGCCAGGGCACTCTTGGAAAAGAGATTTTTAATCTCATTGAGTTTTATTCCTGGATAAATAAAGGTTTTGATTGACTTCCATCATATGCAAATCAGGAATGTTTCAGAGATAAACATCCTGGAGCCTCATAGCTTTGACTAACAAACCAATAGATTGTGAAAGAGCAACTAGTAGATCTGGAGATGTTTCCCTAAACAACTCAGGATGAAGACGTTACCTGTTCAGGTTCTGGAGATAAACCTGTTTTAATAAAGACAGACTTTAATGAACTGAAGACTATTTGTTGACTGTCTGAAAGCAGAAGATCACGCAGTCTCCCTGAACTACTTCTTGTCTTCTCAGGAGGACGATGTGGACTTCCTGGCTAAGTTCTCCCGGCTGGTGAATGGCATGGGTCAGAGTCTGGTTCTGAGCTGGACCAAACTGGTGAAAGCTGGAAACGTGAAGGAGGCGACCGAGACGCTACAGGCCATTGAGGCCAAAGTGCAGCTGCTACTGCAGCTGCTGGTCCACGAGGATGATGACATCTCTTCCAACATCGTGTGCTTCTGCTACGACTATCTGCATGTCCTCAAACAGGTGAGTCCCACGCTCAGCGCCACCTCTCAGCAGCAGCTTGTGTCAGAACTGAGATGTGATCTGTGGATTTTTCTTTCACAGCTTCCTCAGCTGACCGAGCATCAGAAAGCAAACATTGAGGTGAGTAGATGAGTGGAGCTTCAGGTCATCTGGTTTCAGGTTCTGACCAGAGTTAAAGTTCTTCTCTCTGTGTGAAGGCCATCATGCTCGCTGTGATGAAGAAACTGACCTATGATGACGAGTACAACTTTGACAATGAGGTGAGGATGTGACGCTTGTAAGGTTGTGTGTTTTGGTGAGGCGGTGTGTTTTGTAGTGAAGGTTTTGTACGATGATGTGAGATTGTGTAATTTGTTGGCGAAAGTTTGAATTGTTGTGACGTGCTGAGGTTGTTTGGTGGGGTGAGGTTATGTGTTTTACTGAGGTTTTGTGTGAGAATGTGTTATTGTCTGTGAGGCTTTTTGTGTGATGTGGGGATGTAGTGTTGAATGTTAATGTGGTGTGGTGTGGTGAGGTTGTGTGGTGCGATGAGTTGTGTGTTTTTTAGTGAGTTTGTTTTGTCATGGAGGTTTGGTGTGTCATGGTGAGGTTGTGTTACTGATTGAGGTTGTGTGGCGTGGTAGTGAGGGTTTGCGTCTTATTTTGTAGGTTTTGTGTGATGTGGTGATGTTGTATTGCATGTTAAGGTTGTGTGGCATGGTGAGGTGTTGCAGGGTGAGGTTGTGTTATATGTCTGAGGTTGTGTGTTGGAGTGAGGTTGTGTTATTTGTGTTAGGGGTTGCATGACTTTAATATTTTTTTAAAGTCTTCTACCAAGTAATGAAAGTCAAGTCGACTTTGACTAATCGCTGATGATGTCATACAGACGCAGTAGACAGGACGGCTTTATAAAACTTGACAGGCTTTATTGCAAAAACGTATTTCTAATGCGACAACAAACAGCTCAGAAAACATTCTTCAGTGCAGAGCAGAGTTGTCTTAGGCAGCACTTTGGTTTTAGTTTCAAGCCTTTTGGACTAAAATGCTGATTAGTTTTAGTCATATTTTAGTCATGTCTATATGCAAAACAGTTGTTCGGCCATAATTATAACAAAGACGTTCGCTATAATGAATAAAATCACTCAAAGCTTGTTAGCTTAGCCTTTAGCTCATCGGAGGTTTGAATGGGCTGAATTTAGCGCCACATTTTTAGTAAAACAAAAGAAACAAACAGAGCAAAGATTCACCATTCAGTTGATTAAATAAGGACAGTCAATCGATAGGGTCATCACAAGCTGTCAAGAACGCCAGAGAGACGATAGACTGGTCGCCCCAGAACTGATCAAAGGGTCAACCCCTTCAAAAAATGTTTACGTCATCAACAGTAAAATTAGTTCACCTAAATAAAGTTTTACAACCTCACACATAACGTTTTTGTTTCGCCGAAGAATACCCACGAGTCACGACTCATTTACGTCTGAGGAATCCATTTTGTCAGCCAATTTCACTTGATCAGCGACTAATAAAAATAAAAAGTCACTACAGAGCAGAAAAGTTGAATAGTCGACTGATTCGTGCAACCCGTAATTTGTGTAGCAGGAACATATTAAAAAGGGGTCAAATCAGACATTAATGTGATCAAGCAAACTCATAAAATTAATAAAATTATGAATATTGATTTTGTTTGTCTTCAGTCTGCGATTGGACCTGAAGAAAGGTTCGTTTTATGTCCAGGGAATTTCCTTTGTCAACAATTTGACCCAGAGGCAACTTTACTTTATACAAATCTGCTTTATTACTAAACAAACATAACTTGAAGCTCTGATTGTACCTCCTTGTGAACATTGATAAGTCCCCTGTGGGTAGTGTTTGCTCTGTTGGGGCCTTTTCTGTTTGCTACATCTGTGTGAGGTTTTGCTTTGTGTGACATCATGATTGTGTTCCAGGGTGAGGATGAGGCCATGTTTGTGGAGTACAGGAAGCAGCTGAAGATGCTGTTGGACCGACTAGCTCAGGTTTCTCCTGAGCTGCTGCTGGAAGCCGTCCGCCGGGTATTCACCAGCACCATGCAGTGAGCGCACTTTTTTATTGGCTCACACTGAAAAACGTCCTCACTGAGACAACAGTCGTTGTTTGAGGGTTTTAAAGATGCTTGACATCCTAAAGATGTCTCTTTTAAACATTTCTATCCTAATGATGATGATGCTGGACTTCCTCCTCAGGGCCTGGCAGACGACTCCCTTCATGGAGGTGGAGGTGGCCATCAGGCTGCTCTATATGCTCGGCGAGGCGCTGCCGGCATCTCACGGCGCTCACTTCTCCGGCGACGTGGCGAAGACGAGTGCCCTGCAGGACATGATGAGGACGGTGAGTCACATGACCAAACAGCTGATGGTTGTTGTTGTGGGCAGTTCTTCAATGCGTTCTGCCTCCTCAGCTCGTGTCCTGTGGCGTCAGCAGCTACCAGCACACCTCTGTTTCTCTGGAGTTCTTTGAGACCGTGGTCCGATACGATAAGTTCTTCATCGTGGAGCCGCAGCACATCCCCAATGTTCTGGTGAGCCTTAGCCTCCTTCGGCCTGTATTTTAAAATGTACTGAGATGTTTAAACTGTGTTTGGTGTCAGATGGCGTTCCTGGACCAGAGAGGACTGAGACACAACAGCCCGAAGGTTCGGAGTCGTGTGGCGTACCTGCTGTCCAGGTTCATCAAGACACTGCAGTGAGTTCAGCTGCTGGTTCGGTTTTAGGAGCTGCTTCTTTTGCACAAACGGCTCTAATTGTTTCAAATGTTTCTGTTGGTAGTAAACACATGACGGCCTTCATCGAGGACATCCTGACGAGGATCCAGGACCTGCTAGAGCTCACTCCTCCTGTAAGCTCCTTCACTTCATTGCAGTTTCCTCCTTGTTTCTTTGCTCAGCCTCCTCACGCCGGCCTTCCATGCAGGAGAACGGCTTCCCGGCGCTGCTGACCAGCGATGACCAGCTCTTCATGTTTGAGGCGGCTGGCGTGCTGATTGTGAGCGGCGAGTGTCCTGTGGACCGGAAGCAGGCTCTAATGAGGAGCCTGCTGACACCATTGATGGATGCTTTCCGCTTGCTGCTCGCCAAACTGTTGCAGGAAACGGAGGAGGAACGACAGGCCGCCCTCGCTGACTGCCTGAGCCATGCGGTCGGCTTCGCCAGGTGGGACTGGTTCACACAGTAGAAATTTAGAAACCATCTGTCAGTTGCTCTGACTGTTGTTTGTGTTTCTGCAGTCGCACCAGCAAAGCATTCAGCAACAAGCAGACGGTGAAGCAGTGCGGCTGCACCGAGGTCTACAGGGACTGTCTGCAGAACTTCCTGCCTGCACTGAGCTGCCCTGTCCAGCGGGGGATGCTGCGCAGCGCCGTGCGCTCCTTTCTGCACCGCATGATCATCTGCCTGGAGGAGGAGGTACTTCCCTTCATTCCTGCTGCCTCAGAGCACATGCTGAAGGACTGTGAGGCCAAAGACCTGCAGGAGTTCATCCCTCTTATCAGCCAGATCACAGCTAAGTTCAAGGTACAAACAGAAACCAGAACCGGGCCAGCTGTTTATCCAGAACCACCTCGCTAACATGCTCCTCTTGTTGCCATGGCAGCGGCAGGTGTCCCCCTTCCTGCAGCAGATCTTCATGCCGCTGGTGCTCGCCATCTTCGAGGTCCTGGCGAGGCCGGCTGAGGAGAACGACCAGACTGCGGCACTGGAGAAGCAGATGCTAAGGAGGAGCTACTTCAGCTTCATCCAGGCCATCGCAGGAAGTGGGATGAACGAGGTGATGGCCAACCAGGGTGAGCAGCTGCATTAGTGTGATGGTCGGGGTTCTGGGTCTGCAGAGGTCCAACAAACAGCTGGACATGGTCCGTAAAACGAGATGAGCTGTGTTGTAGTTTTTAGTTTGAGTCTTCCTGTTACTAGCCTAACTGGTCCCAGTTCTGGTTCAGTCCAGGTTCTAGAGCCAGTTCTAAAATGGTTCTGTAAAGATCCTGCACCAAAACATCTCTGAGGTTCTGTAGAGGATCACAGGACAGTAATGTGATTTACACAGATCACAGTTTTCATCTCTGTCTTTCCTTTAAACCTCTGGAGACCCATGGACCAGCTTTGTCCTGCAGCCTGACGGCTCCCCTAAACTCTGGTGTCCACCAGTGAGTACGGGGGTTACCGCCATGACTAGCACTGGTAATAAAGAAGTAAAATTGATATGGCAAGTTGTTGATAAAGTGCTAATCCTGATACTCCCTCTGGTGGCTTTAAGACCAGAAGTGGTTTGATGTTAATTAGATAGTCCACAAGGGGTTGATGGCAGCAGCACAGGTCTACACGGCTGCTGAAAACCATGTTGGAGGAGGTGATTTCACGTGACCCGGTTTTGTCTTGTTTCCAGGAGCAGAAAACATAGAGCGGGTTCTATTCACCATCATCCAGGGCGCGGTGGACTTTCCAGATCCCATCGCTCAGAAGACCTGCTTCATAATCCTGTCCAAGCTGGTGGAGCTGTGGGGTGAGTCGCAGCTCTTGCTCCCATTGGTTGGTTTAAGTCCAGCCCTCATTCCTGTGTTCTGGTTCTGATCCCATCTGCAGGAGGGAAAGACGGCATGGTGGGCTTCCCTGATTTCATCTACAAACACATCGTCCCCGCGTGTTTCCTGGCTCCTCTCAAACCGACCTTTGACCTCTCTGATGCTCAGACGGTGCTGGTGAGTATCTGGACTGGAGTCCATTCTGATAGGCTGGTTTGGTTCTGAATGATAAGCTGGACTCTGCTTTGTTTCAGACGCTGTCGGAGTGCGCGCTCACGCTGAAGATGATTCATCTCAAACGGGTAAAACTCCTCAACCTGTGGCTTTGTGTCATTTGTTGTTGTCATTTAAACATTTGTTTGTTTGCTTTTGTTTCAGGGTTCAGAGTTCATCCATTTCCTGCAGCATGAGTACCTGCCGTCCCTGCAGGTGACTCCAGAGATCGCACAGGTAATCAGAATGTTTTTACAACTTAAACCATTAAACAGAGATGCCCAAAAACTGGTGATTGATTGGAATCAGTCAATACCAAAAGTCAAAATCAAAATGACATTGTTTTTTAATTTTAGTTCATAATTTATTTTCCTGTTTTTCCAATTGTTGGTGTTTTCTAAAATAAAATCAGACCCTTGTTAATTTTTGAAAAACTTTACTTTTAGTTTTAGCTTCAGGCTGCAAATCACAGTTCCCAGCTTGCTGTTTTTATCTAAAAACTCACAAAACAACTTCTAAAAGTTAATCCATTGTGCTGAAGTAGATACAGGTAAAACCCTCCATCCATCAGGAGGTCTACAGGAAAAATGTCCTCCTATTTGGGAGGCAGGCTCACATCTCATCACGGAGCCAGGAGCAACCGACAGTCTGACAACTTCAACCTAGGATGTGGCTCCTCCCCTTAAGCCTAATTCATACTCCACGAGAAGAAAGAACTTTGTTCTCGCTGGGGGTCTGCGAGAACAAAATCGCATCATTTTGTTCTCAGAGACCCAGTTCGGCAGCGCTAACGGCTTGTTCTTGTGCACATCAGCTGAGCCGAACTTTTTCGGCAGGATGTCTGAGAACAACTGCTGTGATTGGTCAGACAGGGAGGATAAGCGTGGTTTTGCGGGTAGCGGTTGACGTTTTTCTCCGGCGCCTGCTGTGCTGCTTTGTGCTGACGGACCTGAGGAGTCACGTTCTGGATCGACCCGCGATAGGCGGACCAGTGCGGGCCGCGAGGGTTTGCGCTGTAGACCCGTATGCCTCCTCGGGTAGCGACGATGAATCATTTTAAACTGCACACGCACGCACGCACACACACACACACACACACATCTGATGCACACACACACACACACACATCTGATGCACGCACACACACACACATCTGATACGCACACGCACACACACATCTGATACGCACGCACACACACACACATCTGATGCACGCACACACACACACACACTCTGATGCACGCACACACACACACACACACACATCTGATGCACGCACACACACACACACACACACATCTGATGCACGCACACACACACACATCTGATACGCACACGCACACACACATCTGATGCACGCACACACACACACACACATCTGATGCACGCACACACACACACACACATCTGATGCACGCACACACACACACACACACACACACATCTGATGCACGCACACACACACACACACACACATCTGACGCACGCACACACACACACACACACACATCTGATGCACACACACACACACACACATCTGATGCACGCACACACACACACACACATCTGATGCACGCACACACACACACACACACACACACACACACACACACACACACACACACACACACACACACACACACACACACACACACACACACACACACCTGATACACACACACACACACACACATCTGATGCACGCACACACACACACATCTGATACGCACGCACACACACACACATCTGATGCACGCACACACACACACACACACATCTGATGCACGCACACACACACACACACACACATCTGATGCACGCACACACACACACATCTGATACGCACGCACACACACACACATCTGATGCACGCACGCACACACACACACACACACACACACATCTGATGCACGCACACACACACACACACACACATCTGATGCACGCACACACACACGCACACGCACGCACGCACACACACACACACACACATCTGATGCACACACACACACACACACATCTGATGCACGCACACACACACACACATCTGATACGCACGCACACACACACACATCTGATGCACGCACGCACACACACACACACACACACACACATCTGATGCACGCACACACACACACACACACACATCTGATGCACGCACACACACACACACACACATCTGATGCACGCACACACACACACATCTGATACGCACACGCACACACACATCTGATGCACGCACACACACACACACACATCTGATGCACGCACACACACACACACACTCTGATGCACTCACACACACACACACACACACATCTGATGCACACACACACACACACATCTGATGCACGCACACACACACACACATCTGATACGCACGCACACACACACACATCTGATGCACGCACGCACACACACACACACACACACACACATCTGATGCACGCACACACACACACACACACACATCTGATGCACGCACACACACACACACACACACATCTGATGCACGCACACACACACACATCTGATACGCACGCACACACACACACATCTGATGCACGCACGCACACACACACACACACACACACATCTGATGCACGCACACACACACACACACACACATCTGATGCACGCACACACACACACACACACACATCTAGCACACACCACACACACACACACACACACACACACACACACACACACACACACACACACACACACACATCTGATACGCACACCTACATTGCTGAAGCAGTTTGACAGCTGAGTTCTCGGGGAGTATGAATGATTCCCTTTCTTGTTCTCAGAGCTCCCCAGCAAGAACAAATTTCTTTCTTCTTGTGGAGTATGAATAGGCCTTTACTCTACTGTCAGTTTTGGACCTCCTGAATCATCATAGGTCCAGTTGCCATGGTTACCAAGGACAGCTCCCATTATATCTTATTGTCCTTTTGCTACATCGTCACATTTTAAGTAGTCCTATCAGTTAATCATCTACAGTAAGGACCACTCCAACAGGTGACATCACTTAAAGTGAGGAAACAGGAAGTAGTCCTCTGACCGAAGTAATACTCATGTCTAGTTTTTCTGTAAATTAACTTTGAATGCAGATATGTGCAGTATTTTTTTATGTATCAAAGTTTTCTAAATGTTTAAATGATAGTTCAGGTCTAAACTATGATCTATATTTAGTTCCACAACATATGTTATTCCTCTGAAGACCCTCCTTCCTCCTATAGGCCCCTTTGAATTCTTTCTGACCGGCGAACTTTTTCAGCCAATAACATTCAAATTTTTGCATTGTGGGCTGTCAGTCAACGTGCATGCACTTCGCGCAAATCTGTAGAGGTGGGGGCCTGGGGCTGCATGCGCCCAGGACTCTCCGTGTCTCTCTGTTTACAGTCTGGTCAGCTCATGGAGAAGTCAGAGCTCATTTCTACTAAAAAGTTATCCATTACTACTACCATTGCTACTGAGGGATTTATTTTTATTTTTAAACGTTTCTCCTCATGGCAAGGCTTGCCAAGGATATGCGTTTGTTTTGGTGAAGAATTCCATTGTGGAGAGAATGCAGTTCATTTCTGGGTTATGGAGCTTCAGTGCAGAAGCTTGCACTGAGAGAGCCACGTTTCATAAGCACAGTGACAGACAGGGCTCAACACCCCCATATACAGTTAAGAGAACATGATTTGTGAGCTGTGAATGATTGAACCCTGAAATATAATCTTAGTTTGAGCAGGAGCTGGGGCTCAGAGCCACAACACACAGTTTATGCCTGGCTGAGAGACCGGAGTGATGACTGCACACACGCGACCGCACGCGCCTGTATAGGTGGGGTTATAAAACGTGGGAGGTTGGGAGAATGCATGTTTAGGGAGGGGCCGTGATACGTTGGATTGAAAAACTGCTCTCTTGCTGAAATACTCTACATATCTGCTTTAATTTGGGTTAATTTCTCATGTGAATCTTTTTTTTTTTTTGCCAGGCCACAGGTTGAAAATAAGAATGTGTTTTTAATCTGTTTTTACTGGTTAAATTAAGGTTAAAAAAAGAAAAATTATTATTATTTAAAGGCAGTTTTTTAGCTCTCACTGAATTTGGACATTTGTGTGATTCTGTGTGTTATTTCCTCTAACAGGAAGTGTGTCACGTGCTCCAGCAGCCTGACATTAAAGTCCTGAAGAACTACATCAAGGTACGAGTTCTAGCATAGTTCTAGAACAGCGCCATCTTGTGGCAGCTTGGTTTTGTTACCAGTAAATTTAGCTTTGGATTTTTTTCCCTTTGGGTTTCTGATTGAAGGTGTTGAGGTTTGAGTGATTTTATTGTTCTGATCTAAATCCAGTGCTGCTTGGAGGATTTTTGCCACCTACTATGATGCGTAACCATAGCAACTACATACTTGTTCATAAGTGGGAGGAGCTGATTGACATCTCTAAAACTCAAATAAACCCAAACTGAGACCCAAAATCCCAGCGTAGTTAAAGAGCAGGAGCAAAGAGGAGAGAGAAGTTGAAACCATCACTTCCATCCATCCATCCTAACGGGGAACGTGAGATCTTCCCTGAATCAGATGGACCACTAAAGAAGGTCCTTCCCACCCACAGCTAGAACTGCCTACAATGACTTAAGAACCATAATGAGTTTCTGAAACATCAAATTATCTCTGGATTAATACAGTATCATCTGGGCGTTGTCATGTTTAGATTTGTTGACTCCCTTTGTTTTGTCTGCAGGCATTTTTTCAGAGAGCAAAGCTGTGAAACTGGATGTCCATCAGGACCAAAGGACAGGAAGTGGAAGACACTCACCGCTCAGCAGAAAGGAACTCATCTTAGAGACACTTTTGCACTTAAGAAGAAAATGTTACAGAGGTATAGGATGTGGGAATGAAGCTGATAAAACCTGGGAGTGAAACGATGAGCTGTTCGCTGGATGCAGCTCCGAGGCTCTGGAGGAACTGACCTCGGATCAAATGACAGGATTCTGTTAGATTCATGAGACGCTCTAGAAATATTTCACCAGATTCATACGTTGCGTTTTGCTGCTGCAGGACAGAAAAAAGGGCAGAACATTAGTTTGATTAAAACAAGCTTTTGATTTTTCTTTTGGAAGAAAATGTAGATTTTTTAGTTTGCAGTTAAACGTTTCTTCTAGTTTTTCATCTCAAAATGAGTCTGTTTGGTGATGTTGGAACTTTCAGGACTCGTCATCAGCTGCTTGTGGTGGAATTGTTTTTTAAAGGATAATGAAGCTGAAATGAAACAGTGTAAATAAGAGATAGATGCTAAAAAATGTAAATAAAGTTTAGTTTTTAAAATTCCCCACCTGGGACCTCTGCTGAAGCCTGAGAGGAAAACATGCAGCTGAAGGAATGTTTCTGAATCTTCCTGGTTTCAATTTGCCTGATTTGTGTTTAAATTTTGAGCCCACAAACGTTTAAATCAAAAAAAATTTTTTTGTCAAAATATACTGAGGACTAACGTAAACTTTCCTTGCAGATCTGAATTGAACAAAGGTTTTGAGTTTAATCATTGTTTCCCTGCTGTTTTGTATTTTCTCCATCATGAGATGAAAGTAAAAATTCTGAACGAAGCCTCTGAAGTCAGACTTTAGATCTGAAAGGTTTTTTATTATTTATTTTGGTCAATTCATTGATTACTTTCATTTGAGGAGAACCTTTGTTTTGTAAAAAAAAAAACAAACAAGTGTATTTCAGGAGCAAAGTTTTAATTTTTGCCTTCATTTTTGTAAATGCTTTGATTTTTTTTGTGTTAAAAATTTAGGTCAGTTTAATTATTTTAGTAATCATTTTCAATTATTATGTAGATTTTTTTTGTAATTTTGACCCAAATATATATATATATATATTTTAATCTCTGGTTCACAATTCCTTCTCATTTTGAACTTCAGACTCTGACACGTTTGGGGTCAAAGGTCAGTCACGTTAAAGCGGCACTCCGGAGGATTTCATCAGGAGAGCAGTTTTTGAATCTAGCGTCTAAAGGCTCCTCCTCAAAACATCTCGACACGCGCGTCCGGTCGCGTGTGCGCGCGTGCACGCGGCGCATATACTTCGGACATGAACTGTACAGCTCAGTGTGTAGGGTTTAATCACTCACAGTTCACAACTCTTATTCCAACAACACTACGAGGGTCTGATGAGCCCTCTCTGTCCCTGCTGCTTCTGATATTAGCTCTGTTAGCAGAGAGCTGCTGCTGGACTCTGAAGCTGAACTTGACTCGGCCCTGGATGAACTTTCTGACCAAAATAAACGCGTAACCCTGTCAAGCCTTGCCATTCTGTGAGGTGAAAGGTTTAAAAATAAAAATAAATCCATCTTTAGCTGGAGAATGGGTAGGTTTTTAGTAGAAATGAGCTGTGAGTCCTCAGTGAACGGCTGAGACGGCAGAGAAACACACGGAGCGTCCTGTACGACAGCGCCCCCTACTGGTACAGGTTTGGTCGATGCGCGTGCATGTTGAGAGAATGCAGACATTTGAATTTCATTGGCTGAAAAATGTCGGCGGCAAGAAATAATGGAAAGGGGTCTCTAGGAGGAAGGAGGGTCTTCATCAGAATGACAGATGTTGTGGAACTCAACCCATAGATCATAGTTTAGACCTGAAATATCATTTAAAACATTTAGAAAACTTTGATACAGAGAAAAATGCTCCAGAGAGCCGCTTTAATGTTTATATGAAAATGAGTTGAATAAGGGGATGTTTGTGTCTGAATGTGGCAGCAGGATTTATTGTCTTCTCTGCAGTAATCTGATTACTCTGCAGCTGATTGAGGCTCAGTTCAGAAACCATCCTAAAGCTGATCCAGGACCTGCAGGATCAGAGTCGTTTCCATCTTGAGACAACTGCCTCGTGAGGGACTTCAGGAACCTCGTGTGTTCGCACAAAATCCTGGCTGGGGAAGTGAACTAAATAAGATCAGATTCCCAGTAGAACATTATTGTGAAGCCTCCAGGAAGAGCCTGTGATTTTCAAAGCTCCATCACAGGATGGAGATGTTTCTGTTAACGAGACATTTTGATTCAGGTGAATCTGAATTGGTGGCGCAGTTGGTTAGCACTGTTGCCTCGCAGCAAGAAGGTCGTGGGTTCGCGTCCCGGCTCTGCGGCCTCTCTGTGTGGAGTTTGCATGTTCTCCCCGTGCGTGCATGGGTTTCCTCCGGGTACTCCGGTTTCCTCCCACAGTCCAAAGACATGACTGTCAGGCTAATTGGGCTGGTAAATTGTCCTTAGGTGTGAGTGGGTGTGTGGTTGTTTGTCTCGTTCGTCTCTGTGTGGCCCTGCGATGGACTGGCAACCTGTCCAGGGTGTCCCCCGCCTCTCGCCCCTTGACCGCTGGAGATAGGCACCAGCTCCCCCCGCGACCCTCTGTGGAGAAATAAGCAGCTACAGAAGATGGATGGATGGATGGATGAATCTGAATTGGTCTCTGATGGTCAAACCAGCGTTGTGTCGTCATTCTTCTATTGAATGACATGATTTGAAGCAGAGCAGCTGGAACGCTTTAAATTCATTTAGTTGATATCAATTCTTCCTGCTGTGCAGGAAGTCTGTGTGTCTCCAAACCTCTTCCTGTTTCCAGAGCATCGCTACCTTCAGGGACTCTGGTCTTCTTTTAGTTGAAACTGGAGTTTCTCAGTTTTCTTCAGAGCTTGAGGATCTCTAAATGTACAGGTCCTTCTCAAACAATTAGCATATTGTGATAAAGTTCATTATTTTCTGTAATGTACTGATAAACAGACTTTCATATATTTTAGATTCATTACACACAACTGAAGTAGTTCAAGCCCTTTTATTGTTTTAATATTGATGATTCTGGCATACAGCTCATGAAAACCCAAAATTCCTATCTCAAAAAATTAGCATATCATGAAAAGGTCCTCTAAACGAGCTCTGAACCTAATCATCTGAATCAACTAACTCAAAACACCTGCAAAAGATTCCTGAGGCTTTTAAAAACTCCCAGCCAGGTTCATTACTCAAAACTGCAATCATGGGTCAGACTGCCGACCTGACTGCTGTCCAGAAGGCCATCATTGACACCCTCAAGCAAGAGGGTAAGACACAGAAAGAAATGTCTGAATGAATAGGCTGTTCCCAGAGTGCTGTGTCAAGGCACCTCAGTGGGAAGTCTGTGGGAAGGAAAAAGTGTGGCAGAAAACGCTGCACAACGAGAAGAGGTGACCGGACCCTGAGGAAGATTGTGGAAAGGACCGATTCCAGACCTTGGGGGACCTGCGGAAGCAGTGGACTGAGTCTGGAGTAGAAACTTCCAGAGCCACCGTGCACAGGCGTGTGCAGGAAATGGGCTACAGGTGCCGCACTCCCCAGGTCAAGCCACTTTTGAACCAGAAACAGCAGCAGAAGCGGCTGACCTGGGCTACAGAGAAGCAGCACTGGACTGTTGCTCAGTGGTCCAAAGTACTTTTTTCGGATTAAAGCAAATTTTGCATGTCATTCGGAAATCAAGGTGCCAGAGTCTGGAGGAAGACTGGGGAGAGGGAAATGCCAAACTGCCTGAAGTCCAGTGTCAAGTCCCCACAGTCAGTGATGGTCTGGGGTGCCATGTCAGCTGCTGGTGTTGGTCCACTGTGTTTTATCAAGGGCAGGGTCAATGCAGCTAGCTATCAGGAGATTTTGGAGCACTTCATGCTTCCATCTGCTGAAAAGCTTTATGGAGATGAAGATTTCATTTTTCAGCACGACCTGGCACCTGCTCACAGTGCCCAAACCACTGGTAACTGGTTTACTGACCATG
Source organism: Callopanchax toddi (assembly GCA_006937965.1). Taxonomy (NCBI): domain Eukaryota; kingdom Metazoa; phylum Chordata; class Actinopteri; order Cyprinodontiformes; family Nothobranchiidae; genus Callopanchax; species Callopanchax toddi. The sequence continues at coordinate 146,137 of SSNR01000360.1, forward strand.
GTATTACTGTGGTACTCTCCTGACCTGAACCCCAGAGAGAATCTGTGGGATATTGTGAAGAGAAAGTTGAGAGACGCAAGACCCAACACTCTGGATGAGCTTAAGGCCGCTATCGAAGCATCCTGGGCCTCCAGAACACCTCAGCAGTGCCACAGGCTGATCGCCTCCATGCCACGCCGCATTGAAGCAGTCATTTCTGCAAAAGGATTCCCCACCAAGTATTGAGTGCATAACTGAACATTTGAAGGTTGACTTTTTTTTTGTATTAAAAACACTTTTCTTTTATTGGTCGGATGAAATATGCTATTTTTTTGAGATAGGAATTTTGGGTTTTCATGAGCTGTATGCCAAAATCATCAATATTAAAACAATAAAAGGGCTTGAACTACTTCAGTTGTGTGTAATGAATCTAAAATATATGAAAGTCTAATGTTTATCAGTACATTACAGAAAATGAACTTTATCACAATATGCTAATTTTTTTAGAAGGACCTGTAGATAAATGTATTAAATTCCCTCTGCTTTAGCTTTCTTTTTTCATTTTGCAGATTCATCAAAAATTGCAAACTCATTTTTGTAATCGTCTTTAATTCTAGAACAAAAGCCAACTCACATCGGAAGTAAAATTAGATTTTTACGTTTCTCTACCATAAATTAACTCAATAACTCAAAAACAAACCAATCAGAGCGAGCGTGTTGTGTGTTTGAGTGTAAAGTCTCTGAGTGAATCTGAGGAGCTTCAGCCTTTAATCACAGCGATCGGCCTCAGTTTGATCGCCTTCTTGCTGATTCCAGCGTCGTGACACGTGTTGACGACATCCGTCACATTTTTATATGATTCTGGAGCCTGAAAGAGACAGAATTCATTCATTTGATCCATTAAAGGAGGAGGTGTGTTTTAATTGCAGTGACACAAACGTCTCACCTCTTCCATCACCAGTTTAGGTGAAGCCACTCGGATGGCGATTCCCATGTCAGCCAGTTTGTCCAGGACGTCCTGGAAGTCCAGATTCCTGCGGGACTTGGCTCGGGAGAGGGCACGACCCTGAAACAGAAGACAGGATGCTGATTCATGACTCAGCCATCCATGTTGAACATGTTTGGCCTGACCCGTACCGCTCCGTGACAAGTGGTGCCGAACGTTTCTGTCATTCCATGTTCAGTTCCAGTCAGAACGTAGCTGCAGGTTCCCATCGTCCCTCCAATCAGAACTGGCTGACCAGTGAGCTGAAAAAATAAACAACCTGAAATGTCTGAGGGTGGTGTACCTGGTAATCTAATGGGATCAGGGGGTGGTCCCAAAGCCTGAGGGTGGCGTACCTGGTAATCTACAGGGATCAGGGGGTGGTGTGGAGGGAAAGCTCGGGTGGATCCTTTACGGTGAACCAACAGCGTCCTCTGCCTTCCATCCACCATGTGCTCCTCAACTTTGGCGATGTTATGAGAAACGTCGTAGATGACATGCATGTCCAGGTCATCTGGCGTGGTGCCAAAGACTTTGGAAAAAGCCTGAAAAAGAGATTGAGTCGGACTGAGTTCAGGTTTGAGCGCTCTCTTTCTTCTTTCCGCAATGACGTTCTCTGATCTCCATGGAATTTCAGATATCACTATTCTTCTTCTTTAAACTCGTTAAGATATTATTTAACTGAACTTCAGGTGATCTGGGTGCTGATTGGCTGGCTGAAGGTGAGCATACCTGTCTGGTGAGGAAGGTCATGGATGAGCGGTTGACCCATGCGTAGTTTCCTGCAGCCGCCATGCCCTTCAGGTAGTCCTGACCCTCCTGGGAGGTGATGCGAGCACAGGCTAGCTGCCGGTCGTTTACTGTGATCTTATCACGTTTCATCGCCTTCTCCATGGCAACCAGGGCATCTGTCAATAAGAAAGGCTTGAGTTTTATGTTTTTAATGTTTAAAACCAACTGGTTTCTTTGGTGTTCTTTTTGTGTTTTTCTGATTTATGAATTCAGTCATTTTTTTTCAAACCAAACTATTTCCAAAAGTCTGATGATCCCCCTAACCTGGAGACTGAAGCAGTCCTACCTGTAGCGACCTGGTGTCCAAGTCCGCGGCTGCCGCTGTGGATCATCACACACACCTGGCCCTTGTGGTCGATGCCCATCTTCTTGGCTGCGTAGTCATCGTATATCTCATCGACCACCTGGATCTCGGCATAGTGGTTTCCTGCTCCCAGAGTTCCCAGCTTTAACACAAAAACACAAGTCCATTTTGATTCCAACCCCATGTCTGCTAGTTATCGCCTGTAAGGGGCGGGGCCTGTGATTTACCTGTGGCAGGCCTCTCTTCTTGGCCTTGGAGGACACCTTGTTGGGGTCGGCCTGCAGCATCCTGCCGTACTCCTCGCAGTGCTCCTTGTCTTCAGCCCAGGCGTAGCCCTCCCTCAGGGACCAGTCCACCCCCATCTCCAGAGCCTCCTCCAGGTCCCTGAGGACACACAGGTGAGACGAACAGGTGAGTGAGGTCCAGCAGTGACCTACAAATGGTTATGGAGGATGCTGCTCACTTGGCTCCCATAGGGATGACTCCTTTAGACCCGACTCCGACTGGGATGTGGTCAAACAGAGACTGGGCCAGCTGTTCTTTGACTGGCTGGACGTCCCGCTCATCCAGGTTTGTCCTCAGAAGCCGGACGCCACAGTTTATGTCAAAGCCGACACCACCTGTAAGGTACCAGAAACACAGGAGAATGAGACAGAAACTATCCATCCATCCATGTCCACTCATTCAGAATCAGTTTCTTGGAGGTAAACTGAGTCTTGAGTACTGAACCCTGTGGAAACCCACATGACAAAGAAGTAGAGGAAAGGTGGAAACTGTTTAAACTGACCCAGAAACTTCTCTGTGCCAGATATGATTTGAACCAGAGGAGCAACATGAATGCCGACACAGTGCTCCAAACGAGAAGATATGTTATGGTTATGTTATGATATGTGTTGAAGGTCTAAAAGTACTAAAACACAAAACCCAAATCCTTCTTCACCACAACAGACCGGAGCAAAGCCCTTGTTACTGAAGACGAAGCCCCAATCTGTTGGTCCATCACCTGCTCGTCCTATCATCACTGAGAACTAGGCATCAATATACTGCTGGAACTTTTCCACACGATGCAGAACTCGCTCCCAACCTGGAGAGGTTATTCCACCTTTTTTTAAATCAAGAACCACGCCCTCAGACTTAGAGGAGCTGACACATCAGAAACCTCATGCCATTGTAGAGATAAAAACCGGATCGGACCGCTGTTCTGAAATCACCTGGGGACACAACCGCTTCTGGGTCATTCATGTCAAAGGCTGCCATGTTTCCGATCGCAAACCCATACCCAGAGTGGACGTCCGGGAGGCCGATGGACCTCTGTGGATGGAAAACATGGCCAGATTCAGGATTATTAGTTTATCTTCTCCTTATGATTCAAATAAATCCTTTTCACTCACGTGAACAATCCCAGGAAGCGCCGCCACGTTTCCAATTTGCTTCATGGCTGGCAGGAACCCACCCACACCTGTAGACAGACAGGAAACAGGTGAACCTCTGAACACTTGGGACAGGGTGGAGGTGAGGTCAGGATGTCAACCCACCTCCTCCTCGACAGGCGTTGCGAAGTTCCTCAAACATCAGCTTTTCCAGAGAATCGTTCACGTAGAAAACTCCTTCAACCTGATAGAAAACAAACAGATTCAAGTTTGACATAAATGAGGCTTCAGCAGGTGACCAATCAGAAAGTCTTCTTTCTGTCTACCTCTGGCTTTAGCAGTTTATTCTTCTGCTTGTTTTCTGGAACAAGAACGCTAGAATTTATATTAAAATTAAAGTATTCAACACTAGAAAATGAATTTCCTTGGTAAAAACGCTGGTGAAGTTTGAGTACAGCTTCTAGAAAATGGAAAGGTTAAACCTTCTGGACATTTTAATCCATCTGGGTCAACGTTTCCTCTCCATCATGTTGGCTGTTAGTACAGATGGAATTATATGTTTGAAAAAAATGCTCTCTTCATCAGTTTTAAAATTCTAACAGATCAATAAAAACACTGTGGGAAAAAATGACTCCTCTCTTGTGTCTTTCTAAAAACGGCTCTATAAACTTCACAAATGAATCAATTTATCTGCTTTTTCCTGCATAAATCTGTTAAACAACATCAGCCCTGCTCAAAACCACCAACCTGTCAATCATCTGGAGGATTTTAACCCATCAAAGGATGTAAATAAACATGCTCCTCTGAAAAAGTACAGGGTCAAAGTCTGTAACAACCCTTGGTTTACTCCCGACTTACCTAGTTTGTTACAAGGAGGGAGAGTCATCAGGCTGTAATGTTTAATTTGAATTTCAAAACTTTTATGATTGCATTTTATGATTGACCATTTATTGATTTTAGATTTCAACTTGATTGTTGAAAAAAAAAAAAACAGTAAAAAAAAAAAAGCTATTTTATGTACTGTACTGTATATTATGTGTGTCCAGAAACTTGTTTTGCTGCTATTCTTGGCCAGGACACTCTTGGAAAAGACATTTTAAATCTCAATGAGGTCTATTTCCTGGTTAAATAAAGGTTTTGATTGATTGATTGTTATTTATGAAAAAAAAAACACACAACAACTTATTATTTTTAATCAAACTCATTTTACGTGGCTGTAGGATTTAAAAAATGAGAGTCCTACATTGTTAAGGAATACCCTACATATTAACTATGAGGCTTTATTATTTTTTGTGGAGCATCAGTTTAAAATGTACTACCCTCTGATGTCACGGGAGGACAAAAATGTTCTATTAAAACTTGTAATCCCATATAAATCATGAAAAAAATGATTTGACCGTTTTTTTTTGAAGTGGACATTTTAGATGCCTGACGGTAAAAACGTACATTTCCATGTTATTTGATATTAATGTCATTAAGTCTGCTTCACAAAGTCAGAATGTTCAAATGAATATTTTATCCGTCAGAAGCCAGATATCTGTCTGTTTCGGATTCACCGTAGGAACCCTTGTTCTCCGACTGCCTAATTTAAGAATAACTACAGTCAATTGTGTAAAATATTGTAAATGTGTGTGACTTCTTGTCTTTATTTAGAGCTGTTTTTTCTTTCGGCTCTTTTAAAACACAGACCCTGGGTTTCTAGGAACCTCCAGTCCGGCTGAAACCCACAGAACCTCCCGAACCGGCTCACCTGCATGTTGGGCACGAAGCCATGTTTGATCCTCCAGCTGTTACTGTTGATTTTCTCCAGAAACTGCAGCTCATCGTTGTAGTTGCGGCTCATGGTTCCGATATAAACGGGTCGAACTCACAGGTGATCCAGTCTCTCGCCACGCACAAGAACTCGGAGCCAGAGCGCTACGGAAGCCTGTGAGCCGTCAAGGTTCCGATTGGAAAGACGCCGGTAAATTAAATTATGTTGACAAAAACTTCAGAGAAAATGTTCAACATCTGTTTTAATACTTACGATAGTTCAACTTTATACGTTTTACAATTCTTCTTCTTCTATTCTTCTCGACCTCCTCCCAGTCTTCTTCTTCAGTTGTTTTAGTGGCGTTTGGCTAAAAGTCATTACCGCCATCTGCAGGTGAGGAGTGCGCAAAACCAGAACAGCCCAAGGAAATAATAAGCCTCGTTTTGTGCTCTGGTTTACTAGACCGTCAGTTCTGCTCTGAAGACTTTTATACTATATCCACATATATAGTCTGGTTTACCAGGCTACTCTAGAACCTGACTGGAAATGTTCTGTTTGTATCTTTATTACTGTTACTGGGTGTATTTATAAAGAGTAAACTATAAAGATGCTTTGAAAGTCCAAAAAAACTGCAAGAGTAAACTACAGCATTACTTAATAAACTAATACATCAAGTCTTAAACTTTAGCATCATGTAATAAACTACAGGACTGGTCATGGTCAATAAACTACAGTATCAGGTAATAAACTACATTACTAGGTAATGAATTACAGGAGTGGGTAATAAACTACAGTATCAGGTAATAAACTAAAGAACTGAAAAACGTATCCACATTATCAGCTATTAATCTACAGAACTGGATAATAAACTACAGTATCAGCTATTAAACTACAGAACTGGATAATAAACTATAGTATCAGCTATTAAACTACAGAACTGGATAATAAACTACAGTATCAGCTATTAAACTACAGAACTGGATAATAAACTATAGTATCAGCTATTAAACTACAGAACTGGATAATAAACTACAGTATCAGCTATTAAACTACAGAACTGGATAATAAACTACAGTATCAGCTATTAAACTACAGAACTGGATAATAAACTACAGTATCAGCTATTAAACTACAGAACTGGATAATAAACTATAGTATCAGCTATTAAACTACAGAACTGGATAATAAACTATAGTATCAGCTATTAAACTACAGAACTGGATAATAAACTATAGTATCAGCTATTAAACTACAGAACTGGATAATAAACTATAGTATCAGCTATTAAACTACAGAACTGGATAATAAACTATAGTATCAGCTATTAAACTACAGAACTGGATAATAAACTATAGTATCAGCTATTAAACTACAGAACTGGATAATAAACTATAGTATCAGCTATTAAACTACAGAACTGGATAATAAACTACAGTATCAGCTATTAAACTACAGAACTGGGTAATAAACTACATAACTAGTTAATAAACTACAGAATTGGGTAATAAACTACAGTATCAGGGAATAAACTACACTGGAGTAGTAGACAGGCCTCAGGGGTCAGCCATCTTGTAGCGGGAGGACAGATTGATGCGGTGAGCTCCTTATTTTGTGTATTTTTACTGATTAAATGTTGTTTTGTTTGATGTTACCAATCAGAATTTCATCCAGTCAGAAACAGGTTTGTAGGTTAGAGACCAAACGAGCCGCGCTGGAACGGAAAACGTTAAAAACGTGTTTTGAAAGCGGCTTTCGGTTCTTTTTGTTGTTGTTTTGGGGAGCGGGGGCGCAGCAGGCCCACACACGGACCCAGACACCCTGTCCACCCGGTGGAACCGTTCCGCTGGACCGCCCTGAAACTGACGGTACCGAGGGGCTCATAATGGGGAAAAACGGTTTCTACCGTTCACGCCGGAGGTTTAGCTGTTAGCATGAGAGCTAATGGCTAAACGTTTTGTGTTGATGTAGCATACGGTGGCTAACAGTAGCTTCTGAGACTGTTTAAATCCAACAGAGGAACAACAGAGTAATTTATGTACACAACCCTCAACAACATGTGGAAAAATAAATGCGTATTCGTTATTGATAAACCAAAACATTATACGAGTTATTTGTACTAGCATTTGCTTGGATAGCTACCTTTAGCATTTAGCTTCTAGACAAGAGTCAAGACAGAGAAACCAACCGACTGTTTTTCGCAAGCCAATAATAAAGATTTACGACTAATTAACTTTAGGTTTCACAGCCAGACACGCGGTATGAAATGCATTTAAACGTCGTTGCTTACTGTGTGTTGTGCAAGCACGTTAGCTTTGCACGCTGTTGTAAACAAAAGCAAGCTAAGGTGCTGAGTGTTGTTTCAGGATGTAAATCAGAAATGTTTAGGAGTTTTCTCAGCAGTTAAAAGTGTAAGTGATGAATATCGTGATGCGAGACTCGAGCTTGTTCAGAATAAACTCAGCATCACATTTATAGACAACCTTAAGTCCTGAGCTTAGTGTTGGTCCTTTTCATCATGACAAGCACCAGCAACACAAATCTCAAAACTACTACGGTATTTATGTTGTATGAAAGTCTTGTTTACATGGGAATACTATAATTACCTCTATAGGAAGTGTTTATAATGATTTATAACGAATTTGATGATAAACTATTCTAGAACCAGTAGACTGATCTTATCTTCATATATGTTCATGCCAATAACAAAAACTCAGCAGCTAAAAAATTGTCCTCTGGAATGAGCAAAGTGACGGACTGGCTGAAAAACACCCAACTATTCCTAAACTCCTCCAAAACTGTCAGCATGTTCTTCTCTAAAAGAGCAGCTAATGAAGACACGGACTCATCAGTAATACTACATGGACAAAAACTAGAAGTGGTGCAACAATATAAGTACTTGGGAGTTATTATAGACTCGCAACTTACCTTTAAACAACAAGTAAAACAAGCAGTAAATAGAATAAAGTTTAACTTGTCAAACTTTAAATACATCAGAGATAATTTAACTCAAGGATCAGCAGGACTGTATTTTAACGCTATGGTTGTTTCACACATGACTTACTGTATAAGTAGCTGGACAACGACGTGCAAAACAACTTTAAAACCGATAAATACAACATACAAATACGCCCTAAAGGTCCTAGACAGAAAACCAAAAACACATCATCATTGCAGTATTCTCAAAAAACATAAACTACTAAACTGGGAAAACGTGATCAGATATACAGATTCTATTCTTGTGTTCAAAATATTACATGGACTGGCTCTGACTGCATTACAAGAGTTTATCAAACAAAAAGAAAATCATAACAGATCAATCAGGGCGAGCTCTAGGGGAGACTGCCTGGTCCTTCTTAGAAGGAGCACCTTTGGGCAGACGGTGTTTTCATATCGCGCCTCAACAACATGGAACACAATCCCAACAGAAATCCGTGTAGCCAGCACCCTGAATTCATTCAGCAAAAATCTAAAGTCATGGCTACTAGATGCTCAAATCTGTCACCACAATTAGTCATAAACTGAAAGAGTTCTACCTTACATAACATCAAGGGTACGAGTGTAAATAGTATGTGTGTGTTATTACTAAAGGGAGGTTCTTATGATGAGACTGAATGTAGGAGCCAGATATTAGACACGTATAGAGGGAAAATACTCTCTTGCTGCTAACTGATGTACTGTTATTCAAACTTTTATTTTTCAAATGTATATTCTTTGTGCAATGTATAATCTTACTTTGAGCCATCATTTTCATTACTGTAGGGGAATGTGTAATATTCTAGTAAGCTGCTATCATAAAAACTATCATGTAAAATGTAATTTTCCAAATTGCTGCTTTTTTACATTATGCTGCAATTTTTAGAACTCCATACATTGTTTTTGTTTTCTATTGTATTTATTTATGTATGGCAGGCATTAACCTGCCGAGGGACAAAGGATGGAAATTAGCCCTGGCTAATGGCTATAATCTTGCATATTTACATATGTACAAACATATATATGTTTATTAATATGCACTGTCCCTTCGCAAAGAAACTTGAACTGAATCTTTGCTTAACCTTTGAACTCATAGGGTTAAAGATGGGACCACATTTTATCACTTGCTTATCCTGAAACTTTGGCAAAAAAGTAAAAACAATAAAGTAACAAGGTTTTTACAAAGTTCAAGCATAAAAAAGAAACAAATAACGAATAAGTGACATAAATAAAATAAAATAATTACTGAAATAGTTAATAATTGTAATTTTCAGTTTTTTAGAAGCTGTATGTGAATCCTTTTGCTTTTGCAGGGCATGACATATAGAGTGTTTTTACTGACATCATCAGAAATCTCGAATCATGGCCATATTGTTAGCAGTGATAAACATAGCAGCACCTGGTCAAACAGTGATATTTTACAGTGTTTTTGATGAATAGATGTTCAGAGAAGCACATCTCCAGGAGAGCTTAAACAAGAGAGAGAAGTAGAGGTGTCACCAGAAACCGGATAGATTTTAGAAGGAAACAACAGATGGTTGTTGTGCTTAGAAGCTTACAGACAGATTTTCTTTCATTTATTGACAATAAATCCAGCAACATTCTGTCCTGCATCCAATTAGACCCGAAGACCAGAGTTGAGGACCTCGGTGCTTCAGTACACTAACACTTAGCTTTATCGGAGCAGTTAGCTACTGCTTTAGTCCACGATTATGAGCTCCAGGTAGTTCTGACTACACCAGACCAGAGGACCAACTGGTCCACCTCCTGTCTGAATGAATAACTTGAGTATTGTGAGTGAAGTGAGCTGAAACTCTGCCTTGCCCAGCAACAGCCCTGAGACCTGAAAGATCTGAAGAAGACCTGTATGGAGGAGTGGGTCAGAATCCCTGCTGCAGAGATGCACCTGGTCAAGATCATCAGGAGATGTCTGACCTCTTGAATCGTAAACAAGGGTTTCTGGACCAAATATGAAGTTCTATTTTTCTGTTGTATCAAATACAGCATTATAAAATTTTAATATTTCATGCAATAAAAAGCTAATTAATTCTTTAAAAATCATAAAATGTGATTTTCTGGATTATTTTAGCTTCTCTCACAGCTGAGGTATGATGGAAACTACAGACCTTTACACTGTTTGGAAGAGGGAAAAATTGAAAAATCAGCAGGGGATCAAATACTTATTTCCCCCACTGAATATAAAACAGATTATGATCAGGCTGGTTCATTTATTTTATACTAAATATGGATCTAAGCCCAGTCAGCTGCTGCTGTCAGTAAAGGATGAATCTACTGACAGAAAACACTTCATAATTATGACCAAATTAAAATAATCACATTTAAACACAACTAATGTAAAGAAAACATTCCTGGAACTGGTTTATTCACCTGGTTGCCATTAGTACTGATTACTGCTAATAAATAGCTCAGATACAGGGGGAGCCTGACTACAGAGTAAACCTTATTAACTGTCATGTAATAGAGGTAGGGTAACAACACACTAAGCAGTGCAACTATATATTTTTTTTATCTGTATATTTATTTCCTAAACTCACCTGGTGCAGGACCTCGTACTCCAGCTCCACCACAGCAGTTTGTCTGTCTAAAGATCCTTAGCCATCAGCAGTGATTCACATGGTTCTCTAGTTATTCTACCTACACTTGGACAGAACTGATCGTGGTTTCAAATACTTCTAACCAGGTCAGGATCAGTGCAGAGTCAGACCTCACCCTCAGACAAATGCTCTGCACACAGAAGTGCTGCCATAAAAGCCAGTTCTTCATCTCATCTAATGGCAACAATCCACAAGTTTTCATCAGGTGGAAAACTATGAAAGGATAGTTTTGCCTCGCCCTGATATTAGAGCCTTTAACTTGGATCCAGATGAATGTTTTTATGAATCAGATTAAATAATCTTTTCTCGTCTGGTTTCTCAGGTGACACGCGGCATGTTTGGTGCTAACAGGAAGAAGTTTATGGAGGGAGGTCTGGACAATGACTACACAGATGACTCCGGCCTCTATTACAGCCAACAGTCCATGTTCCCTCCTCATCGATCCGACAAAGATGTGAGTCTTTCAGAGCTTTGTTGTCAGAACAGAGACCTGAAGATCATGTTTTTAACAATCAAAAACACTTTTTGCAGTTAAACATAGAAACTGTTAGAAAAAAAGGCAAATTATGGAAAATGATTTGTTTTTCCTGTAGGAGAAATTTCTGTTACACTGTAGAATCATTTGACAGAAATTAGAAAAATACACGTTTTTGATATTTAGGATGGCATGAGTCAGTGTGTTTAAAGCTGCATAAAATTCCCATTCTATAGGTTGATTAAGCAGTAAAAACAGCTACAATTTCCATTAAAAAACCTGGAAATTCTGTCCATCCAGCGACCTCTGGAGTAGTAGCTCTACTCTGAGCTCCTCCCCTCGTCTCTGAAGGCTGAGCTCCATCCAGGATCTTGTTGTTTTGGTCCTGAAGTCAGGACCACATTGAGGGTTGGACCATAAACAGACCAGTTTCTCCACAGCTTTGTGAAACCTCACTCAGTTGTTTTGATGCAGGTCTTCCTGTCGACGGATTTATTTTTGATCCAGCTTCTTTAGCTCATTGTCATTTTTTTGTTGACTGTTTTCCAAAGAAAGTGACATGAATTGTTTCTCTGGTTCAGCTTTGAACATTAACTGCTTTATAAACTGAATATTTTAAAATTATTGACACAATCATTTTCCAGTGTTCACCTTAAATTCTTGGTTGTTTTTTAAATTTCCTCAAACCAAAAGGTGTTTCTGAATGAGAATTATAATTTTTGAAGGATCTGATATTAGATTGGTTAGTTTTACCGTCTAGTGCAAGTTCATATTTGAATTCAGCACTAGCATTAGGATTTATTAGGCTATACAACTGCTTCCATACAGGGCAAATAGCTTTTCCACTTCCCTTTGTATTGGACAATACATTTATATAATAATTATATGTATATATTATTCTATTTTTTCCCTTTGTTTCTGTAAATCACTGTGAGTTGCCTTGTGTTTGAATTGTGTGACACAAGCAGATTGCCTTCGTTTTGTCCAACAATAAGTTGTAGCAGAGGTTTCAGCTGTGCGACTGTAGCTGTAGAGGAAGTAGATAAACTGACAGGTTGTGTTTGTGTTTCCTGTGTTCAGATGCTGGCGTCTTCCTCCTCCTCATCGACAAGTCAGCTGTCTCAGCTGGGAGCCAGTTTATATGGCCCACAGAGTAAGATCCAAACCTGATTCTGGACGGTTTACCAGCAGAGATGTTGGATCCATTTTCAATGTTTGAAGTGACCCAGAATATTTCTCTTTGTCTTTAAAAACAGTGGATTTTTATGCTCACAGTCACAAAAATGAAGCAGCTGTGATTAGTTATGGTTTCTGATGCGTTTCTGTCCTTCATCTGGCTGCAGGTGCACTCGGGTTTCCCATGCGTGGGATGAACAGCAGTGCAGCGCCGCCGCTTAGTCGAACTGGGTTGAACCAGTCTGCCAGCCAGCTCTCCAGTCACACCAGTACTCCCAACTCCAGCTCGCTGCACACACCCCCTTCACCGAGCAGGTACACCTACAGCGGGCACATCCAGACTGCAGAATGACCCAGATGACCCTTTAATATTTACACTATCCTTAAAGCTTTAGCTACGACTGAAGCTCTGGTGTCAGATTTAAGAAGAATGTTTGTGCCGTTCACATAAAGGGATTTTTCATCCATTCTGAAGTGTTTCTGTCTAAAAGAATCAACATTTTTAACATTTTGTTTGCAGAATAGTTTGGATTCTGATTAAATGAGCTGAGTTCTCTGGTGTTTTTTTTTAGACTTTCTTCATAAACAGAAGCAGGTTGTGTTCCTGCTGGTCACTATGAGACTAAAGATCCAGTTTAAACTGGTTTAAACCTTTCTCTGCTATGTTAGAGTCAGTTCTGTGTTAAAGTGATAATATGCAACATTTTCATATTTTTAAATCTTTTCCTTGAGCCAGTCTGTGCTAATCTGACCCTTTACAGGGTTAATGAAAAGTCACTTAGCCCCATCTGGTGATTAGATCTGGAAAACCACGATTGCAAAATCTCCGTCGCCGTCACGGTACCCAGGAAGTCACGTGTCTCACGAGGGTTAGGCTAACTCAAAGTGGCTAGCTGTTATGCTAGCGCTGGAGTGTTTTTAGCTCATGATTCCTGATTTTTTTCAATCTCTCCCTGCTTGAACACAGCTGATTTCTTTGAAGGAGTAAATAACCGCTCATGTAGAAAACTATGAAGGCTGAGGAGACATTTCAACAATTAGATTTAGGCCAGGGGTCACTAACAGGCGGACCGCGGTCCGGATCCGGACCCAGAGCCGGCTCTGTCTGGACCCAGCAAATCCAGACCCGGTCCCTGGTCCTTAAGGAGCAGGCGTGTCCGAGGAGACACGCGAGCGCTAATGAGCAGGTTCGTCGCTCACTCGGAACCCGCGGACCTCGCCCTCCCCCTGCGTACATGGTTCGGAACTCAGTCCCGGACCGGAGTCCTGGAGGCGAAGCCGAGCGCCAAGCGAGTGGCGCACCGCGGCAACTCCTTTAGTTCGCTAAGCTACTCCTACACCACGGCCGGGCAGCCCCTCCCGCAGCTTCAGAAAGAGATCTACTGCTGCAGAAAGGCGCCACGCACACTAGTGATGCGCGGATCAGGATCCTGCACATTTGAAAACTTCTGACCCGCCCCAAACCGCTCCGCATCGCTGCGTCTATTTTTAGAACCCGCCCCGATCCGTCTCATTAAAAACACGTTATAATGACTGAAAGCCTTTTATTTAGTCTGATGTCTCCAAAATAAAAGTTTTTTTAACCTTCTCTAAAATGTGCTTATGCAAAGTTTGCAGAGTACATCATTTCTCCGTTTTCTTTTATAAATCCTAAAGTTTGCGGAGAAAGTGACTCCCTTTCTGACCGTTTTTGTTTTATAAATTTTATATAAAATATAACAAATTATAAACATATATATTTATTTTATAAGTTTTATAAATGAGGCCACAGCGGTCGCAAAGCGAGAACCGGACGTCTCTCAGCGTCATTACACCTGCAGACGCTCTCACACGCACAGACACACAAACACAATAACGGATCATTTAGCTGGAGGGATGTATTTCTTGGCTGATCTGGGAGCGCCTGTGTGCGTTGCACACAACACCCTCACCCGCTGCAGAATTCTTCAAATTGGTTAAAGGAATAGGAAAGAGGTTGCACACTCACGCACCGGGCAGAGATGCTGGAGAGGACGCAACAGGTGCTGGAGAGGTGAAGAAAGGAGGAGAGGAGAAGAAGCTCAGAGCAGGTAGACGAGCAATGATCCAGGCCATTGTCAGTAATCAGTTCATTCTGGTCAAAAACTGGACCAGGGTGTCAAAATAATGTCGACTTTTCTGCATCTGAACAGCAGAAGAAAAAAAACAAACCATTTTTCTCAAAAATTTACTTCAACCACAAACTAATTAATGGGGATCTTGTGCTCAGAGAATATATGTTTAAGTATTTAAATATGTATAAATAATTATCTATCCATCCGTCTATCTCCAAATAATTATTTATATATAAAAATACACACACACACACACACACACACACACACACACACACACACACACACACACACACACACATATATATATATATATATATATATATATATAGATAGATAGATAGATAGATAGATAGATAGATAGATAGATACATACATACATATATATATAGATACATATATGTGTGTGGAAGCAGGTTAAGGTGGCGCTGCCCCCGGACCGAGGACCAGGTCACGAATGCTGATCTGGACCTTTGGCATATTTAGTTGAAGACCCCTGATTTAGGCGTTTAGAAGCTGAAACAATCTGGTAACTTTTTAATGCAGTGATTTAAAACGGACACCAGAGGGAGCCCAAAACAAGCAAAACTGCATATTATCACTTTAAACTTATAAATAATTCATATCAAACCTTTATGTTGCTCCCTGAACAGCCTCTGTTCAGAGAAATAGAGTTTATGTACTTCAGGACTGATGAGCTAACGGTTAGTTCGAATCTTAAATCAGCTCCAATCTCCTAAACATTCCAGTGGATTACGAGACATTAATTTATAAACCTTTACACCTCCATCAGCTTTCAGACGACAGCGTTGGTCTGCACTCAGCCTAGCTGTTAGCTCGTCAGGCTGTTCAGGAAGCTAGACAGAATTTATGTTTGACTTATACAGAAACTCTCCAGAGTGTCTGTAATCGTTAGGAAGTGTTGCTAACATCGTTTTTCTCTCTGCAGGGGGATCCTGCCCATGAGCAGCCGAAGCGTCCTAAACCACAACCAGCAGGTGGGAGGTCCGACGACCCAGACGGGTGGGATAGGAGCAGAGAGGGGAGGAGGGGGCAGGAGCGGCACCATGGGGAGTCCCAGCCGGTCGTCTCCAAGTATCATTGGGATGCCCAAACAGCAGCAGTCACGGCAGCCATTCACTTTCAACAGGTACAATGTTCAAATTAATCAGCTGTAACTAAAACCCCATGGAGGCCTCATGACTCCACTCACCCCCACATGCAGCTGCATGTCTGTGTATGCACACACACGCACGCACGCCCACACACACACACACACACACACACACACACACACACACACACACACACACACAGTTTGGTTGTGATGTAACTTCCTGTTTTTGTTTTCTCCACACTGACCTCTTTTGCAGTAAGAGAAGCAGATGAGTTTATATTCACTTGATAGAGAGTCTGAAGCCTGTTAAACTCTATAAAACCAGCAGAAAAAACAAACAAGTTAGGAGCATTTCACACATGGAAATGACTCATTTGAATGTTTTTCTCAAAAGTAAAACCATAAAATCACAGAAATCTATAATTTTAATACCACTCTCCCCTTCACTGTTTGCTATTTTTATTGAACCGCTAGCAGCAGCAATCAGGCAAAGTAAAGATATTAAAGGAATAAAATGTAAAGACATAGAACATCAAATCAGTCTTCATGCAGATGATGTATTACTGTTTCTCCAGCATTCACAATCCTCCCTCTCTCAGGTCATTGAATTGATAAACTCTTTTTCAAAAGTTTCAGATTATTCAATAAACTGGTTAAAATCTACAGTTCTTCCAATTAATTGCTCCTTCACCAACTGTCCTAATACACAGTTGCAGTCAGGGAATATTACATACTTAGGTGTTAATATCTCTCCTAGACTGGCAGATGTAACTAAACTAAACCACATCCCACTCTTAAAGAAAGTGGAAGATGATCTTGCCAGATGGAAGTCTCTACCCATATCGCTCATGGGGAGAGTTGCTTCAGTTAAAATGATGGTTTTACCAAGAATAAATTACCTATTCTCAATGATTCCAAATAAACCATCATCTGACTGGTTTAGATCTCTGGACTCGTCTATTTCTAAATTTCTTTGGAAGGATAAACCTCCACGTATTAGCCTGAAAACGCTACAGAAAACCAAAGACAGAGGAGGACTAGATGTACCCAACTTCTATAGTTACTTCTTAGCCAACAGGCTACAATACATCTCAAGATGGATTAAGCAGGACCCACTAGATGAGTCCTGGTTAGACGTAGAACAGACAATTTGCAACAATATAGAGATTTCAGATCTACCATTTATTAGCTCAAACATTAAACGAAATGCTTGCTTTAAAAGCCCTAACATCAGCTCTTCTCTGGCAGCATGGTGGGAGTATCTGAAAATGACTGAGTCTTCACTGATTCCATGCAGGCGTACACCCATCTGGAACAATCCTGACATCCTACAAAACAACAATATGGTCAACTTCTCAGACTGGAGGAGTAAAGGAATCGTATACCTGGAACATATCTTTGAGGGAACTGACTTCATCCCATTTAACAGGATAGTCTCACAATATGGGGTTGACAAGAATAGATTTTTAGAATATCAACAAATTAAATCTATAATAAAACATAAATTTAAGTTTAATAGAACAGAGCTACAAACACCATCAAATGTATTAGATTTCCTTAATCTCAAATCTCCAAAGTTACTGTCTAAAATATATAGGTTTCTGTCTAAATTAGATGATTCGATATCTCTTCTTATAGCTAAGTGGGAGGTAGACCTGTCAGTCAGTTATGACCAAAACTTCTGGTCTCAGACATGTTTAAAATCTTTTAGAATAGGGGTGCACCCTATTCTAAAAGGGCTAGGGCTTGATCACGTTAATTTGAGGGGATCGTAAATCGACCATATTCCCATGCGTTCGTCGATCTTGGTTATAGGCTTTTAAATCAGCTTTTTTCTCCTGTTCCCGGGAGGTACAGACTGCCTCCCTCCCTTCCGCGCGCTACATCACGTCCGTGCTACACTCAGGGTTTCCCCCAGCGCTTTATAAGCCTGGCGGCCCGCCAGACTTTCATCGGACCCTTGCCAGGCTAAACCTCAGAGAAGTTGTACCCGAGACGAAAGCTAACAGCTGCTAGCGCGGCTGCTAACGCTTCAAACTACAACAAAGTGAGCTGGTTCAGCTCTCCACTCATCTCTTTCTCTATAGTTGCAGTCCGTATGACAGAAAAAGCAAAAACGGAGTTCACTGATCTTAGAGCGGGCAGCGTCGCCGGTGGCGGTAGCTTCAGCGTGCATCGGACACAACTTGAGGCTAAATGCAGAACGTATCTTTCCAGCGTGTCGCTCATTAGAGGGGCGCGGGGGAGAACTGTCCCGTTGGCCGTGATCTAACAGCAATGACTCCGCGTTTAATCGGTAGATTATCCCATAGTTTATCTGCTATGTCCTCGTTTTTACGAGGCGCATTAAATGCACCATAAGTAAAATCTACGGGAGCCGAGTAGTCAGGTGGCACGCAGCCGCAGTTAGAAAACCTATAAGGTGAAGAGATGAGCAGCATTAAGTGAATCTGGATGATTTCTGCTCTGTTAGTCAGTTTAGAGACACTATGTTGAAGTTATTTACACAATGCACAGAGTTAATGCTGGAAATGTTGATTAGAGTAGGTTTAACAAGTGTTTTTATAAAATTACAGGCAGAAAGTTCTATTAATTAAAGGAGGACCTGAGAAAAGGGCTTTGTTAATGGTTCACATCTCTTGTTTTATTTTTAAGAGGCACCTTTTTTATTGGCTTTATTAATTAATTGTTTATATTTTATATTTTTATATATATAATTTTTATATGAGAGGACACTACCTCATGTTTTGTGAGTATTCATTCAATTTACTCAATAAAAATGGAAACATTAAAGTAATTAGCTTCTAGTTATGAAAAATACGTGATCGGCAAAAAAAATCGAGATTGGCAGGAAAAGTTGTCTAAAGATCGGTGATGGGCCAGAAAACTGCAATCGGTGCACCCCTATTTTAGAATGACTAGAAACCCCAGTTTACAATTAATTCAATATAAAATCCTGCATAGAGTTCACTATACAGGTCAACGGATGTTCAGGATGGGTTATACACCATCTGAAATTTGTACAAGCTGCACAGACAACACCCCTGACACCTACATTCATGCACTTTGGTTTTGTCTACCTGTGCAGAGATTTTGGTCCCGAATCTGTCAAAGTGTCTGAAATGTAATATTCCAACTAGAGGTGTCAGATTAGCGCGTTAATTACGATGAATTAATTACAGCCCTAATTAACGCGTTATTTTTTTTAATCGCGTTAATCGCATTTTTAATCGCTTGACCGTTTCTGCCTGCAGTCTGCCGCTGCAGTGATGTGTGTGTGCTGAGCTGGTCTCCTCGCGGTGTTTGTGTGTCACTGAGCAGCTCTGTGAGGCTCAGAGCCCCTCACTTTCAGGAAGCGATCACGTGACCTACGCATGACGCCGAGACAAAACAAAAAGCTGATGGCCTTAGCGGTGTTATGAAACCGGCATCACCTTGTAGAGCGCTATTTATCTGACCCCGCTGCAACAGGAAGTGCAAATTAAAACGACCTGCTCATTTCACGAGCTACTCGACCGGAATGACCACCGTCAGCCCAGCACAGCTCTGATCACTGATTACACGTAGCTGTCAGCCGGTTCGGTGCGCGACCGGCCGGCTGACAGCTTCCACCGCTTGTGGAGCGCCGTGCTGATCACTAGTAGTCTACACTGAGTGATCTGACGGACTACAACGGTTTATATTCAAAGTAACAGCGCGACGTGGCGCAGCGCTGATCGCTGGTGTATTTCAGCCTTAAATATCAGCTGGTCCGGTGCGCGACCGGCCGGCTCACAGCTTCCACCGCTTGTCCAGCACAGCGCTGACCACTGGTTAAGTAGGCCTAGTACACCGCTGGACTGGCGGTGTTATGAACCGGTCCAGTCAGCGGTGCCCGAAGGAAGACATGGACGTAGTTTGGGGGGGTGCAGGGGGGACGTGTCCTCTGCTCGTTTTTAAAGTCAGTTTAGAGTCTTGTAGTTTTTACTGTCTAAAACAATGTTGCTCTATATTAAATGGATTCTGGCTGTTGTTTTTAGGTGTAGGGTTGATATTATGGCTCTTTTTAAACAGTTCAGACCCTTTTCTCCACCTCCTCCCACCCCTGTATTCAAGTTGTGTCCCCCCACCTTTGAAATTTAAATTTCATTCTTGGTGGAAGATCAAATCAACTTTATTTATAGAGCACATTTCCTGCAGAACAACACAATGTGCTTTACAGCAGATAAAACAGAACCTAAAATCAGATGAGGGGTTAACAGAGCTGCTGCAGACTGAGTCCACTGACCAAAGTAATGGTTGCACTGGGACTGAATCTGTTCAGGTCTGTTAAACACAATAAATGACTTCAGAAAGACACTTAATGTTGTTCTATATCAATCTACTGGTCTGAAACAGTCATTTAATGAATTTAAATGACAATAACTCAAGAGGAGGGCTTTCTTTAGCCATTTCTTTAGATGCGATTAAAATGCGATTAATTAGATTAATTAATTACAGATCATAATTAATTAATCGCACAATTTTTTTAATCGTATGACAGCACTAATTCCAACTTCCCCTTCAGTTTGCTTGCTGGGAGATAGGGATGCTCCGATACCGATACTGGCATCGGGTATCAGGTCGATACTAAGCTCGTGTACTCGTACTTGTACTCATAAACATAACCCGATACTTAGAGCCGATACTTAGTGCTCCATTAACCTGACGCGCACACCAGCTGCTAATCGGCGCTCACTCTGTAGCACTGCAGATGGCATTAACTTGTGTTGTAGTAGTATTTAGTAGTTGTAGTAGCAGTAGTAGTTGAGATTTAGTCGTAGTATACACTCCTCAGTCCTGACGTCAGGTTCGGTAAAGTTCCAGTAGTCCATTCATACTGGTCATGCTGGTCGGATTTCTACAGCGTTAGCATGTTTAGCTCAGCCGCTAACGTTTAGCTTACTGAAAACAGTAAACAACAGAAGACTCCAGCAGAGCTGATTAAAGCTTCTATCAACCACTACTTTAGAATAAGGTAGAGGCTTAAAGAGACACCGGTTTGGTTCTAATCAGCTGATGAAAAGTTGTCTTCGGTGAAAATTAATTCTTCGGCGCAAGTTTAGCAAGCCGTTCTATCATATAATCAAACGAACTTTGAAATACTACGGCAGGTCATTTGTGTATTTATTTATGTAAAAGTCCTTTTCCCACATTAGAATCAGCTAGCTGAGATTTATTCTGAGGGCTTTAATTTTAATTTATTTAGTTTTTCCACATCATGTTACTCAGTCTGTTTGACTTTAATGTTGCATCCAGTCCAGGTCAGATTAACTGAAGCAGTCATTCCATTTCTAACTCAGAGAAAAATCTTTGTGGTGTTTTAGTTCGATCCCTGACCTTAAAGACTCTGTTTACAATTAGGATTGGATGGAAAAACAGATAAATGTGACCTTTTAATTTAATTTTAATATTTTAATTTTATAACCTTTTTTCTGATTAAGTATTAGTACTCGTATCGGTACTCGGTATCGGCAAGTACTCATATGTAAGTACTCGTACTCGTACTCTTTTAGGAAAAATCTGGTATCGGAGCATCCCTACTGGGAGACTTAGAAGATGTCATCACAGAGATTAATTCAGCTCACATGGTTCTAACTGCCCTATGCATCGCTAAGAAAACGATCCTCATAAACTGGAAAAACAAAAATAATCTTAGTTTGAACTAGTATAGAAATCTGTTGTTACACTATATTAACCTTGAGACAACCTCTGCCTCCGCTTAAAAAAAAATCTCTCTGGGCAACTTTGATCAGTTTCATCACATAGTGAGGATTGGGGGGGGGTCCTCGCCTATGTCTCGCCTTTTCTACTTCCGGTTGAGTGAACGCTGGCGTGTCTGTCGCCGCTGCTCTCCGGTGAAAATACTATTTTAAGTTTTTACTACCGTGTTACTGCTTTTATCGTCTGAACAACACCGGATGCTGTTTTTTACCAGTGTTTGTAAAGTTTTATATTGACACTCGATGCGAATGCTGGCACCTGACGTCAGATTTAGTTTGTTTGTGGCCGACTCTGAGTTCTGAACGAACTCCTACCTTTCTGCCGCTCACTTTCCCGTCCCAGATGAACGATGTGGATCTTCCGAACAACGCGTTGGCTTGCAGTCGCCTGGCTCCTGTTATCCCTCGTCCACTGGCAAGCAGACGCTCTCCTCCAGTACTCAGCTGCTGAACTTTCAAATCTCCGGCGCCATATCCACATACTGCAGCCACCATCTGACATTCCTCCTGTCATCACATTCCATCCTCGTCGGAAATATATTCACCGCGGATCACGATGCTCATCTCCTGGTAACAACTCCTGCTCCATAAATCCCATCTGGTCCACTAAACGCCGCCGATCCCGTAAAGCCAACCGAAATCTCAACCACAGTGTCCTGGCCAGTCTGACTAGATCGGCTAACTCCTCCATCACTGGGAACTCCACTCCTGTCAGCTGTGGTCTCCTAAACATCCGTTCTCTCAGCACCAAGGGCCTCCTCATCAAAGACCTCATCCTGGACCATCATCTGGACTTCTTAATTCTGACTGAAACTTGGCAGCAGCCAAATGATTTTATTTCTCTTAACGAGTCAGCTCCGCCAGGATTTGTTTACATCTGCAAACCCCGCGCTTCCGGCCGGGGCGGAGGTCTCGCGATATTACACCGCGAGAGTTGGAAAGTCATGCTGGTATCTGCTGCTCCTGAGTTCTCCTCCTTTGAGTTCTCCGCCCTGCTGCTGCCTGGACCTCTCCCTACAACTGTGGTAACCATCTACCGCCCTCCTAAATATAACAAAGATTTCCTGACTGACTTTTCTCACTCCCTTTCATATTTTACTACTCTCTCTCCAAATATAATCATCCTGGGCGACTTCAACATTCACGTGGACAATATTAATGATGCTCTCTCCAAAGACTTCCTGTCCTGCCTTGAAAGTTTTGGTCTGAAACAATACATCAACTTCCCAACCCACTGCATAGGTCATACTCTGGACCTCGTCTGCTGTTCTGGTGTTGCTCCCACAGACTGTAAATCCCACCCCCTCCCATTCTCAGATCATATGCTCATCACTTTTAATATTGACCTCTACCTGTCCAAAATGATCCATCCTCGCACTATCTCATTTCGCAATATCAAAAATATAAACACTGATGCATTCTCTTCTGATATCGACCATCTTCCCAGTCCCAATGTCACCTGTTCACCTGACGACCTGGTCTCTTACTACAACAGTAACCTCTCTACCCTTCTGAATAATCACGCCCCACTGAAAACCAGATCAGTTTCCTTCACTTGCTCATCACCCTGGTTCACCCCAGCCCTCCGTCAGCTCAAAGCTCAAGGTCGTCGACTGGAACGGCTCTACAACAGAACTGGACTCGCCATACACAAAGAAATGTACTCCAATCATGTCATGCTCTACAAGGACCATCTCTCATCAGCTAAATCTGCATATTACTCTGACTTAATTCATTCTAATCAAAATAATTCAAAAGCTCTTTTCTCTCTTCTTAACAATACTACTAAACCTCCTGACTCTCTCCCCCTCCATCTTCAATCCACTGATTTCTGTAATTCACTCATGTCTTTTTTTTTGTTTAAAAAATCACCGACATCCATCAGCACCTGGCTTCTCAGGGTGTTTCTCACTCTGAGGTAGTCACCATTGTCCCCTCCCCTCCTCCAGCTATTACATTTTCCAGCTTTACCCTTCCCTCAGTCCAAGTCATCACTGATCTCATCCTCAAATCTAAACCCTCCTCCTGTCAGCTCGACCCACTTCCTACAACACTTGTCAGATCCTGCATATCTTCTCTTGCTCCTCTCATCACCGATATCGTTCATCATTCTCTGAGCACTGGAACTGTCCCTCTGGCTTTCAAAACGGCAATAGTTACATCTCTTCTGAAAAAACCCGGCCTAGATCCCACAAACCTCAATAGCCTACGTCCCATATCCAACCTCCCCTTCATCTCCAAAGTTCTGGAAAAGTCTGTTTCCTCTCAGCTTCACAACCATCTCATCAACAACAACATCTACGAGCAGTTTCAGTCTGGTTTCCGTCCTCTCCACAGCACGGAAACCGCACTCCTCAAAATCACCGATGATCTTCTCACTGCCTTCGATTCTGGTTTATTGTCCATCCTCATCCTGTTAGACCTTACAGCTGCATTTGATACCATCTCCCATAGCACCCTCCTCAGCAGACTCTCATCTATAGGTATCACTCACACTCCTCTTGCCTGGTTTACCTCTTACCTCTCTGGCCGCTCACAATTTGTTCAGCTGAAGTCATTTAAATCCACTCTCTCCCCTGTTCTTGCTGGTGTGCCCCAGGGCTCTGTCCTGGGGCCCCTTCTTTTCATCATTTACCTTCTCCCGCTAGGTCACATTTTCCGGAAACATAACATTCATTTTCACTGCTACGCAGATGATACCCAGCTCTACCTCTCTACCAAACCTTCAGCTTCACTTCCACCAGCCTCCCTGACCCTCTGTCTAGAAGAAATTCACTCATGGTTCACTTCCAATTTTCTTAAACTGAACAGTTCTAAAACCGAAGTCCTCCTGGTAGGCACACCCCGCGTTCTCTCCAAGTCTAACAGTTTCCCTATTTCCATTGACAACTCATCAGTCCTTCCCTCTCCTCATGTTAAGAGTCTGGGTGTCGTCCTCGACAGTACACTCTCTTTCCAGTCTCATATCAACAATATCACCTGGTCTGCTTATTTTCACTTACGTAACATTTCCCGCATCCGTCCATCACTCACTCCTCACACTACTGCCATCCTTGTTCACAGCCTGGTCACATCCAGGATTGATTACTGCAACTCACTTCTCTTTGGCCTCCCCAGTAAAACCCTCCAAAAACTGCAGCTTCTCCAGAATGCTGCAGCACGTGTCATCACTAGGACTCCCATCTCTCACCACATCACCCCCATCCTACAACAACTACACTGGCTTCCCATAAAACAGATAATTGTTTTCAAAATTCTCCTCATCACCTTCAAAGCTCTTCATCACCTGGCTCCATCTTACATCTCTGATCTCATTCACATCACGACTCCAGTCCGCTCACTTCGCTCCTCGGCTGCTCCTCAACTTTCAACTCCCCAAGCTCGTCTCGTCACTGTAGGGAGTAGAGCATTCAGCCGCTCTGCCCCCCAGCTCTGGAACGCTCTCCCCCCTGACCTCCGCACCGCTCACTTTCTTCCTCTTTTCAAACAGAAGCTCAAAACCCTCTTGTTTAAACAAAGTTACAACTCATAGTACCCTTCTCTCCATTTCCAATGTTTTTAATATTTATTTATATTTTATATTCCTTATGTCTTTTTAATGCTGTATTTTATCTGTCCTGTTGTAAAGTGTCCTTGGGTGTTTGAAAGGCGCTTCAAATAAAATGTATTATTATTATTATTTATTATGTCCTCCGGGGTGGGGGGTGGGGGCATCTGGGGGTTTCCTGGGGCTGGGCTTGTTGGGGGGGGTCTGATGTTGGGGCTGTGTCTCCTACTGGGGTGGCGTTTTGGTTGCCTCTGGGTGACCTTTTGGCGGCCGTGTCTGGGGTCTGGGGTGCTCTGCGGCGGTGGCTGCAGGTAGCCGCTAGGTGGCTGGGTCGTTCCTCTGGGGGGCTGGGGGCTTGGGTTCTGGGGCGGGTCGTCCCTGGGTGGGGCCTGGGGGTTGTGTCCCACTTGGCAAGTTGCTGGTGGGGGGCTGATATCTATCCTGGTGCCTGGCCCTGGCTCTGGGGCCTCTGGTGGGCCTTGGTACCACCTAGCCATATAGGGCTAGTTCCTTTGCCGCTGGGGGGAGGAGTCTTGGGTCTGGAGAGGGGGGACTTTGCCCGGGTATCTATGTCCTGTGTAAGTTTGTATTTTACTATGTATGTGATTGGGGGGTATAGTTACCCTGCTGGGGTGGGGGTGGGGGACTCCGCGGTCTCCGTGGCGCCGTGTGGGCTGCTGCCGTGGACCTGGACGGATAGGCCCGCGATCTCCCTGCCCTGGGTGTTTTTTGGGGAACGAGGGTGCCTATTGGGGCCAGCGGGGGAGCTGGCTCCCTGGGAGGGCTTGTCCCCCTAGTCTTGCCTCCCCATCCCCGGACTTTTCCCTCCCTCTGCTCCGTCACATCACCACTCACCCAGGGTTACAGGAATACCATCTCTGCAGTCCTGTGGCAGGCTGTGGCCCAATTTTAATGCACAATTTAAACACTTCCACTCATGACATTCTTACAATATGCATCTAGGGTCTTTGGA
Organism: Callopanchax toddi; assembly: GCA_006937965.1. Lineage (NCBI taxonomy): Eukaryota > Metazoa > Chordata > Actinopteri > Cyprinodontiformes > Nothobranchiidae > Callopanchax > Callopanchax toddi. The sequence continues at coordinate 172,030 of SSNR01000360.1, forward strand.
GAGATTACATCTGGGGGGAGGGGGTTTTGCCGGCCAACCTCTCCTCCAGTGTCATTGCCCACCTCCACGTTGCATTTAGACATTTAGGGTCTAGGGCAGGGGATGGTGTGCTGCCCCCCCACCTTATTTTAAACGCATCTTACTACAACATGCATCAACACCACATTGGAGTAGGCGGGGGGAGACTTGGGGTCTTCCTACACCCCTTTTCTCTGCGCACTGCCTTGGGCCTGGAGTGGAACGTAGAGGATGACACGGGAGTGGATTTTCTTTGCTCTCCCATCCCACTCCCATTGAAAAAAAATGCTCTTGTCCCAATCCCAGAAAGCAAGGAAAAATAAAATTCCCTCCCATCCCAATCCCTATAACATCATTCCCACTCCCTCCCACTCCCAGCACGTGTTTTTAAGGGTTCTAAACAAAACCACAAAAAACCACGTAGGCCTATGTATATCCTGGCTGCACATCTGAACTACTGAGTGACCTGTGACTTAACTGCTTTTGACACTTGAAGCGTTGTAAAAATAGAGATCTTTGGTCAGTTTTCTCATCAGAGTCACTTGCTTTCCTTTTACATGAGTGGTGCAGAAGTGCAGGATCTGTATGGCATTTTTAACGATTGAGCAGTTTTTTATTATGCTGTTATTATTGTTTATGCTTTAAATGACTTTACAGTCAGATAGTTATTCTTTTTTTAAATGTATATTTATTTTTGTATCCTTGTATGAATCTGTATGTTTTGATTTACCTGTAACTTTGCTGCTGGTGAACCTGAATGTCCCCACTGAGGGACAAGAAAGGATTTCTATTCTAAACTATTCTATTCAGTTCTACGGGGTGAAGAACTATTCTGTTCTGTTCTGTTCCTCTCCTTCATCCCACTGTCCTCTTCAGAGGCTGTAACCATAACAGCAGAATAATGGAGTTCACAGATTATCCTCCTGTTGTCACTCCTTCATTCTTAATCCTTCGTTCTCTTGTAGTTTGGTTCCTCATACTAAAGTATCCAGTTAACAGAGTTACTAGATCACCTCAGTTTTGTTTGGGGGACCGATCAGCAGCACTTTTAGGTGAAACTTCAGCTGTTCTGTGTCTCATCAGGAAGTAAACACGTTGGACATTAACGATGTATTTTAATATTGTCCGACGGAGACGTGTTTGATCATTAAATACTGATGGAAGAACAGACTAAATAAAAACTAAATTGTGGTGGTTACAGGTCGTTTTGGAAGCTAATATATTAGAGAAGTCAGAGGCCGACTCAGATCTCACGTCTGATCCTGAATCTGACACGTAACGTCAGACTGTAATTTCTGACTGTAACATCAGAGAGTCTACGTCCACCTAGAAGCTCCAGGAGAAAATAAAACACCCAGAACCTCCAAAATTATCAGAGCAGAGGCAACGAAGTCTGCAGGAAAACTTTGACATTTCTCAGGGGAGGAGTTTCCCAGCAAGAGAGAGATGTGAGCGAAGGTGCGTGAACGAGAAATAGGGGCGCGCGAGAGAGAAAACAAACGACAGGTAGAGAAAAAAGAGAGACAGTGAACGAGTGAGAGAGAGATACAAGTGAAGAAGCAGGTTTTTGGTCGAACAATTTCAAATTACGTTGGTTATTCCCGCTCTTGCCCACTCCTGTTGATTATTTTTTCTGTCTTGTCCCAGTACCGTGATTTTAAATTACTTGACTCCCATTTCACGTGAATCCTGTGGGATTCCCGTTACCCGCCGGGATCCCAAAAAATTGTCAGCCTCTAGTGGAACGGGCCGTCTGGTCGGGGTTTGTGGCGGGGGCTGCTTGGCTGCTGTGGTCTACTTATCCCCACTTCAGTAGGGTAGGGACCATCTTCTGAGTCTGGGAACCGGTTTCACCCTTAGGACGCTGGTCTCTGGTCCTGGGAACATAGAGTATGCATGAGGAGTGAGAGTGGGTGTACAGCGTCTATTGTGTGTCTTAGTATGTTTGCAGGGATGTGTGTGTGTGCATGGGGGGGGGGGGGGG